>JAODJX010000049.1:19348168-19365354 GCA_026776945.1 Isichthys henryi
GAATCATGGAGCCGTATCGGAGCCTACCTAGTGCTGAAGCCAGGTGTTAATCAGGCAGGTAAGCAGTCAGCCCTGCATTCGCCCCCTCCCCCCGCACACCCCATGCTGCAGGTACCTGTCACCTCCCTGTAGGCCCCCAATCTGGCATCACGCCACCTGTCCAGCGTCATCTGAGTATTACCAGGCCCCCCTTGTTGAGCCTCCACTGGCTCACAGTGGCTGGTGACCATCCCCCCCCCCCCCCCGGCAAAGGGGGTGGGGGGCAGGCGGCTCGCAGCCAGAGAGGCCAGACCGCAGCCCAAAGCGAGTCATTGTGGCAGGACAGGCGTCTGTGTGCAGGCCGGCTCTGGACAGCCAGGCTTGCAGGAGTAACTCACCCCGAGCCGCGGGGCTGGCAGCTTCTCACTAGGAGGAAAAGCGAGGCCCTTTCGGCTCTTTTTTCTTCCTTCGGTGTTTTCAACCCACTCCGTCATTTTTCATTTCCCCGGCCTGCATGTTCAAAAAACGAAAACTGTCTTAGACGGCTGCCTGCATGACATTTTACAGCTCCTGTTTTTTTTTTTAGACTGTGCCCCTGTTCGATGCATGTGGAGTTTCTGCACACGTTTTTCGTAGCACTCTAGCCACAGGAGATTAACCGTTTGGAGAAGAAAATTCGGTAACGAGCGGCTTGCTGAATAGATGGCCACCAAAAAGCTGCCACGAGGCCCGTCCCGGTCGACAGGGGCGCCCGTACGCAGACACCCGTCGACTCCCGGCCGTTCTCTGACTGGCAGCCAGAACGCTGGAGGGTTCCATTCTTTTCCGATAGACGCCTTCGAGTGAGTGACAGCCGGGGGCTCGGATTGTTGGCCATGTTCACAGCTCCAGGTTTCTGAAGCGGTGGGTCGGCATGGACCAGAGAGAGAGAAGGGTTCCAGCAACCCAAACTAAACTTTAACAGTGACATTTGAAAGCTGAGTTATGCTTAATGTCCACTAAAAATACATCCACAAAAAATAAAAAATGGAAAAAATACTCAACTTAAAATGCTGCTTATATTAAGTTACCTCGAACACAAATTTATATGGATTAACTAACCCCCCCCCCCCCGAACCCAACAGTGATTCTTCAAAGAAAAGCAAACAAAGATCACATGCATCACAACTCCCTGAGAAAGCCTTGTGGCCCCAGGGGGTACTTACCTGTCTAAGAACCTCAGCCAGTTTGTAGGGAATGATCTCCTCCTCCAGGGGGCGATCTGCTCAATGTCGCGTAACCCGAGGCGCCAGCAGGCCGCCGTGGAAATAATCAGGCCTGGCGTTCGGATGCCGTCCACCTCACCGTCATACCATCTTCACGGCACCACCTGACATCCCTGCCACATCCCAGGGATTGGTGGGGGGGCGGGAAGGGGGCACCATTCCAACAGTGATGGGAACAATTATCTTTCGCATCTCCAATCAGGGTCAGCGCCTATTAAAGTATAGCGTTGCAAAGAAATAATAATCAGGTACATATTAGAAAAGTAATTACCGGTATGCAAGAACTGTTCAGATGCTGGTAATGTGACCCTGTCCAGTAGTATCTGTTTTTACTGACTTCGTTTCCTTCGCAAACAGAAAAAGCTGATGGCTAAGCTGGTGAGTGCCCTTATCCTTGGATCTGGGCAGGCCAAGCTGGATCTTTTGATCATCCAGACCACTTCCAAAATGATTTCGTCCCTAAGGAGAGTCTCTAGCAGCAGCCTCAGGATCAGCGTAATGGGTTCGAGCTTCGCCAAGGCAAACACGCACCCTACGCACGCTACCCGTAAAACGGCGGTGCTCACCGGGCGACGGCCACAATACAGGCCTTCATTTACATTTGCTGGGCATTGAGGTAATAAGAAAATGCTCAGGATCGACACAGGAACTCAACACGCAACGCAGCCTTAAAATAGCAATAGCTGAACGACCTAAACCGAAACGAACCGGTGAGTCACAAAACAAACAATTGCCTGCGTGGGACTGTTTAATGGGGAAAAAATACATTTTGAAAAATTATACATAAAACTAATACACTCTGCCTTTTGAACATCCATGTATAAACAAGTTAAAAAATAAAAATAATGGGCTGGCGGAAATGGCTTTCTCGGCTACTTCTTTGCACACACTCTCCCACGAGGGATGGACAGGTCTGTCATCTAGAACAGGACGTTTACTTCTATGGGAGTCACATGACCAAACCTCTGGGCAGGTATTGCAAACTCCCCTGGGTCAGGAAACACAGGACATTAATAGGCAGGATTAATGCAAATCGGAGAGGTGCGTAAATGATCTCTTGTGCTCTTTAGCTTATGTAATTATTTTAAAACTCCAGGGTGTCCCCTGCCTTGTGCCCTATGCTTCCTAGGATAACCATGTACTGGATAAGCTGTTTGCAGGATGACTGAATGGATGGATGAAGTGGAGAGCACTGCAAGGATTATGAGGCTAGATAGTTGCCTCTAATGTATATGTTTCAAACACATTTTAAAAAGAGATTAGTCAATGTGTCTTCTTACCTGGGGCTGAAATACCCCAGAATAAGCTCTGCCCACTCAACCCTTTACCGGTCCAGGATGAGGAGGCCGGAACGGTCAGCGCGTTGGCACTCATGACGCGGTGCAAGCGGGGGTCACGAGGCGGAGGAGATGGGGGAGAGGGACATGGAAACTCGCACGCACTGTTCCTAGTAGGTACTAATGACAGGCCGGATCGTGCCCAGATAAAGGCGATAGCATCGCGTTCCCAGCATGCAACACGGGGCCGCTCCTCTCGGCTCTCCTCCCGTCTAGCTGGACGGATCGTTTCTCAGTTCACCAACTGGGCAGAGGCCCCGGTCAGCCTGGGGGGGAGGGGGGGCTTTTACAACCATCCCTTGGGGCTTCCGGCCCTCACTGGGGCTGCCGGGCGCGGACAAGGGAAGGGTGACGTCAGCTGTCCCGCGGCTGCAGGGAGGATGCATCACAGACAGGCCAAAGAGCACAGACTGCCTCCCCCACCCCCCCCAATCTGGTTCTTTTAACTGCTGTGCCAAGTCAGAAAGTAGTGGAGAACACAGAAGAAGAAATCTGCAGCTAACCCTTAGTGACTTCGACACTCCCATCCAGAGTGGTGTCGATCTTTCTAATGAGCTCCATGTTGTTCGGCGGAGAATTAAAGCCATTGAAGCAGGAGAAGTAGGACCTGGCGAGACCATATTCCACCAGCAGCATGTTAGAAGAACGGGCGTAGAAACATGGCGGCGGGAGAGCGTTTCACCGTAAACACGCCGTTAAAACAATTAAATACTCTGGATGCGATTTGGAAAAAAAGAGAAACTGAGAATTGCTAATCATTAACAGAATTCTTAACAGTCAATGAGGAGGTAAATAAATGCACATGTAGGATTACAGCGAGAAGACCGGTAGTAATTTAAGACCATCTGACGTCTAGAGCCATTTTAATTAAGATGTTTTATGAGAAGTGGAATCTAATAAACAGGAAAAAATAGAAAAGCTCTTAAAATAGCTCAGACAGCTACCCTATGCACACATTAACATTCCTGAAAGCCACAGCTCACAAGGTCCATCTAGACTGAATCTGAAATCTTGCCCCTCTTTTAATAAGTTCACATGAGTCCCAATTTTTGGGTCAGTGACTTCAGACATGTTACATTTTTCTCAGGTTTTAATTTTGCGTCAGCACTGCAGGGACAGCGCTGTCATAATGGAGTAACTGGTATCTCTGGTTCTGCTGGTTGGTCGGAGAAGAATGCCTCCAGGCTCTGTAGGTGAGCACCTTCAGGCTGAAGATCCTCTACAAGGCTGCACGTGATCATACGTCAAGGCTCATTGTGTCTGTAATGTTTTTTATGGTTTTAGTAGAAAACCGAGGCAAAATCCTATCAATGTCTCTTGGCAGGCTGAGGAAAAATTAATGCACTGCCTGCACATGGGGGCTGGAAACCACAAGGAAAGCCTTCCTCCCTCACTAGATGGCAGTACAGCCTTTACATATGGCACTCGATGCAGCCGTACCAACATGAAGCCGGTCTCAGCACAGGAGCCTCCATCCGCTCCCTGCCTATCAGCCGAGTCCTGAAGTCACATATAACCACAATTCGTCAAAGTAGAACTAAGCGCCTCATTGTTTTGTTAACAAAAAACACTTTAATCAATTGTACTCTCCTTTAGGTTAATTAAAGAAAACTTTATATGAGGCACATTTGACGAAACAATCTTTAATTCATTCCTAATCACCTGGAGAGAACGGGTGTTTACCTACAGCTGCAAAGTGCCATCGTGTTTGAAATAAACACTGGCAGCAAATAACAGGCCACTAAATTCATGGTGTTTATGGTGATGACTGAACCCTAAAACCTCTGTGCTTGTGTCTGAGGGCTTTTGAGGGGTTGGGCTGGGTGGGGGAGGGTGAACTTGGAGGAAATTGGCCACTTGATTTTAGTTCATTGTGTGATTAAAATGCTTCATGATTAAGAGGCCGGTCTTAGAACTCAATGTGACCAAGCTCTCCTCTGCAAACAGGGCGTGCATGTGAGACTGAACGGTGACCATGATGTCCTGGAGATCCAGTGTTCTGGCCTTGTCCCGCTGGATGAATTCCTTTCCTCACAACCTCTAGCGGCAACTCTTATAGAATGACAGACAACCAGGAACTTCTGACACCAACCCAATGACTCTGGTAGGGAGAGTTGTGAACTTGGAAGAAGACAAGTTCCAAGACCCAATCAAGCATCCAAGGTATTCAAAACACCATATTTGGGTATAATGCTTGATCTACAGCAGCCAGGGGAGTCAGAAGCATTTTGAATGGGGGAGGGGAGGGGAGGGGGGGACACACTGGCATAAAACTATTTTATGTTGAATTTGGGGGGATCCAAACGAATAATTATGAAATGTGAGGGGGACACGTCCCTCTCAGATTTAACAGCGGCGACGCTCATGAGAGCAGCTATGTTCGAATCAGATTAGTGCTGAAAGTGCTGCGTAAAGAAGGACACTCCTGAAACTGTAGGATCTAGCTGAAGCAAGGAAAGAAGAGCGTGACTTAATTTACTGTTCCAGTTATTTGTTGAGTTCTGCTGAAGCCATATCTGCTTTTGAGACGCGTCTGCCGCTGATGAGGTCGGACCCTGTTCATCCCCTCAGTTACTAGCAGCCAGCAGTTGGTGGAGCTGTAGTTATTTCTTCCCGGCCCAAGACGGCCGAATTCCGGCAAACCGGCCAAATCCCTGATTAAACTCACCCCGGGGCGTAAGCGTTCTCCACGCCGCCCTTCCATCCAACCTCACCCCCGAGCTTGAGGCCCCACCAGAACAGCCCCACACCAAAGGTCCCCTTTCAGGGGTTCATGATGATGCCATTCCGGACGGGGTTCGGTGTATGAAGCGATTCCTTCAGGTCTGCAAGCATTCATCCATAAAAAATGAAATTCTAATCAAAACTGAATCAGGGATCGTAACTTGTCCTCTGCAGCTGCGTGCGACAAACACAGAATAAATTGCGTGACTGAATTTCAATCCGTTATTCCACGCGGCGCTCATAATATCCATGCAACCCCATTTCAGTCTTAAAATAACAAATTTCAGTACCTTGTTGCTTGCTAAACAATTTCATTTTACACTCCATAATAATTCTTTTACAATAATATTGTGTCCTTGACAGAACAATTATATATCTATATATTAAGCAAATAGTAAGAACTGAAGACTACTGTGACTATTTTTTAGATCAAAAAATAAAATATATACATACCTGTTTTACTGTGTTCACTTCAGAATATCTCAGACACTATTCAGAATGTAGAACGGCATTTTAAAAAAGTACAGACAGTGTTTCAAAAAATGGAAACAAATTGGTCGATGTTAATAATAACTTTCAGACCATCCCATCCCCCGACAGGCTGTCAGGGACACCTATGTCTCTGCCAAAAAAATCCACTAGCCAGCACACAGTTCACATTAAAGAGAAACCTAATTAACTATGGCATAATCATAATCATAAATCATAATCGCCGTAATGCAAATGAGAACCATGCCAGGAAATGTCATAGATACATACAAGCACACCGGACAACGGTTTGTAAGTGTAAATGAAAAACGTAATTCTGGAGACAGAAACTGAATTAATTTTAAATTTTGTTCAAAAAATTTGTGTACATTTTTTTAACAAAAAAGCAACAGGTCACTACAGAAATGAGAAAACAATAAAAATAACCTTATAGTAAATTTTATATTATATTTTATGATATAGAGTGGTTATTTTATATTGTGCATTTCTGAATGTCACTGCAGCGTGAGAACACTTGTGGCTCAGAGTCTTGCAGTTTATTGTTCAGCCTTTATGTACGTGAAGCTAAGCAGTTAGACATGTGCTGAGCTGCTGGGATTTATATATCAAGGATGCAGGTTTATTTTTCAGAACTGTGTTGACAGGGCCATAGAGTTATTGTATCTAAAGGTCCATTTTAAGAGAAACCATTTGTCAAAAACAGCAGATTTTTCATGCGATAGTCCAGTTTGACTGTTTACGACATCAGGCGTTCGGATTTTTGCATTCAGGGCAATTCTTCAGCCTGGTAAATATCCCTGCAAGAAAGATTCCTGTACAAACATCAGAAAATAATGCGCAAGGAGCACATAAAAAGATAAACAACTAAGAAAATTAGAGACACGGAACAAACCGAAGACTCCAACCATGCTGTTGATGCGTTAATTGAGTGAAAAACACAAGTTGGGCATGCCTGGTGCTTATAGCTACATAGTTAATATGGCTGAAACAAGTGGCTTCACTTGCATTAAAGAAAGGAGGATGATTCAGGTTGTCTTCACTTTCCAGCGCTAGACAACTCACTGATTTTTCACAACCGTATTATAATATGATACCAGCAGGGAATCCTGAGAGAAAGACATTGTCAGTGCAGAGAAACAGAGGGTTCAACATATACTCTGTTAAGTCAAAGTGCGAGGCAGTACAGGCAGGCGGTCAGAGATCAATGGTCTGCAAATGGAAACCCAGTGTCCAAAGAGCGCAATCAAAACAGCAGCACAGACGCCGACTTTATAGTCAAGTACAACCCACTGCTCAACTCATCAGGCTCAGTTGTTGCAGTCCAAGCAGGCAGGGAGATGTGAGGAATTGGGATGAATCAGCCCGCACCTCATACTCGATTAATGAAAAACTCTGATGCAGCGTCACCTTTAAGAAAAAACTGCACAGCATTAAGCTCCCACTTCCTATTGATCTGCCTCTTCTGCTCATAGTATGACTGGCTTGATGACACTGATATAATGTTCTTCACACCAAATCCAAACCTGGTTAAAATATCCAAGAACAACACCTGAGGCAGCATTTTCTGGCTCCATCAACCGGGCACATGTTGGCTGCTTTTTCCTAGTAGAAGAAGCTATATGCCATGGTAACAGTAAGTTCTCCATGTTAATCCAACACATCATTGAGTGACTTTACCTATTTAAACCATAATTAGTTAGTCTAGATTTATTTATGTAGCCCAAACAGCGAAACCTTTATCTATACCAGAGTAAAACATCTATCATATCTACAGGTCACTTGAAAGCACTTCCAGATGCAATGGGGTAATACTTATTGAAGAGACAGTAGAGCACGTGTGTATTAGCTATGTAAAATTGGGTAATGATGTCCTGTGCAAATCGGTTAAGCATGGCAATAAGATCCAACAGCAGACGTCTTCGTAGAAGGTTGACAGAATGAAAATGCCACATAACAGAACACACTGTGTGGGAATCCTTCTCATTTTCACAGTTTTGCTAAGTAAACTAAGCTAAGGCTCCAGCTCTGGCACTACACTGCTCTGCTGTACACAGTGCTCCAGAATTCACGCTATTTGTACATAACAGCCTGCTGCCGCAGTTAATTAGAGGGAAAGTTCCCAAATGCCGCAGTAAGCATGGGGTAAAATGAACACACTTTGTTTGTGTTACTTTAATAAGCAACGGAGACTACAGATAATGACAAAACGGCGTGCGAGAGGAAACGGGCCGTTCACACTTGGCCGTTCACACTTGGCCGTTCACACTTGGACTAGCACTGGAAACTTCTGGAAAGTGCAGAGACCTCGCGACTGAAGTATGTCGCCGCTGACTACACAGCGTCGGTGTGTTTCACAGTGTGATTCCCCCAGCCATCTGGTCCAAGTTAACTGTAATATAAAAAGCTCATTCAAATATAGTGAAAGTAGATGCAAACTTGGCATCTCCTGACTCTCCCACAGCCCGAGTTCAGCTCTAGACATTATATTAGAAAATGCTTCACACACCACAAATACAAAAAGAGTATGGCATGACTGCTGATAATATCATTTATGGAGAAAAAAGATCTCTACCTGTTTGTAAAAATTGGTGGGTATTACTGACGTCATCCAATAAAGTCCAAAGGCCCCCCACAGAAACACAACCTTAGTGTTTCATTAATGGCTAACAAAGTCAATATGTCTTGTTGTGAGGAGAAATGCCGACACGCGTCTTTGTGGCGACCTGCGTACACAATGGATCCACGCGCCATGGGGACCGACGAGGCCACGCGGAGTGACTGGAGAGTCCACCGTTTCATCAGTTGTGTCTCAGAGTGACCGCAGTAAAGGAAAATGCCGGCACGGGCAGGCAAGTAATTTGCGAAGGTGCGGAACCGTTAAAGGGACAAAGGCCGTCTGGAGATTCTGTGTGAACTCTCCGTACATGAGAGGTTTCTTCCACTCCTTTTCAAGGCGCAGTCCTGTAGACTTGATGTTTCGATGGGTTAGTGGTCTGGCCCTGACATCCTTGGAAAAAAAAAACTAATGAGACGGTCAGTATTCGGGGGGAGAAAGACGACTTAGCTATCGGGCTCCAAGCAGGGTTAGGGGACATTATCTTTGGATGGCAATGCGTAAACTGGCGCCAGCCGTCCTCATGATCATGTGACATGCAGGGGGGTATAAAATGAGATCCTTGTGACAATGGCTTTATCCACTGTCATCTCCAGAATCAGTTGTGGTGTAAGGGCACTCCAGGAATCATCTAGTGAAAGTCTCATCTTAAAAGAGACGCTTGTCAAGGAATCAACACCTCTCCTGACTATTACTTCAGGAAAAGGGATACAATGGAGCATTGTGCACGCCGGGAGGATGTGCCGTGGATTTTTTTCCTTCGGCCTTTTGAGGAATGTCCTTTCAAGGTTCTGGGTACATTCGCCGAGGCAGTCGTACCAGCGACTTTTCCGAGGCTCGGCCTCCAAGTGCTGCTCTTTAGTTTCCCAGCAAAATTTTGGGGAGCGCAGGGAAGAAAATGAAGCAGGCAGTTCACACTTCTGGGTCTGGCAAGACGAGATTGCTGGTGAGCGCCAGGTCGGCCACATAAAAAGGGCCTCCACTGACCTTCACAGCCGCTTCCGAAGCGAACAGACATCGGAATACAGCCAATGGACGGCTGAGCGGCGCGGTGCGGGGAGAGTGGTGTGGTCTAGAAAGTTCTCAATGGACTACCAGCACACGTCACGTTGGCACAACAAACTCAGCTGCCCACGATGCCCAGTTCCAGCAGTGAAACCTTCAAAGAGTCATGTTACTGGAGAGAGCTTCTGATGCGGTTCAGGGAAGCTGGGAAATGCTCCGAGCAAACAGAACTTCCTCCCGGTCCCGTGCTCATTCTGGGGAACTTGTTTACTTCTTGAGCTTGCATACTATTTGACAGGCAAAAAGACAAAAAAAGTTTATGCAAAACTATACTAAAAATAATTCTCGGTCATAAAAAATATCCAGTGACTATCTCACACTTTACTGCTATTTTTTGGGCCTGGACTTTTCAAACTATGAACGTGAATAATTTCAGAATACTGGGCTTGAACTTCCGCAAGAAAAAAAGAAAAAAATATGCCCAACTTCTAACTGGGAAGTGAGTAAAGGACACGGCAGACATATCAAACACCGAAACAAAACAAGTCAATAAGAAACAACCTGCGTCTTTTACCGCTGATACGAACAAGGCCCAAAGACCCATAGCGGGGATTCTTAGTGGAAACGGCTCGCAGACCGTACATCTTGGAAAAAGACAGCTCAAGCCGTTTGGCTCTTTAATGAGGCAATAAATATACAGAAACAGAGTAACACTGTAGTTTTATTCCAGTCCTGCTTTTATATTATCAGCTTTTATGTACCTGTCAGCACTCGAGAACAAGCTTTTTTTTCATCTTTTTATCTAGTTGGCTAATGTACAATCAGCATTGTGTGCGTCTCATTTCATAACTTTTCTAAAAGTTAATATTCCTCCACTTACCGTGCTAGAAAAAAGAATGACTGAATATTCGCTGACTTTTTTTTTTTTCATATCCACTACAAAAAAAAAAATAAAGGAAATGAAATATTATAGTTTCAGAACAACCCATTTATAATAACCCGAATAGCCAAACCCTAGTTAAGTTGAATAGCATTGAGCCAATTAACCCTTTTAATGTGGTTATAGAGCGGCAAATCTTTTCATTCAGGTGGAACACAGGTATTTTAATGCAGGGAAAGCCAAGAAAATGGCATAAAATGTTATAATGCATTAGATATAAGGACCTAAACATTATACTAATTAGCGTTTTACAGTGATTCATTTTTATTTGAAACTGTGGTCGATTCATTACCAGTTCTTCCAAGTATAGTGCGTACAACGTTATTCGTGTTATTTTTAACCTCGACAAGGATTTCACTGTACTCTTCATTATACCGCGCAATAAAGTACATTCATTAACCTTTAAGAGACATGAATAAACAACCAACCTTTTTAATTACCAAACCAAAATCTCTCAATTAAATATTTTAATTAAAGCTTTTAAATATGAACATTTAAATATGTGCATAAAATCAGGCGTAATGATCACACTCCCCGCGGTCTCGAACAATTACAGTGGAATTTCTTCACTCTCCCCGTGTTGCTCTGCACACAGTATATTTCAACAACAGCCAAGTTAATGTCACATACGCAAGGCAAAACGAGGTCATTTAAATGAATTAGGGAATTGCGAATGTGCAATACACCCATACACCTATTCCTCTCGTTTATTGCTTTTACCACGGTGCTCAAAAGCATTAATGCCATGGAGTCAGTCATGGCCTATTCAGGTATTCTTAGACGAATGTCTTTGATGAGCCAAAATTGTTAAAATCTGCATTTTTCAGAAGCATTCTTGAATTTAAGGAAATAGCTCAGGTCATTCCAAATGTTCCAGTACAGCTTGAGAAATCTGCAATAAATTAATACATTTATCAATCTGAATGTGTAATGTGTAAAATCCCTGTGTAATAATTTATTCTTATACATGATTCCAAACAGCTCCTTCCCAGGCTGGTGGTAACGTTCGCAGTTGAGGTCACCATGCAGAGCTGCGAAGGGGCCCTTTCCAAAGGCCCACCTTGCCAATCAGCTGGGGAAAAAAGCCCCACGCTGCCACACCGCGACGGACTCAGAACATACACACAAACTAACATGGATCTACTTTAAGTGCTAACAAAAATACTCCCTCAGATCAGGGTTTATTTAGGAAATGCACAACAGTACATGCAGACAACGAACTGTGTTATGAGGGAGCCAACTGCTGTAAGTCGAGCCAGATTTTCTGCAGTCACAACACAGACGACCCACTAATGTCCGATCATGGGAGACTATGCAGGGCACAGCGGGTTTGGGGTCCATAAACTACAGGATCACTGTGTTGTTAGGTCACATAATTCTGGCAGCATTTATTGCACGGGAACAAAACAAAAGTTCTGTTTCTGGATAACATATGACATCCAATGCAGTTCTCAGCTGAGAGCAAAAACATCTGAGGAAAATGAATGGATCTATAACACTAAATTTAGCACACGTCCAATTAAAAAGTAACAAAGTTTGCGTATAATGGTGCCAGTTACACCGAAACAGCCAAACGCTGTCCTGACCTTGCAGAAGGTTTTTGGGTTGAGGTGTGGGATACTGAAATCTGTGTTCACAAACACTGAGCTCGCAAGAGATGGATAAGGTCAAGACACGTGAATAATTGTTTGGAGGCTTTAAGACGACATTATTTTCTTCGGAAAAATAAATCATGCACCGATCATCATGCCGTCACCATGTTATCCAGGCCAATCAGCAACTCCGAGTCATTTCAAAATGCCCAGGGGAATAAGAGCATGAAGAACAATGCAGCTGTTTGTAAGCGCAGTTCAAAGATGCCTGACATCCAGTTTGAATTTCACAAATGGATATAACAATTACATGAGGTCAATGCTAACGAGCAGCCCTTACACTGTACATCTGTAATCTATTTCAATTACCATAGAGCAATGACTACAATTTTGTGGCCACTAAATTAATTTTTTATGGACAAGCATTTGCAAGCATTTGGAGAACTAATGTCGCATATTTCGAAGACAAGATCGGTAATATCATTAGCAAAACTTGTCACTCTGAAACACGGGCTGGCGGAAGAGTTGGACAAAGATCCCGTCAGATCATTAAATATCCCATATCTGCATTGTTGGAATCAGAGTGTGTTTCTGCATGTTGGCATTTTAAGAGACCCTGGAACTCATTGGCCAAAGTGCGGCAGATGACAAAACATGAATAAATACATTTAGTGTAGCTCAGAACCAATATACACGCATAATGTTACCGAGGTAGAAGACCACTCAAGCAGCATCATCTAGACAAATAGAGAGGATCATCAGACAATAGGTGTGAATTTTTGTCCATAAATGCGGAAAGGAAGGAGCTGGTAGCCATCAACCTAAGCCTCCCCAAGTGGTGATGAAGCCTGTTTCCTTCAGACATGTGCAGTATGTAGGTCTCCATCAAGACAGAATACCAAAAAAACAACCTCTGCATACGGAATGAAGGGTTTTCCTTACTGATATAAACTGTTTCCTAACCGCTGTTCTGCAGACTAAGACACACAACACTCATTGTTCTCCTGTGTTTGCCCTGAGGGATGAGGCCCATGATGGTTCATTAACTGTGTATCAACTACCAGAAATAGATTTATGGGGGAAAGAAGATGCCAGCATCATCCACGGCACTTGGAATCAAGAAAACAATAACAAAATCAGAGTGAGGTATCTCTCAGGCATCAACAAATACGGGATCAGAGTGAGGTATCCCCCAGCCATCAACTAGTACGGAATCAGAGTGAGGTATCCCCAGGCATCAACTAGTACGGAATCAGAGTGAGTTATCTCCCAGTCATCAACTATTACGGAGTCAGAGTGAGGTATCCCCCAGCCATCGACTAGTACGGAGTCAGAGTGTGGTATCCCCCAGCCATCAACTAGTACGAAATCAGAGTGAGGTATCCCCCAGCCATCGACTAGTACGGAATCAGAGTGAGGTATCCCCCAGGCATCGACTAGTACGGAGTCAGAGTGTGGTATCCCCCAGGCATCAACTAGTACGGAATCAGAGTGAGGTATCCCCCAGCCATCAACTAGTACGGAATCAGAGTGAGGTATCCCCCAGGCATCGACTAGTACGGAGTCAGAGTGAGGTATCCCCCAGCCATCAACTAGTATGGAATCAGAGTGAGGTATCCCCCAGCCATCGACTAGTATGGAATCAGAGTGAGGTATCCCCCAGGCATTGACTAGTACGGAGTCAGAGCGAGGTATCCCCCAGGCATCAACTAGTACGGAATCAGAGTGAGTTATCTCCCAGTCATCAACTATTACGGAATCAGAGTGAGGTATCCCCCAGCCATCAACTAATATGAAATCAGAGTGAGGTATCTCTCAGGCATCAACAAATACGGGATCAGAGTGAGGTATCCCCCAGCCATCAACTAGTACGGAATCAGAGTGAGGTATCCCCCAGCCATCAACTAGTATGGAATCAGAGTGAGGTATCCCCCAGCCATCAACTAGTACGGAATCAGAGTGAGGTATCTCTCAGGCATCAACAAATACGGGATCAGAGTGAGGTATCCCCCAGCCATCAACTAGTACGGAATCAGAGTGAGGTATCCCCCAGCCATCAACTAGTATGGAATCAGAGTGAGGTATCCCCCAGCCATCGACTAGTACGGCACGAAACCAGCCTCTTTATTTATTTGTTTGTTTGCCTGACTATTGCATACATCATATGCCGGTTTGCACAAAATATTTGGTTTAGCTGATTGTATCTCTAATACATCTTAGCGTTCAGACCAAAAGCGCGCACTTCAAATGTGTTAGATGCTAGGTGCCTTTCCTGTTGTTAACCTTTTAATGTTAGTTGATGATTTGTGTGGGATATTCTCAATCTATGTCAAATAAGGAGAAAAGAACATGACAGATATTAAAACACTAATGGGATCTTTGGGTGTACAGTGTAGCTTATACAGGCTAGATTGCATTTGCGTCTTGCTAAACATGTGTGTTGGCTCTGCTTGCCCCCTTTGTTCCCGCAAGGGACAAATCAGATGTTTCAGTTTTGAAAAGGCAAATATCTATAATCATATTTGCATCCCCAGAGAAGAGTGGCGTTACTTTTAACAGATTTCCTACATTCCTACATTCATTTTATCTCTGACCACTTACCTTGTTCCCTGTTTTGGCCTTTGTATAAAGACTTATCCATCCCTTCATCCATCCATCCATCATCCTGTTTATTATGATTATTATTGTGGCTAAGGACTCATCCGCTCAGTCTAATTTTCTGCATATCAAAATCGACAATCTTGGCTAGGTGCTGTGTTATACGACTTTTGCAAAGCATGAAATTTCCTAGACAAGCAGTTGGACAATGGATGGATGGGTGGACAGAAGAGTGCATGGAATTTCCACTTTTTGGTGCTCTGATGATATGGTTATTGGTCAAACGCTTGGTACCAGTTACTAAAATGACCCTAAAATGTCCGCTGTGGTAAAGATCTATTTCACATTGGCCAGCTGGCAGTCTAGAAGCTACTGCTGCAGACACGAAAATACCAGCCGGCATGTAGAAAAACACAATCCATGAATAAAACACCCGTCCATCCATCTCCCATAAGTGCTCCTTCAGTACAGAGTTGTGGTGAGTCTGAAGGCAGCCCAGGAAGTGCATAGCATGTGGCAAGGAGTAACACACCATGAATAAAGCAGAAATAATAACGATAATGCATACATAATATCTATTATAATTGACTGAAAAACTAGAACCAGCAGTAAGCTGTCATTCATTTTGTATTTTGTATACAACACAAAGTCATAACCACACAGTCTTCGCACAAATTACTTCTACTCTTTGTAGATTCTGTGGGAATTCAGCAGTGAAAGCTATTTCAAGCAAACTGGATGATAATGATAGACAGCAAGGGCAGGTAAATAAGAGGTAATGAATCGCTAGGTAATTTAAGCCAGTCAAACCTTCCTCTTCCATTCATACAGTTTCTTTTGCCTTTGAGCTTCCACCGTGTGTCAACACCGTTAATAACTCTTCACCAGAAACACTGAACCATGCCTGAAGCATTATGGATTATTTTTTTTTACCATTTTATTCAACTTACAATACAAGACCAACTCAGACCTTATGTGTACCTTTCCATATTCTGTAACTCTCATTGCTCGACTGATAAATTGAAGACCTTTGCTGGTTTTATTTTTCACAAGTTGAATTTGTGATTTATTTGAAAGAAAACGTATTTATCTTCTAATCATACTTCAATATGAACTTTCCCAACAACGTAGCAACGCTTCGCATGAGAACGTCATGTCATACATCTGAGGTGGCGAGCAGACCTTCCGTGGCTTGTCCCCCGTCGTCATTAGCGACGGCCCTCGAGAGCAGACGGCAGTTGGGTTCGCCTCCTGGAACACCTTTCCCCGACCAAACGCACACGGTCAGGCACTGTTATTTTCCCAGCAAGCAAGCTGTAGAGGGTTTTAACCCACAAGACTGAATACTTTCACTTTAGAGGCAACGTGGAAAAAAAACGAAAGAAAGAAAGAAAGAAAGAAAGAAAGAAAGAAAGAAAGAAAGAAAGAAAGAAAGAAAGAAAGAAAGAAAGAAAGAAAAAACAACGTCTCAGCGGGGAAGTCGTGCACTAGATTTCTGATTTCCATTTTCCAGCACACGTCTTGAAGGGAGAGAAAGGGCAGACATGAAATCAAGAAGATCTCACACCATGTACATGTGTACCCACCGGGACAGGAATGCTAATAGGTCACAGAGTTAATGAGCAGAGGTGACGTCAGATTTAGGCCTTGGCTCAGAACCCTGCCTACGGCTGCAGATTATTGTCCCAATATCTATGGCGTGGTAGCAGTCAGTGTACATTTTTCATATATTCTTGATGATATTTCAAAATATTTAATTTCCGCCTTCTTTCCAGAAAATTCTTCATAGTTACATCAAGTGGAGAGAACACTGGAGGCAATAATGGTGATCAAAAGAGAATGACAGTTTACTGCACTCCGCATTTATGTGTGTAATGGGTCTGTTTCTCCAAAACTCCATTGTAGCTCATGCAGGAACTGAGTCAGATAGTCAACACCGTCAAATTCTGCTGGAAAATTATCATGACGAGCTTCTGGTAGCAATTAATTAGCTGTTTCAAAGCTCTTATGCAAAGTATATTAGCCCTTTTGGGGGTCTTCTGTTTTAAACGTCCATTTGAATGATATAAAGCATACAAACCACTATCAAATGTAGGGTGTGCGGGGGTGTGACCGTTCCGGAGACGTATGACAGGGCTAACGACTGTCATGTGTATGGTCCATTCGCTGGCTAAAGTTCTACCACTAAGCTATAATTCCAGCTGTCAGAATCAATTGCGCATCCATGCTACAGGACAGAATGTTAGGGAACAGGAAAATTATATCGAGCTTAAAAAATATCATATTTCAATGCACATAACAGGACTGATGCACACCTGGGAGAAAAGAGCAGAGAGGCAAAAACAAGTCAGATGGTGTAAAGATTAAATGTAAGTACAAATAATAACAGATCCTGAACAAACACATGTATGTTCAAATACATCATAAAGAATCTGAGGATTATCTATGGTAGGAATCAAAGCACATTATGGAGATTAAATATATAGCACCAGGACATATGTAAATGAAATCAAATTTTGGGTTCATTAAACCACCAATTTTTGTGCTTGCGATTTTCACCCCCCCAACTGCGCCCCCACACACCCACCCCCCCCCACAAGCACCCAAAAAAAAGGGTTTTTTAAAGTTGTTGTTTGGGATTTT
>JAODJX010000049.1:19374991-19399795 GCA_026776945.1 Isichthys henryi
CGCAGCCCCCAGCCCCAGTCAGGCAGTTGTCTTTGAGATTCCTGCGCTTTTCTGTAATCTCAGATCACAGCAGTCGCTGGCCTGCATGCGGAGAAATTATCAGAGCAGCGCTCGCCTTTGAATGAAACGAGCATGCTGGCTAATCTTTAAGTCCTTCCTTTTTCCCCTCCCGAAAACATGCCACCTGTTCGGGGAGCATAAAACCGCAACTGATACTCCAGCTTACTGCTTAGGAACTACTGATAAACGAGATGGAAACGAATTCACCACGGGCTCCTGGGTTTTGAATGGTGATACTGAAGATATACACAAATAAGTCACAACAGTTGCTGAATATATACATGCGATATGTATTTATGGGGCACTAAATATTAATATTGTATAACTCTTCCATGCTTGGTATACAAGCACTGAATGACAACTGCCAGGGTGTATTTTCAATGTAGAAAATATGTGTACATTAATAACAAGATACCACATTCTCACCAAGATAAGAAATCTAGCAATGGATGGATAGATGGATATACACACATGCATAGCTAAAAGTCTGGTGTTGCAGTACATGTTAAGCACAGCCGAACATTTTGTCTGTATTTTGCTTTTGTGAAGCACTGGGAATGCAATTTCCCTTTTTTATCATTTGAATAGGCATTTTACCCTCCTCTGTGATGAAGAACAAGCAGAGTACAGTCTCTGGTTCTCATGGTTACAGACCCATTGCTAAGACACACAAAAAAAAAAATAATAAATTAAGAATCTCTAAGGCAGCAGAGCTGAATTGCCTTGCGAACATGCAAACATTCTGAATGGTCACTCTTATTGCTCAAATGGAAATTCAGCCCTGACAGGCATACTTTCAAAGAGAGAAACCGTTTTCATATTTCCATACGAATCTCATATTTAATGTCAGTATTTCTTGTTGTGCATGTTATTAATTAACATTTCCACATAGGAGAAAACACGTGAATATTGGATGTTGTCAGGATCACGTATTGAAGGTGCCAGACGTAACCCCAACGATGGGCATAACCCAGTAATAGGGTGTCACAGATTCAAGAACCAGTAAGACTTCCAGTAATATTTCCACAACACGTTCTCAGCAGAGGGCTACGTTGGTGATCATAAGCGGTGTGGTTCAACACACGTTAGTGCCAATTACATCAAGCATGGACACATTTTAATTATCAAATAAGGTTCTTAATACTGCATATTCCAATTACCTAACATTACGTCAGCAGCAATGAAAGGGTATTTGTTTAATACTTTGCAATTACATAATGTAAGATACCTAAGGTACATAATAGTGTTCCATCCGAAGGTATGCAGGGTCCTTCAATACCACTGAGAAGTTTTCTCCCCACATGGAGAGAAAATTTCTAATTCAATGTTATTCACTTCATAGAGGTAGTACGTGGTTCCGTAAAAAGATTTTAAGCAAAAGGGTGCAAAATGAATAAATGAACATGAAATTCAACATACAAGTGTTTATGCGCTTTAAATGTAACCATATTTCTACTTTGTAGAACTTTAAAAAAAAATTTGCAAAGATAAATAAGATTAGATACTCTGCCCTTTGACATAAACGTACACCGCAGGGGCTGGCATTCGGCAACTGCCACAAGGCTTGCCCGCGTGTGCCAGCCAGCAGACAGCTATTGCATGTGACGCACATGCTTGAACCCACCAATCACAAAAAGTGGGACATGGATCATATTGATTCTTATCACATGAGAACGGCCGCTTTCGAGTTGAAGGTAAGGCCAAGAGCACAACCTGCAAAACCAAGTAGCCAGTCGCAGTCATGGCTGTGAAGAGGTGCCTTGAAAAGCAAGCTTTGAAACTGGCGCATTCCTTTCTTAGCTCTCCGAGAACATGTGACAGAGGGTATCCAATGATTCTCTGCTGTTTTGCCACCAGGCCTGAGAGTATTTCTCTGCAAAGACCCCTGAGCAACCTGTGTCACTCCCAATTTTGGCAAGTTTGGATGATCCAGCCCAGACACCCCCTCTGAAACATACACCAGCTCTTTGTTTGCTAGGCTCAAATTTACCTTTTTTTTTCAATTCCAGGCGTAGCAGTAGGAATAAACTTCGAATTTCCTATTTCGGTCTGGAGGCTCAGTCTGCTTTTGCTCATTTGAAAGAGCGCGTGCCACTCAAACAGCAGATCGCAAAATCACTGAGGAAAATGAATCCATGATTTATCTTTCTGAAAACGAGTTACAGGAAATTTAAATCTGTTTACTGGTTTGTGTCACTGACAGGTATTTCAGGACATTTTTCTGCATATATGTATGTATGTATGCATGAATATGTATATCATAGAGACATCAAGGCTAACAGTCATAGCTATCTTCTTCATATTACAGTAATATTACCATGTGATGACTGATGTGCGACAGAGGAATGATTTCAATGAACTTTCTACACAGAAAATTGACATAGTGTGTCAGGACTTAAGAGAGACAATATCGGAATCTTGGCAACCACAAATAAGAATTCTGGTAGATGGGAAACCCAAGATT
Organism: Isichthys henryi; assembly: GCA_026776945.1. Taxonomy (NCBI): domain Eukaryota; kingdom Metazoa; phylum Chordata; class Actinopteri; order Osteoglossiformes; family Mormyridae; genus Isichthys; species Isichthys henryi. The sequence continues at coordinate 19,377,516 of JAODJX010000049.1, forward strand.
GACGAGCACAAGCTGCAGTTTGATAACTTGCAGGAGAGCAACGGACACATACAAATATCAATAGAAATATAACAAAACAAAGTGATCTGATGCCTTGGATGTTGATGGTTGTCCTATAAATAATGGATTGTCCCTCTACTGGACAAACGCTACAGATGGTCTCTCTTTGAGCTTCATGGACTTTCAGGTCCAAGGCCAGGTCCATTCCATTCATGCCTTTTTTCCCACTTTCACTTAATCTGTTCCAGGATCCTACTTACAGGTTTCCATGTGCAAACAGGTTCCTTGTTGTCAGGGGGGCAAAATATTTGGAGCAACCATAAGGAGCAACAACACACAATCATCACAGGTCATATGGCAAGAAAATCAGAAAAAAACGAAGTGGCTCATCTCATTCACCCATTGTCATCGTCTATAAACATCCATGCAGATCATAACCCAGTGAGATGGTACTGCCCCCCCTGGCCTGCAGTTACAATGTACATCAGCGCAGTTGTGAATCCGTTAGATGATTAATTAGTAACAATTATCAAACGAATAATAATTCGCTAGTGATGCTAAAATTAAAAGCAGCTAATTGCTCTTTGAGGCTTAAATTGCTCTATAAAATTTTCCCTGGTGCCTAAAGCTATTAGCTGCTGGGAAATGACTTGATATGAATGCGTATGAATACAAAGGAAATTAATAAGGACGGAAAACAAAATATAATGACTGGGTATCAGTGTCCTTGCGCATGCTTTCAGAGTCACAGAGGGGAGCTTGTTAAAGCCGTCACATCAATCACCGCTATCTTTCAAAGCCCATTTAGCTATCTCACACATTCGAGCCTTAATGACTTCATAAAGACAATTCTTGTGGAACATTGAGCCAATATTTACAACCCGTAATTATGTCGAACTCTTCTGACCAAGGAACCAACCATTTTCCCTCCAACTGGTTACATTACTTAAATGCTTAATATCCTTTATTTAAAAAATAACAAATGCCGTATTTTGAAAAGGTGTCAGCGGGAGCAATGCCAGCTCAAGGCCAAGAGATATAGCCCCCACTTTTGACCTGAAATGCACCATTTCCCACCTTGCAATACTCAACACACACAGACACCTCTTTAGCCTATAGCGTATCGGCTTTGGACGGAATTTGGTCCCCGGTTCTCATGGGTCAAGTGTACTAATCACAGCTAATTCCAAAATCGCAGCATAATTATCTGGCATTTGGACTAAGCCTTGGGGTTGCGATTAATGTATCAAGCTTGCGCAAACCACAATAGGGTTTTATTCGCATTTTTGTGAATATTGAAGTCTTTCAGAGCAGGAAGACAAAAGGAAATAAAAACTCAGGCACCAGGAATTACTGCGTGTTTCATCAAGGCTTGCCCTAATATTGGCTTTGTTAATGACGTCTCTCAGATAGATTTTTTTGTATTACTAATTGAGCATCCATAAAGCATTGTTCTGCTTTTGCATATTAATACCTCATCGTAAAGTATTAATAATATTATTGCACACTTACATTGTGGGAATAATCATACTTTCTGATACATAAGACACAATGTGTCTTCGATCTATGCAACCAGCTACCCGGCTACATAATTATAGTTATTGTTTTAAAACCAATATTGTCTTTAAGAGTTTAACGTTTCAGATAGAAAACGATCTGTTTGTTTAAGCGGTCCTAGTCTGAGACCGATTGAGGTTGCCCTTGGACCGGGAATCATGGGAGAGCGCCTCATATGCTGCGGAGCCCTGTAATATGGATTGACATTACACTGGAGACATTGTTATTGCAGTGACTAAACTGCCGCCACTGGTGTAAATAAACACTACCTTCAGCTGCTCTGTGTGAGAGCCTGTCAGCTCACCGTAAGCCCAGGCCGCTTCTCGATGACAGCAATGCAGTGCGCCCGACCCCGTGGATAGCCACGGCCAGCATCGCATTTGCATTGCTTTAGGAGAGAGGCAAATGTCACTCAAGGGATCAGGAAGCGTAACTTTCAGATTGTGTCGCCGCCATTACGGCGGTCACAAAAACAACAGGATGGAGGAAAACAAGGGGGGCTGGGCGACCCCAGCGTCTTGGGGCTTTTTCGGGTAGGGCAGAGGTGCACCTCCAGGTCTTGGTGAGATATCGTTCCTCCTGGCAGCACACAGTCATAGCATTGTCACATGGGGAGCAGTTATTATCATTTCTGCAGTAATTATGCCTTATTATGTGTGTTTACTTTGGCACGGGTGCAGGTGCGGGATTGGGCCGGTGGGTGGTGAGGACGCACCTCCCCAGGAGCACGCTCGGTGTGACTCATTCTACCTCTGCCACCGATTTCATTGCCATAAAGGAAGGTGTGTGATTGGGCCCTCCACTGCGGCGGGCGCATGGCCGCCCCACCACATCCTCGACCGGTTAGCCGCGGCTGACCGGCCGCTTGACAAAAAAGTGGAAGACCACAGATCCCACCGGCTGGTGATTAGCAGACTTCTGCCTCTTCCTCTACTGGATTCATTACACTTACTCACACCTGACCCAGACCACAAAAGGCCAGGGTTCGAAGGTCTAACCCTGTCCTTCTTACTTACCAAAGGAATAAAAGTATAGTAAAATAATACAACATGAATAAAATCCACAAGCGAACAGAGAAAAGCCTTTCAGGGCAATGAAAGCAAACGTTACCGTCTGTCTTGTAGTAGTATTTACTTGTTTACTTTTACAGTAAACATTTGTATACCATGTAAAAAAAAAAACACAATCCCTCAGCCTGGCAGTAAGGCCACAACAGAAGCTGATCACATTTACAGAATATGGTATCTCATAAAATCTAAATAATTTTTAAGTTAATTTCATGACCGATCACTGGGGGGGAGGGGGCAGAGGGGAAGCATTACCTCACTAACAACTAAACAATATCACATAAGTCATGACTGCTGCTGAGATACAAGCAACCAACAGGAAGTAAATGGAATCGGCTCATAGAAGCACAAAACAAAACATATTGAAAAGCCAAACAAACGGCTGCTTGATGGGCACAGCCTGGGAAGCTGGGAGGATGCAGGGACACAGATGGCGCTGTGTGTGTCGAACACAAGAGGCTCATCTTCAGCCTCCGGCGCAAACAAAATGGCTATAGATTCACCAGCATTGCCCTCACTTACCGATTTACACACTTCAATAACTTTCCGACAATTAAAGTAATGATCCGGCCCACAGCAGCAACAGACACGGCCTGGGTGGATCTGCTCGCTTTCTGTTGTGTTGGTCCCGATCGGCCTGGAGACCAGGTCGCAGCACCACCCTAAAGCTGCTACTCGCCATTTGCTTTCAGAACGTCCTGTGCTTTGGGGATGGACGAGCCGAAAGACTGTAACCCCTTAAATCAAGCGCTCATTATAACCAAAAGGGTATTAAGGATTTAAAAATCACCAAAACTGGAAGTAAACAAGGGTGTTTGGACATGTACACTCAAAGGAATTCCAAACTAACCCCTTGTTATAAGTCAACACTTCATTTAAAACAACTACGGTTCAACATATGATTCCTTATTTACTATTGCAGAAACACTCCTCCCCCCAATAAAAAACAAAACAGTATTAGTCTATAGTAGTAAAGGTTTCAGAGTCAGCATTTTAAATAGACCAGGAAATTTAAAAAAGAAATTCATACAATAACTACACAGACCCCCACTCAAATAGGGTTTCCCAAGGCAAACAATCCCTCACTGGCATGGATTTCAGCTCATTAAAGGATAGAGCCTCAGAGCCCAAACCCAAGCCGATCATTCGCTGGGTGCGCAACTCAGCAAATTGGCCCATAGTTGTGCAGGAGGACCTGCTGTGAGGAGGAAGAGTATCCCGGGCTCCACATGACGAGAGGCAGGCCCGGGCAGGACCAGCCGGGCCACACGCTGAGAGCACCTCCTTCGCTCAGCAAACACCACGCTGGATAATCTGCCCATCAGAGGCTCCGTGGGGTGCCCGGACTCAGAGGGGATGCCGTGAGCACGAGAGCAGACACAGAGCCACTCATTTCACAGCCCTGACAACAGGAGCCCAGCGAACACTCACCATCTTATCATATCCCAGCTTATTACAGCACCTCTTAAGGTTAAACGCAGTGCATAACCTTTCAGCATCACACTAAACATAAACAGTGACTAAGACAACTAAATCATTTAATCATTTTCATTGAGAGAGAAAAAAAATCCATGCGTGTTCAACACTTTTATTTAATTTTTACAAAAAAAAGGTGCACATAACTCCATTGTGTTTGCTCTCGTTTCTGAAGACACCCAGAGTCCGTATTCCTGATAGATCTTCAGAAGGTGTGTGAAAGACTAGGACGTCTCCATTTTGTAGCCGTGTTTTTCAAGCTCAGCTCTGTGGGGAAAGAGAAATGGGTCTTAAAGCAAAGGACGCTGAGAGTTCTCAAATAGCACAAAATGAATGTACTTCATCTTCCCCCAGTTCAAACATATTACAGCTATACGTAATCACTTCAGGCAACTTCAAGTGATTTAAAAAAAAAAAAAAAAAAGGAAAAAAATAACTTTCATTACGTGTTCTATAACACATGCTTGGTAGTAAATTCTTCAGAACTGTCAGGACTCTCCCTAAAGGTCACTAACCACCTGAGATGCACACCAATTTACAGGCATAAAACAATAAAAACAATGATGGTTACAACATAACAGTGCACACTTTTAATGCTACTTTGTACATTGTTCATTTTACATCTGTAAAAAATGCACAGTAAACGTACTGTAAACATATTGTAAATAACTTCATTGCCTATGCACATTATCCCACTTACACATCATATTCCGCCCCAATCTTGTATATATTTTATTGTTTTATATTTCATATTTTTATTATATTATTTTTCTTCCTGATTGCTTTAGTCTATTAATGAATATTTTTTACTTAAAATTTGTGTTGCTCTCTCTCTCTACGTCCTTTTACTGCACAGTCCAGGAGTGACTCAGGTAATACATTTCACTGCATAACATGACAAATAAACGATCTTGTATCACAGTTTAATCACCAAAAAAACAACATTGCACCACACAGCAAAGTTTAGAGTGACATTACATATCAGTGAGACCTACTAAGATGACAGACAGCTGAATACAATTTCAAGGCGTAACTCACAGACAAAATAATATATCTGACACAAAGTTTTTAGAAAAGTGGGAAACCAAAACGAATCCTGAATCTCACATTGGAAAAAACTGGTAAAACGTGAGGCAGTCTTAAATGTGCTGAAGACCTGCTGTGGGCTAACCCAGTGTTAGAATCACCACCAATTACTAGGAAAGACTTCTTCAGTTAACTCAAACCCTACAATTGACAGCATCTCTTAACTCCCCTAAGAGGAGTCATTGTGGTTTAAGACCACCTACAATATGCCAGTTTCCAGCTTGTCCTGTAATCCCTAACTACTTAAAGATTTAATTTTATATTTGAAATCTATACAGTGTTTTGCCCAACTTGTAATGCCTGCTTTTCATTTGTGGGGTTTTTTTTCCATTTTACAGGAAAACAAAGAGGATCTGTTTGACTTTTCAAATGACCCACAAAAAGGGGGAAAAAAAGAATTAAATCCCAACATAGATGACAGCAGAATGAAATGCTTGTACAACCTAAAAACTGTAGAACAGTACTTACACATTATAATAGTAAACACACCAACACAGAATTTTACTCAGCTGAAACATACAAATATTGAACAGTATTTTTCTATATTTGAAATCCAGTTACTATGTTCAACTGACACACCAATGCCTACACTGTTAATACAGATCATCACTTTTTCCACTGTTCTGGTTAAGTAACTAAAGCCTATTAAACAGGTATTGAAAAGGACCAGTGGATCGCTTTACCTTAACTGATTAGAGAAGTCATCTTCTACGTTGTCATCATCCCAGTTATCCTCCCACACGTGAGCATCTTCATCCTCGTCCAAACCAGTCCAATCTAAAAACATCAGGTTACAAATTTAACTATGGATGTTTCTCAAAGGCATTAATTACACAAAAGAACAAACCTGTAAGTATGGGACTGAAACAGTTCAAGTTGTTTGGAAATGCAGTCCCCAATGACTACATAACAAGCCACGTAGTCGGCACTCTGAACTTTAGGAAAGTAATCCCACATTATAATATCCAGTTTTAGTTTTTAAAAAAAGTGACTTTAAAGTTAACTTTATAATGATTCCACATTCAGACACCAGCAGGATTTTGGAGTATGCCATATTTTAATAAGTTTAGCTACAACACTGATGACACAAATCTAACCTCAAAATTTAACACATATGCCTTCATGCTTACAAAGGTAAAGAAATTGTGTTCAAAACAGGATTTACAACCTGCAATATGTGTGAAAATACATGTCTAGAAACACAGCAAATAGCTACCGGCAATTACCGATAAGTCACAATTTGTAAGTTTTGTATATAGCATTGACACAGTGTTTTTAAACATAAAAGGCAATACAGTCATCTAAGGATCCACTAAACAAATAACTTCACAAAGATGTATGGAATTATAGTTTCAAGACGGGCAGGCAACATCCATTTCTTGCTGCTATTTTTGAAAAACAAGAAGCTGAATTATTGGTTATTGTGCACGTATGACTACTGTCACCAAATCCAGGATTCCAGCTCCCCAAAATATATCAAAATTGTGCATTCAGTAATGTATTCGCCACCACTGTACTTCTGGCATCTTAAAAAAAAATTGCATTAATATGTACAACACTATTTATAAGCTTCATAACTTTCAGTATGGGATGGACAGGATACAGAAGTGAGCTTAAATACCTGTCGATGTAATATTTCGAAACAAGGTCCTGTAACCCGGGAGGAGACAGTAACAAAAAAGCTTCAACCTTAAACACACATACATATTCTGAAATTCTCCAAGTTAAAAATTTTAATACGAGTTTTATGTTTACGTTTCTTACATCAGGTAAAGGACCTTTAAAAAGACCTTTTTAAAAACACAATTTTAATATCTTTGGGAACGTGCAGACATCAGTCTCTGTTGCTAGGCCACCGTGCAGGCTTACAACCTACCTGCCAGGACTAGATGCTTAGCCGTTAGCTGTGTATAACAGGACATGGCTGTACGCAGCCAACCAAATACGAGCGTATAAAGAAACGAACCCAAATTCCCTAGTATAAATATTACTCTTGTGATTAATAGAAATAGCAATTTATGCTAACATCGAATAAATTCTGAATCTACCTAGTTTGAAAGGACGAACCTAGAAGCAGCGCTAGCGTGCTAACAATAAATACACCAATGAGTTAAACACACAAGTGGTAGGACTTCATACTTATCAAAGCATCCATTTAACTACACTATAGACGCACTGTCAGATACTTCACCAGCCAAGTTACGGTATTTTCTTATCAAAGCGACTCGCTCACAAACGGTAACCAGCTAGCTAGCTAGCTAGCTAGCTGGCTGGCTGGCTAACCAACTATGACACTCTTCACTCAGCTGAGTCACTCTCCAGCGCAGTCAATACAGTCTATCGTATACTTTTAAAATACTGGCTAAGCATTGCTCTTGTCGCTTCGACCAAAAGTAATTTACCTTCAGCTGGAAACTCTTCAAACTCGTCGTCCTCCTCTAACAATCCTAAATCGACAGTTTGTTTCTTTTCCGACATGTTCGCGTTTTCCCACACCGACAATTCACTTTCTCGAACGTGTTTTCCTACGGAATTATGGGACGCTGGCGGTTGTATAAAATTGCGCATGCGTATTAAGTGTTTTAAAACGATAACATTAACTAGGCGTCTGGGGCTACAATGCGCAGTTTGTCATAGGTTAAAGAACGGATAATCTCAGGTGGCTAGATAGTAATGTAATTCACTGAGTGGTTGGGGGGAAGACAGTGTAATTTGGCGTTTTATCCTTAGTTAAAATATAACAGGAATATGTTTTCCACTGAGAAGATCTATTTTTTCTGATGTTTTTTAGATAGGTATCAAGTAGTTGTCTATAAGTAAATGAGAGTGTATTATTACAGAACAATATATACTTCTATATATGACAAAATGAGAGCTTAAATATCAGTACAAGCAGGCATTGACTAGGCAAAGAAACAACAACATTATGGTGTTCCATTACTTCCTTTGGCCTGCATTTACAGAAATACAATATTTTTTAGCAATCTTTTATCCTTATGATGCCTTTCATCCAGAGAACTCTTCAGCCACGTGAAAATATTCTGTTATAAAGAGCAAACACCCACATCATTGTTTTCACAAATCCAGACAGCTCTGCAACACAATGTCTGTCAGCTTAGGGTGAAAAATAAGCTATAAATCAGAAACTGAGTCATACGATATTAAAATTACCATAAAACTGTAGCGGGGATGGGACAGTCCTTCTTCGTAAACTTTGTGGGCTTTGAAATTGTGCAGTCTCAATTAGGAGAAGCGTGAGTCTAGAGGTATTTGTGGTACAGGTAAAAATGCATCTTCTGAGGAACATGTATGAAAATTTCACTTTTCAGACAGCTGGAACACAGTGAGATTATTCATGGACATGGGATTTCTTGGAACTTTGTCATGTGACTTCTGATGTAGCATCGCAGAAAGCCAAACAAACTGAATCGAACGATTGATGTGGGAAAGACCTAAGTGTTGGAATGAGCACCAGGCCAACTGAACGAATCACACTGGAGGGCGATGCCGTAGACGATTAATCACATTCATTTGTTTTTTATTTGAATAATCCACCCATATCAATCCCACAGTAATTATCAATGTTTTAGAACGAACAAAAGAAGTACAGAGCTATGACAACATGTCTAGAAACAGCAAGCAGTCTAGTTACGCAATTACCGATAAGTCGCTATTTGTAAGTTTTGTATATAGCAATGACAGTGTTTTTAAACATAAAGGGCAAAAGTAACTGCAAAAATACTGGAAAATGATGCAAAATAAAACAACAGACAAGATAATATGATTAAGAAAAAAAGTAGAATTTTTGTCAAATGCGTATAAGTTCCAGAGTGAATGAATTGGCTGGGAAAAGAAGTGGCCGTGCTTAGTTTAAAAACAGAGCAATTACTGAGAAAGTACAGTGGGCAGGTCATTTCTCAGAGAGCAGATGCTTACGGTCTCTGAGGGCCTGGGAAGCAGTGCACCACGGCCCTGCATACCGCTGTCTGCTGTTACACCGTGGCGCCTGCAGTCTCCTGCCGCAGACACCGGGCTGCCCAGACGGACTCCCGGTCCTTTCTTCGCCATCTGAGGATGCCTTTCATAGACCTTCCAGGACAGGCTCACGCTAAGTCTTCGCTGGGACCCTAGCCCAGTCTGGCAGCCTCTGCTCTTGGCCCTATCTGGCCAGGTGATCATGATATCACCCCCGCGGCATGGGGGGAGGGGGGAGACCCTTAGAACGGGACCGTCATCGCTCTGGCCCCCCTCCTCGCTGATTCCCCCCTCAGATAAGGCAATGGGCTCCTTGTCTGGCAGGGAAAGTTACAATAGCTTGGACAGGGACTGCTTACCTGTACTGGAGCCATGAAACTGATAATCAAGCCCTGTGCCCGATCGGGAGCTAGAAGCCAGTTTGTCGCACAGGACGGAATTTACGAGGATGGAGATTCCGTAGAATCTGAATCCCAACTCTTTGTAGACCTCGCAGTTAATCCTGTGTGTCCCTGTTACGAGTCACTGCATTGTTTGTCATTTTGAAGGATAGACATATGGGGGGAAAACTGGAATATTATGGGATATATAGAATTATGGCCATGGATTAGAGTCTTTTAGTCGTCTAAATAATGAGATTAATTTCAGAAAAACATGTCAGCTTAGGTCTTAGGAAATCTGCCCAGGTTGATATGCTTCCAGGGTACATCTGTCATGATTCTGTATTAAACTTAATCCCTAAGGATAGGCCATTGTGTTTTGTATGAAGGTAACCATCATTCAAAGAAGATGTATAATTTCTAAAAGAGTAAATAAACAGCATTTTTCTGAAACATGATCAGAATTATTTAATGTAGTGTGAGAGAAAGAAGTGTTTGCTTTAAGTTTATTTTCAGATTTTTTTTTCATCCTGCCTATTTCATTTAACTGTCTGTCATGAAGAATTTAAGTTTCATATTTTCTTCTGTCAGTCTTGAAAAGGTCTGTCATCTGAGGCTTGAAGTACAGTTTGCTAACAGGCTAATAGCCTTTATAGCGAGACAATCTGATATTTGTCCTTCCATACCTTTGGTAATCCTGTCTACCTTCGCGGCTCAGTTATGGTCTGGCTTAAGTTGCATATTTTGTTTTTATCAGGATTTTGCTGATAAATGCTATCAGCGGGAGTGAAATGAAATATGGGAGGTCTATCTCATGTTGCAAGAACAGACAGTTACCATTCCAGGTTAAATTGTTCATATTTCAAACAACAATGCTGCCTTTATTGTAGGGGTACTTATAAATCGGAAATTATTTGTAATGTGGGCCGGATCAAATAGTTAATAATGTGAACCTGGCAGCGGTTCAGCAACTGTGATATTGAATTGTTCATTATTGTTGTGATCTTAAAATAAATGTAAGTGTGTTTATAAATCAGGCATAGATCTCATATTGATTATAATGAACTGAATTTCTATTTTTGCTATTTCATCCAAATTCAACAGTGCCTGTCCAAGTGCTTCAGTAATATATGGGGCATATATCACACAGATAGTTTATCTCCAAATTTTTTTAAAAAAGAATATTTATCTATTTTTTTTTAACAGCCTAACATGCGAAGACCCTAAACATACAAATGTTGAAAATGGATCAGAGGACCACAACAGGTGGACAGTGATCTGTCACAGTTTTGAAATAGACAATTAAAGAAGCGGAAACATTTATTACTGAAAATCTTACAAATATTAATGTATAAAAGGTGAGGAATTCAACAGAGCCATTGATGACCAGCACAGAGAACACTTCAGAAAATAACAATTACGATAATTGTTAATAATAATAATCAGAAAATGGATATTAAGAGCATACATTGAAAATAGAATAGATTTAACAAATTTGCCGATACATGATTCGATAGGGGAAATTGTGATTGTTTATTTTTATATATTGATATTTACTTTGTAGCAATTTGCTCATTTGACTTTAGTCTGTAAGCTTGGAGACATCCACGCTGTTATGTCAGAAGGTCCTGTGCCCCAGTGCAGTCTGTCCACAGGCCTGTTACCCTACTGGCTCCAAGGTGTGACGTACACTTCCGTACTTATTTAATGACTAACGCGTTACGTCCCGCATATTCATGTTTAATGTTGCGTCCCACTGATATTTAACAGGTGTTTGGCACCCTTGGCATTTCAGAATACTGTGAAGACTCCTTGGGAAACCTAACCAATTTGCCGGGTCGCTTCTCCGCGACACGGATGACATTCGGGTCAAAGTGGCATCTCAGAGCTTCGAAGCCTCACCAAAGGTCAGCACTTGTATAAACACGGTGTGATACACCTTGGCATCTAACTCTTTCCCATACAGCCTTGGAGTATTGATCCGGTGCCGAAGTCGGCCTCTCGTGTTACCGTGTTATTTCCTCTGCACGCTTAGCTTTGGGGCGCTCCAGGCTCACAATGGGGGCCTGTGTCCCCCAGGCTCACGTCGCGGCCTGGGGTGACTGTTCCCCTTTGTCATACCGGCCCCGCATCTACCGCTCCACCCGGGTCACACCCTGACAGCCTCAAGTGTCCATCCTTCAGCAAGTGCTTTGCTGAGCGCTGAAGGAGTCCCGACTCTAATACCCATCCGTACTTCATATGTCATCCCAGGCGTATTAAGAACAAATGACACAACATGGCATGGGTGATAGTGATGGCCTTTCATTTATCCTCACTAATCACCGGCGTGGTCTTTAATGTAGCCTCACAGTGTGTTCTGCTATTTGCCCAGGCATCTAAAATACATCCCTAGTAATATAATTACATTGTTTCCCCAGGTACGGGGTTGATATTTATTTTATTCTCCATGTTAAATGTGTGAGGCGAAGGCGACATCCTCTTTAGGACAATACATTTAATGTAATTTTTTGATTTTGTGGGCAGCACTGAGGTTTAATGCTTCGGTATGTTACCTCGAACTCCCCCCCCCCCCGGTTAGGGGTTCGAATCTCGGCTCTGCTCATCAATTTTACACATCCTTTTCCTCCCGCATACCAAAGACATGCAGTTTGGCTATTTCTTGTCTCTAAGTTGTCTGCAGTGAATGATTGTATATATATATGCTCTGTATAAATGGACTGGCATCCCATCCAGGGTCTACCTCAGTCCAGTGCTGCCTGAGACAAGCTCCAGGCTCAGCATAACTCTTCACTGAATATGCAGTTAGAACAGAGAGGAATGAAATATGTCTTTGCAGTGCAAATTATCTGAAATCTATAAACCGTATGAATGCGTTAAAATTATTTCTCGAAATGAAATCACTTTTAATTGCAAATTACCAGTGTTAAAGATTTGAGAGGAAGATGGTATAGTCTCTTCTGTCAAGTCGATATTAACAATCTTTAATGGTGGTCTTGCACTTTACTAGCTTGGTTAGCTCAAGCTATTCAGGCAGGTGCAAGGTGCACTGTCCCGCTGTACCATGTCCACCTGTCCCACAATCCCATTTCCACTGCCCCACCAAAACTGTACATAAAACAGGTGTCAGACATAAACAAAGCATTCAATGGCCGTGCTTCTGTTCTTTGTAAAAACCTCCAGCAATGTCCTCAAAATATTTACTGTCACTACACAAACTCCAAATCCAATTGTGGGCCAGTTAAAAGGAAAAAGTTTTGGTTTTATGTAAAGCAGTGAGATTTTCTTTTCTCTCTTTCTCGAGCATATGGAATAAAATTTCCCACCATGTGGCTGTCCCAAGTGTAGTGGACTCTGTGTGATAAAGAGCCCTCTCTTTGTTCTTGGGAATGCCTCATGAGGCCTCTGGGTCTGGACTTTGTCCAGGAAGCCTCTAACAGCCACTTATTAAGTTGTTAGACGTACAAGGCGAAGATGTAGGGGTCCGGTTGTCACCTGAGGTTGTGTTTATTGGAACAGGAAGCCCTACCTGATCCGGACCGCAGCCCTTTGGTGCATGCGGAACGTTACTGCCGACCTGCTTCTCTTTCTTCTCCTCCTGGACCCCAAACCTCATGTTTTCACAGCTTGGGCCGTTCATTTAGCCATGCAATTATTAGCATTTTGTCAAAATACTCTCCTGCTGCCACCAATAGGTCTCTACCCCGTGAGAGAGAGATCTACACAGGGCTAATGACACCAAGAATGCAACGAGGTAAATATAGAAGCATAGGCTGTGTTTGTTTGAAAAGGACTGTCGCCGGCATCAACATGTGCTCAGACGTCTGGTCATCTAGAGTCAGGTTTCAGGTGCAAGGTCTTTGTGACGGATGGGGCTGTAATGTAACAATGTAAAGTTACCGTCATGCGTTTTCTCATCGAAGCAATATTCCTAATTCCTAGTAATTATTGCATTGATTCTGTAGTTTGAGATCCTGCTATCTCTTCAAGAGGATATTGAAAAGGTAAATGACCCCCAAGGTGAAATATATATTTTTTTTAAAGTATAGATTAAAAACAAGTCTTTTACAATTTCAATTGATTGTCAGTTTCTGTATCTGATCAACAGAAGAAGATCAGAGGACTTTCGAATTTACTCACGTGGGCAAAAACACAGAAAACATCACCTGCCTGAAGGAAGCTGAGGACCAGTATCTTACTCTTTTGAAGGTATCGTCATGAGATTAAAAAACCTGAATGTCACAGATTTGAGCCTTAGGCAGTCAACAAAAAATATTGTGTAGATCTTCATGTATGATGTTGCAGTTTAGCCATTCAGAGCATTTCCTGAAGGTACCTCAGCATCTGCAGCAAATATCCAAAATACCCATGTTTTGTTTTTTTCATTCAGCCAGTAAGCACAGCTCCTTTGGCTTATCAGTTCCTCATTGTTTGACCAATTTACTTCATTATGTAATTTAAGTGATGGTGAAATTTAACAAACACATGGAATGGCAGGGGTATCTCTTAAGAGAGGTTTGGGAACTGAAGCGGTGTTCATGTAGCCATCTAGCAAGATATCATTCATGAGGATATCATTTTGGAGAACAGTAATTTTAGGTATACATGCAGTTGCTGGCATTTACCAACAAGAAACATGCCTGCTGTTTCCTAGGTTCACCTTGATCTTTCAAGGGTCCTCAGTCATGATAGATCAGGAAAAATGTTTTGCTATATGCCCTTATTATTTTCTTGGCCATCACCTCAATCTACATGGACCTACTCTGTAAACGCAGACTGTGTTTACTCTGCATAAAGTATAATAATAATAATAATAATAATATACTTCCAAGGAAAAATAATTAGTAGAGTACAGCCAGGGGCAAGACTAAATGACCAGTGACCAGTGGCAAGTGCCTTTGCTGAACAATAAGGCTTATCGGAGCAGCAGAAGTAGCGAATGGGCTGTGGAGAAGAGCAGCAATTTGTCTGCGCTGTTCAAAAGCATGGGAACCCCAAGAGGCTGCCTTACATTTTGTCCCAAATGGACGTCTCACTCCTTTCTCGAAAGGCGTAGTACTCATGATTAGAAATAATGCAGCTCAGTATACAAAAGTCAAAAGTGCAAAAGTTCAAATGTTCAAGAATAACAAAACACTCTTCTGCTGGTTACTGAGCAATTGTCTGGGCAGCAGACTAATGCGAGTGATTATATACGGTTTCCAAGGAAAATATTGTAACATTGACAAATTTTATTTGAAAAGTATGAAAATGACACAGTAGAGGTCAGATACAAAATTACAACTTAAGACACATAACACAGTAGAATTTCAGGACCACACACCCCAGGGAATGGTTATCCTTTATTACCTTGAAACAGACACAAAGGCTTCTATTTACTATATCTAAGCATTTTTCAATACTAACAACGCGTCTTAAATTGTAAACACTTTTATTGGGCATTTGGATGAAAACATTTCAAGCAATTAAGGCCTAGAGAGTGATGCAGAGTCAAAGAGCACTGTGTGTCCGCACGATTGTGCACGTTCCCTCCGTATTTGCAGAGATCTCTCTTAGAGCTGCGTTTTTCCCCTGTTTTGGCTGAGACCAGAAGCTTCCACCAAGATTTGTTTCCTGGTTCAACTGAGGCAAGGTTCAGGTTTTGGAAGCAAGAGCTCTGTTCCTCGGTTGATTGTTGGACGTTTGCAGGAAATGAAAGTTCTCGTAGGTCACTGTGCATTCAACAGCAAAGTCGTTTAATTGCCATGCGAACAGTTGCTTTTGAACTGTAAGAAATGTAACCTTTTACTTAATTTCTAAATCGTTATCTACACACACTGCTTAATCATTTAAAAATATGGAGGTGAGTACAGAATGATAATTTTATTTAACTAGCTAAACACTGCCTGGAACAAGAACAAGTACAGTGCATTATTCCAAAGGAAACCACAGTATTTTCACTGTAAGTCAATTTCTTATACATAATGAATAATTGAGACTAATGAAAATATTTCCATTGAAATGTGAGTGTGAAGATTCTCAGTATAAGAGCTTCTGCACTGCATCCATCAGTGATGAAAGGAACATGAGAAATCAGTCCATTAACAGCAAATATACTGTACAGCTGTAAACTGTGAAGAAACAGCTTTGTTATTAAAGCCTGCCAGTTTTGAAAGGGCTAGATAACTGACACATCAAGACCGAAATGAATTGTTCTTCTTGTAGGAAGAGGGGTTGGTGTAAAAAAAAAAAAAAAAGGACTTCCTGTTCTTTGTCGAGCTAAATCGGGCGAGTTTGCTAACTGAGGGTGATTGATTCGGGGTGCATGCGAGTGAGCGAGCGTGCATGCATGCATCCTCATCCCCCGGAGCCGGCAAAGGGCCTGCAGCTGGATCTGGCCAAAGACATAGCGTGAGCAGCAGGGCAGCGTGGGCTCTGCTCAGGCACTGTAGTGCACTTGTTCGAGGAGGGGACGAACAAGTGTGGACTTTCATTTGGCTGTTTACACAAATAAGGCCCCTCTGTGCCCCTGGGCCCCCCCAGCTGCCTGAGTGCTTCTTACAACCTCGGGGGGGGGGGGGAGGAAAAATGGGTTAATTGATGAGTCTCCATGACATCAATGCTATTCTCTTCACCCTGACAGTCTGGCTTTTCTATACAGTCCCAGTGTCTCAGTCCGAGTCTCCCAGCTAGTGCAGCGCTGAGCCAGGTTTCTGCCAGCCATGGTTCAATCTTCACAGACATTAACACCGAGGCATATTGTGTCATGCGATGTTCAAACAATCGTACTTTCCTGAGCCAGTCTCTCAGAGAAAAAGAAGGTAAGAATGCTTTATGAAAAAACCTGCCATGTCCACCATCATATACAGTCATTTTGAATATTTAATAAAGACACTGATTTACAAACATTGCATAATAGCATCCAATAAACAAAAATGATCAAATGGATTAAAAAGCTAAAATATTTTTTTTTTCAGCCTGACAATCAGAGCAGATTTTGTACTCAAAATGTAAGAAGTAAAGTGGATTATTTTGTAGGCTGGAGTAGGACTGCAATCACTGCCACTCTCAAGATGAAGTAGCGGGTCCTAATTTTCATACCCAGGCCATTTAAATTGAGGAACAAGCGACTGTATTATCAGAAGACTTTGAAAATCCCTCCTGTTTACAGAGAAAGTCCAGACAATTTTATTGACTCATAACCTCCACACTCCAAAGAATTATCCATGAAGTGCCATATAAAAATATTTTTCTGAACGATCAAAAAATACTTGTCTGTGACGTATTTTTTTTCCCCTAGATTATGGGCATGCCAGTCCACTGGCAGTAAGGACAAAGAAAAGGGTGGCCACAGCAGAAACTTTGGGGTTTGCAGCCGTGATCGAAAGTTCCAGTTCAATAAGAGCATATGTTGTTTTGTCTGTGAATTATTAATATTTTTTTGTTGTCTTGCTGCAAAAGTGGTTAAAAATGAAGGACCATTAGAATGAAAACGTTGAACAGCTGAAAGATACGGCAAGCTATCATTTCTTATCCATGGATTTTAATGACGCTCAGCATTTGTGAATGACACATCATGGTCAGGTAGTCAGGTGGCCTCTGGACAGTGGTGCCTGTCCTCTCCTGCAGTGGCTAAGGTTGTGAATTCAGAGCCAAAACAACCACTGGAAAGCCATGTCCATGTTTGGTCAAAGCTCTAATCATGTGCTTCCGGGAAGCTGGGGGAATATTTGGCAGGCCGGGGGGGTTGGGGAGAAAATTGTCCTGGGAGCAAAAGAGCGATACGTGCAAGTCAGACACGTCCGGATGACAAATGGCTCCCCAGGACAGCAAGGTTCACCCAGCTGGTTGGCCCTCTGCTGCGTGATTGATGGTGTTGATGTTCTAAATTGGCCTAAGATATGCCAAGTACAGGAATCATAATAACGGGCTTTAGATTTGCACTGTAGATAGCAGGCAGGGGGGGTTAGGGTCATGTTCCCGACACGCAACTCTAACCGGAACCATGTCCTCGCCATTCTCTCTCCCCCCACTCTGAAAAAGATTGCACTGTGCGCTTATCTGGGGGCTCGTGAGGGTCACTGCTGGGCAACTAACGTTGAAAAGCTGGCAGAGTCCTGGAAAGGCCCGCTGTCCCTCCATGACCCAGAGCGTCCCCCCACCCCCGGCTCAGCGGGGGCCCCAGCTGGTGCTCCCGCCACACTGCGGCTGCGTCCAACGCATCCCAAGAATAATATTGGCATTCGGGCCTTTGTGAGAGCTGTGCATCGTGTAAATAAAACACTGGGCCTTTGATCAGGGAAGCGACCCTTTGTGGAGCCGTAATTAAAGCCAGTGATCCCTCTGAACGCACAGGAGCACTGCACTGGGCCACACAGTGCACCAGAGTGCACTGAGGCACTCCAGCAGAACGTGGGGTCGCATACGCCCCCCCTCAGAACACTCTTGGTCTGCCCCATTCATCCCCATGCATGCTATCCCCCCTGCAATACATCCTATTATTATTGGGGGTGGTTTGTGTCTTGGGAGGTGTGAAAGCTGTACCTGTGATCGGAAGGTTGCCGGAATCTTTCTCAAACCTTCTGTTTGGTTCTGCAGGCTTCCCGATGGCATTTTCATTGTTGTGAGAATCATTAAACTTGATGACATGACCTCCACAGCAGACAAGCTCTGTGCTTAAGAGCTGTAGTGGCTTAACTATTTACCATATTAAATGAGCTAATCTGAGTGTATTTCAACCCTGGTTTATCGCTTTGGAAGCTGGGCTTTTTATCATAAGGGTGCAGACTTCCTCGCATGATTCAAGCAGGGCACTCGATCTTTATTGCCGCAGAAATGCCTCATTTTCAGCTGAGGTCGGATGAAGAGGGGAGCGGTGAGGTCCAGACAGACAGGGATTAGCAAGAAATGGGAGCACTTTGACCCAATACGCGTCACATCATTCCTAACCTGGAGATTTCCATTTATTTTCTCAGTGTGCTTGTATTTCAAAGGTCTGTTCTCATCATTCAAGAGACTGTAAAGAGTTTGGAATTATTAGGCTGTATGTTAACCTCTCTGTTAAATGCAAGCTGCTTTCATTGGGTGGATGTGGGCAAT
Source organism: Isichthys henryi (assembly GCA_026776945.1). Taxonomy (NCBI): domain Eukaryota; kingdom Metazoa; phylum Chordata; class Actinopteri; order Osteoglossiformes; family Mormyridae; genus Isichthys; species Isichthys henryi. Next base: position 19,396,135 of record JAODJX010000049.1, read on the forward strand.
TCAGGATGATGGCTATTTTTAAAAAGATCAGCATGACAGGGCTGCAGTTTTAAGTGTTTAATAAAATAATTACTTTTACCGTGACTCTCCCGTGTTAAATTAAGTTTAATAAAAAGGTCATGTTCAAAAGGGAACCACATGTTTAATGGGCTGTTAATAACATTATTAAAATATTAAGTGTTCTATCCTTTGCTATTAATTTTCATAAATTTCGTTAAAACAGCAGCTTTCTTTTATTTAGGTGAATTGTTTTTTACCATTGCAGTAATTTTTAAATGTGTAAATAACATGATTTAGTCGTTTTTTTTGGACCTAATATATGTGCATAAAGGATGGATTTGAAATCATTGCTGTTGAAAGCTCTTGTGTGGGAAGAAATGAAATTATTTTAAATATGTATTTTAATTGCCCGGCTCTGGCACGTAGGCGTGTGCAGCTGTGTGCGTGTCAATGGCCTTTGACGAGGTTCCTATCTGCTCTCTGACTAGGTGAAATAATAGAAATCTTTATTAGAAAGAAAAACACATTTGTTACTTATTTTTTAAAGGCTCAAACAGTCCTGTCTGACTCCAGAAGGCCATGGGCCTTACGAGCCTTCCTACTAATTTCCCCGAGCAGCTCCTGTCGTTGTGCGGCGAGTGCCATCGTTTGCCGATAATGGAGCCGAGAGATGGTCCTCCCTGTGAAAATAGCCCCGTCCCGCTCCTGGGCTTTTCTGTGGAGGAGGAAGCTCAGGATGGGCCATGACCTGATGCATTTTCTCTGGCCACCTGTGAAATTTTCACCCATCGTAGTCCAGCCTGGCCTCAAATTCTTGAAAAATTTGCCTTCCTTTCACAATAGCACAAACATCTGAGGAGGGGGACCAAAGGGGGTAGAGAGTTGGGGTATGCAGGCAATGCATCTGGTGATTCCTGCACCCCCTCGCCCATCAATGCTCACCCCCCACCTTAATGTTCACAGCAAGGGAGGTAGGACAAATGAAAAGGGAACAGCCCTGGTCTCATGTTTGATCTCTCCACAATATCAGTCTATAATTGAGAGCATTTAGTGAGACGTTTAAATACATTACTTTGCTTTATTTAGCAGACACTTGTGTCCAGAGTGACGTACAAGTGAGGCAAATAGCACATTGCAAACACACACGCTGTCAAGGAGTCGACTAGGCATAAGTGCACCTAGGCTGAGCTTAGGAAATGAATGAAAGCTCAGATACAAGCAATGAAAGCCCAGATACAAGAGTAAGCAGGACTAGAGCAGGAGCCACACAACAGCTTCTAAACAGAGTTAGAACCTAATAAGACAGTTTTTTAAATAAGCTGACAAAGTGAACGCTAAGAGCATTCAGGGAACATGGCATAAAGACCCAGCACTGGCATCAAAAATAGCACGGAAAGGGTTAAACGTTCGCTTTTTTTTTTTTTTTCCATTGCCGCTGCAATATTTTTATGTGAGTATTTCCCAGATATAAAAATCCCAAAAAAACAATAGCACACTTTGCTCCTATTGGAGGAATAAAATGCGAAGGCGCGTCGGAATGCCGCAGTAAGACTGATGACTTGCTCCAGGGTCGTTTTCTGGGAGCTCGCTGATTAAATAACAGAGTTTCCTCCTTACTGAAGAAGTGAGAACAGTGCAGATCAATTCCCCTGCTTTAAAATGTGTCCCCAAATGCCATTAATAATTATATGAAAGGACCACATACATCGCAACTAATCGATTCCATAACTTATCTACATGTGCACTCCATTAATGGGCCCTAGGAATGCTGTAAAATACAGACTTCTGGTTTTGGTGGAAGGGGTCTGCCTGTTCTGGATTTAAAAAATAACAGTGTGTGGTGACACCGCACCATCCCGGGTTTAAACCATGTGCAGATCCTAAAACAAGCTTCGTTGACTTTGCTTCATCATGTCTTCTCTTTCCAAAGTGGCGGCTTCAGGTAGCAGCCTGTGTCCTTTTATTTACTTGTTTCCCTAAAGTGTTCCCTTGTCCTTACGTGGCTCCGGATCCTCCGTGCCATTCCGTCGCAGACAGAAGTTCTGCTTTTAGGGCATTTTTCCTGTTAACGGCCTGACGATAGGCGTACCTGCGGCCTTTCGCGATGATGTCACGTCTCGTCTGGAGCGACGGCAATGATTTTGAATTGCGAGTCATTAATGCAAAATTGTACAACATAGTAGGGGGACAATAAAGGAGAAACATATTGGATTACTTTTTGTTCATCTGGAATGTAATTAAGATATTTAGTTGGTCTCTAAAGCAATGGGGAGCTCCTCTGGCAAAGGGATGAAAAAAAATACCTCTAGTGGAACGTGAAACCGGAGATAGAGTGGGCCGTCCATGCTGCCTCCGTGGGTGGACAAGACCTTGACCGGTGTGACGGGGACGCCGGTGTGTTTATTGTTTGCTCAGCTTCAGGAATGTGTCTCCCTGGCTACCTGCCAGCCTGCAGAAGGGGCTTCCCTCTCCATCGCTGCCCCTTTATCTCTAACCCGAGATGGATGCCATCCGCTGACTCAAAGCCAATGCTCAAGCCTTCTTCCCACCAGTGAGATGAGCTTAGTTTGCAATTATTGAAATAACTTGTGAGTTTTATGCACAAATGGCCCAGGGGTGGCATCTTGCTCGTATGGAATTCGGACTCCTTTAGTCCAAAAAGTTTCCCGTCACTGACAAGTATACAGTATATATAGTACAGTCATACTTCCTTAATACTGTCCGTACAGGTGAGAGCAAGCTTGGGGGTCACAGTGAACAGGCTGTCACCTTGTAGCACCCAGGGACCTGGGGGTTGGGGGACTTACTCATGGGCCCACAGACATGTGAGTATTCCACCAAGACTCGGCTCAAACCAGAAACCTTCTAATCACATAGATGCGTAGCCCGCTGAGTCACATACACACACATATAAACAAAATTTACATATCACTTATGGACAACTGGTACTTATGAATGGACTACCATAAAGCCTATCGTATAAAAAATTGAGTTAAATACAATGGTTCTCAATAATGATTTGCTGGCTCGAGGTACTGTATCGTGTGTAGTCCCTACTGAATAATAATAATTATTATTATTATTACGTACTGTGTTATTATTTCTCCGACCTACAAAATTGACTTGAAGACTGACTTACGGAATGGATCTCGTTCGTTACCTGGAGACTGCCTGTATATCAAAATATACACGGTATTTGCAATGCTGTCCTTGTACCAGTAAGTAAGCAAGTAGCAGAGCAACAGATAAATGTGATCCAATACTATTTTAACACCGTGTTCTTGTTTTTTTGCATAAAAGAATTGAGCCAATGTCGATTAAAAACGCCTCATAATATCTCCTGTTTTCCGGAATACTACCTGCTGGCGGGAATCGTAAAAGCGTGTGAAGGTGGCATTCAGTGATCATGATCGTGTTCTAAGTTAATTCAAACAAAGACACTTGATGTGGCCGATTGAAATGGAAGAGAAAGCCAATTCCACAGAGGTGAATGATACTTCTGAGGCCATGCAGACAGTATTGTTCATTCATAGAAATCAGAACTGCAGGGTATTGTTTTAGGGCACATGAAAGGACATGACAGGACCCTCTGATGTCATGTATAGATACAGAGACTCTTTACTTTTTAAATGGTCAGAGAGGCTCTCAGTGAATGAGTGTT
>JAODJX010000049.1:19409613-19426818 GCA_026776945.1 Isichthys henryi
CCCGGCCCGCGCCCCCCCCCCCCCCGCGCCCCCCCCCGCCCCCGCGCCCCCCCCCCCCCCCCCCCCCCCCCCCCCCCCCCCCCCCCCCCCCCCCCCATGACAGACGGAAAGCCGAAAACAGTTAATCAGACTTGATCGATACCTTTGAACCGAAAGGTTTGCGATTCCAAGGAAAAGCTGGGGGAAAAAAAACGGTTATAATGATGAAATGTGTTCTAGCTACATTAGAGCAATAAAATGATTAACATCAAAAGTGGGTATCTTGCATTTGTTTACAACTGTTAATATGTGATGCTTCCATGATGGTTATGCTAATAACAATTACTGCTTATTTTGAAATTATACCGCATTGTATATCATTGTTATCTATAAAAGTATTTTATTATCGGAATAGTAGCATTTAACATTTTATTACTTTTTACTTTTGACTCTCGCACTGGCTTCCAGCTGTAAGTGTGGCAGTAAATAATTTACAAACCTTTAAACTGCAGTAATCAGTAACAGATTATGTTTATACTAAACACAAGTTTATTAATTTTGCCATAATCACAGCCTTTTACATGGCGTACTGTATTCGAAAAAAATCTCAGGTCTGGGTTATATTAAAATTCAATTTAATTCAATAAAATTCAATTTAATTCAATAAAACATTATAGTGACCCGTTTAACTGGACAGAAATGAGACACTTTGTTTGGGGCACGTGAAGCTACAATGTGAGTTGGCGTGAGTTTTGAAGGCAAAAAACGTGAAGGAGAGGGGAGGGGACGGAGGGGGGGGGCATCCTTTCGGCTTCGTGATGTGATATCCCAGGCTCAGCTGAATGCTGTCATTTCGGGAGGTCCCTAAATGTGATCATCCTGCGGTCTATATACCTCGGGGGTCTGTCTCCTGACCTCTCCTGCATTTTGATCCATCAGTGAGGCCTAAATACCATGTCTTTAGTACCGGTCCACTGCTTTGCTCTCCACAGCTGATACTCCCCTGAGCCCCATACCCCCCCCCCAACCCCAACCGTCCCCCCACCCCCCAGGCTTCAGCCTGGTGCCTCAACGCCACGGCAAAAGGCTAAAGGACTGAACACTGCCTCAAGAAATATATCGAATGTAGAAGTATGTTCTGTATTAACTTTTATTCCTCTGATGAACATGCCTCAATTTCCTTCACCATTTGATTGGGTCAGAATAACCAATGAAATACAAACTGTAACAATTGTTCTTTATGCAATTCGCAGCTAAAACCACCGGCTGATAGCTTGCCTTTGAAAAATATTAGAGTTTCCTTCCAGAGTAATTGATAAAGATTTTGTCCATTAGCTTAGCCTCCCTGTGATCATTAAATGAAATGCTTCTGACTTCTGAATGTCCACGTTTACGCAATCAATTATTACGGCGTGATTCCCATCTTTGTGAAATGAAATGCACATGAGTCAGTGTAACGTCCAATGCGAGCCGTGCGACTCAGAACTTTCTGTAGAGTCCATGTGAGCCGTGCGACTGATAACTTTCTGTAGAGTCCATGTGAGCCGGATTCATAACTTTCTGGAGCGTTTGTTCAATAAAAGTCCTGAAACAGATTTGGTGCCGGGCAGACCCGGGTTTCACCCATGATTCATGCAGCCTGGAACACCTTCGAAAAAACTGCAAAATCGTTACACGGGAAATACTCGACATACTCTTCCGGCAGGTGCTTGCTGCTCACAGGGATGCCCTGTTAGAACAAGATCAGCAGAGACTTAATGTCCGTGAGAATGGGGGGTTATGCTTATAGAAACAGGTTGGATTTGGCATCTGACAATGGGATACGCTGCCAGAACTCTCCTTTCACTCCGGCCACCACACTTCCACCAACACTCACCAGGTGTGATTTATTTTCTTGCTTCTTTACGCACCAGTGCATTCTGGCCTCTTAGATTTCAAGCGCTTCTTTGTTGTGCATTGAACATTATGAATGTCCGCCCTCCCCACCCCACGCACCCACCCCCCAGGTATTTCAGTAATGTCGATCTGGCCAACATCTTATGTTTTAATTCCTAGACACAAAGCGATCATTCCACTGGACCTTGTTCAGGCTGGTTGCTTTTACATTTTTCTCCAAAACAAACAGAAAAACAAACAGCACTGGATCTTCATACAGAAAGATAATGTCAGTCACAGACGGTTTTTGATTGGATCAACCCAGTAATTCCAATTTTTTAAGCCCAATGTTTCAAAACCACACATGGCAACGTATTTAGATTACATTTCTCATATTAGCATGTGGTCAGGCTTTGTGTTTGTAGACAGAATGCACTTATCTGTCTTGATGTGTATTGCAGCCATATGCTGACGAACGGATTGCAGACCACATATGTTAACATTACTCCCTTAATGGCTACTCCCAGAAGTTAAACAGGAACGTAGTTGCTGAGTTTCTAACAGCTGTAACGCCACTGCACCTAAACCAACACTGGCCGGGTGCTAACTGAGTCCCCTAGATCATGTCCGGCTCCTTTGCTGACCAGACGACGCATATATATATATATATACCGCCACCCACCAAAACATCAGATGCAGTTATATAAGAAGGACACACAACGTAAGGTGTTCTGTATGCTGTTTGACTTCAGTACATTCAAATATAATCCCGCAGGCTCACCCATAGAGGGCACTCAGAGGAAAAACGAGAGACCTACGCAGTGAGGTTTCAGACCCATTTTTAGGTACTATGACTGTATCAGAGGAACTGCTCCTCGCAACACAATTTAGGTTCAGATTTTGATAAGAAGCATCACAAGTACCACTGCTTACAGAATTTGCCCGGTGAAGAAATAGCTATGGGTTTCAATCCAATGTGGAAAGAGGCAGATGTATATTTACAGATGGGTATTAGACTGAACTGCTTGAATAAACAGTTTGCTATATAGACAAAACTGTGTTTTTTTATACATTTATTTATAGAAGATGCTCTACAAAAACTGCATAGTGATTTGAATTGTATGAATGTGACATGTCAAATGAAAGAGAAATATGTAGGCCAGACGGCGCCTACCTGATTCTGTTTAGATATTTGAAAGATGACAATTATTTGGAATTCAAATGAAACTTAAACATTTTGTTATAAATAGGTGTGCTTTTCATTTCGCGTGTTTTCGTCCTTGTTCTGTAAGTACCGTAATTTATGCTTTTCGTTTTGTTCGTTTTTACCCAACAAAAGGACGAGGCGTTTCACCTTTGTTTCCATTTTATACGGCGCAGTCCTGCCGTACTGCCCTTTTATCTACAAGGGTGCATTAATTTTATGGAACCTGATGAAAGTAGACTATAGGCCTATACGCCTCTACTGACGGCACTATGATACAGCATTCTGTTTGCATCTGGCGTCCCGTGTAATTTAGCGCTAAAGTACAAACGTCGTCCTATCATCTGTTTCCAGGACGCATGAAATAAAGGCGAAAAATTAATGCAGAATGACCGTGGAATACAACACGCAGACCGACCTGTCTTGCAAACTGACAGCTTTCCCTATAAAACCATGAAGCCAACGGAGCGTTAAAGTAATGGGAGAGGATATCGGTAATAGACATTTCTTCTTGTTGTAAACCTAGGGTTTCGTGTTGTCTAAATTACAGACTATAGCGATTACATAGTTCACTGATTTAATTGTAAGTGGTGTTTTACATCACACTGCAAGCGCAGAGCCGGTGACGTTGTTGAGCCGGGAGTTAGACACCTGCCTTAGCTGAAAAACCAGAGGCCCTTCTCTCTCTCCGCAGAATTAAAACGATTAAATCGTAGTATTCTGGGTAGACTTGTTGTCTGTTGTCTCTGTGTAGTCCATTTCCGAAAAGAAATCTAATTCAATTATAAACTGACAAGCCGTCTAAATTGATTACGCTTACAGCAACACTACAAAATAAACACATTTAACACAGTAAATACATATTTATGATGTTTTACGACGGGTCTCCTGTTCCTAGCCGTGTTGCGTATTGTGAAGGTTTTTTTTGTTTGTTTGTTTTTTTTTTTATTATTTCATTATATAATATGATCTTATCTATGCTGCAAAAAATGTCTGATAAAATTATTGTATTAATTTCCGTTTATTTGAATGATTAAACGTATTCACGTTGACATACTCAGCCTTCTTCTGCATAGTGAAATGTCTTAAACGACCGTCGATTCATTTTTCTACCATTAGTTATAATTTGGTAAGTAATGAAATTGAGCTGTTCGGGATTCCTTCTCGATAGCCCTGATAGATAGTCTACATACCAAAAAATGAAACACAGTTCAATAATAATCACAATTCAAAATAAGAAATAATTATTCCGTTTTAATAAAATGTACACCAGTGAACACTATAAACAAAAACTCACTATGAAAACACGTTCTCAGTTTTTTTTTTTTTTTTTTTTGGTCAATTAATCCCAATAACTTGTACATTTGTGGAGTCTTGCGAGGTAATTGATACCACGCGTTATTCTTTATTTTACAATATATTCTCAAATTACTGTCCCAGAACTGGTTGTGGTTTCTGGGTATAGTCTAATACGTTGTAGGCCTTCCGATTTACATGAAGACGTTTCATACAAACAAATTTTTGGCCGCACCCCCTTACTTCCGAAAAACATGTTTCGATCACCTCCATGTCTATATCACAGTACAGAAAAAATTCCAGTTAACATGAAACATACAATAAACACGCGATTCGCGTGTCTGAATATTTAAATGTAGTTGTATACTAATACCACCATTAGGCCTGGGTTTTAATTATTTTATTAATTAAGCGTTTAGTGTTGTTCAATGGAATTATTCATGTAGTCGGCAGTACAAGAAAGGAAACACCCCGTTTATCAGTATATAACGTGATACATGATAATATCGTCTTACGGGAATATATATTTCTCAGCCTTTTAAACATTTTGCAAGATCCTGTATAATTGCCTCTGAAATATATCAGGAGGCTTTGCAATTTGACCGTGTTGAATTGAAAACCAGGTCGACATTACAGCAAACGAAAAAATTACAAAATGGATAAGGCTCTCCTCAAGAAAAAAAAAAAGGTATCTTTGTTTGGTCCCTTTTGTTTACCGCTGGATTTTTCATTTTACTAATTCATTTCAATGGCTTTCAAACTGGAAAATGGAAATGTTGCTCTTGCCCTCTATTTCAGCTGCAGCGTCCTGGCAACAGAGCAATTTTCTATCATCAAGGATAAATGGCATCGAACAGTACATTCTGATAAAAAAAAGGCTTCAGCCCAAGAAGCCCGTGATTGCTGCCCTTCCTCCTGTCATCTCTCTACAAAATCCTCTCCTCCTAAGCCTGGCCGCGTGCTGTCAGACCTAATAATGTCTTCTGTTTGGGCGAAAAGAACCAAAAATCCACACACAATGTTCGCATTTGCCCAACATCCTACACGACAGGTATTTCATTAAGCTAAAGGTCTTAAATTCCACAATTTTGAATTTAATTCTGATACTGCTAAATGCGTAAAAAATATTTTTATTGTATATATTAACACAATAAGTATATTTTCTCTTATTGTGCTTTTAGCGGAACCACACCGGATATTTTTCGCCCTATTCTCCTCATAGTGTAAATCTACACTTAATTGTTCTGGGATGTTCTGGATCTTTCTATCTAACTGTAAAGCCATTTTTCTTAATTAATTGGAGCTATAAAGACGCGATGTGTATTGGCAAATATACACAGCCTGAATGAACGTTCGTGCACAAACGTCGTATCAGCCGGTTTAGATTTTTTAAATGCTTGTTCGCTTTCCTTTGACCATATTCAACATATGATTAGCAATTTCGGGGCTATCGGTGTGTGTTTTATTGGGAAATTCGGGAACATTGTTAATCCCCGTTTCCATGGTTATGTATGTAAATGATACAGGGATCTGGCATTAAGCAGATGTTGGTCGCGAAATTTTGTCTATAAATATTCAGGTTAATAAGGTAAACTGCCTTCTGCATCAGTCGCTCATTGTCAGTGGGCTGCATTGTGTATGCGTGTCGTTGAAAGCACGAGAAAAACGCTCAGTTGAACACAAGGAAACAAAACTATATAAAAAAAAACAAGTTATACATTATTTATACTTATCTATATTCATGGGCTCTACATATTATTAAATTTAGGCATGCTAATTACATGGGATCATTACGTATTAAACTATAAATATGATTATGGCAAAAATATTAAAATAGGAAGCTAATATGAATATCCCAAGCTTATCCACACATTCGAAAGTATTTGCGTTTACTTCATGTGTCCGTTTAGGAGGTCTGAAATCGATAGAAGTACACAGCATTTTCGCCAGAAGAATCTGTTTTCTTATTTATTTATTTATTTATTTATTTAATTTCCATAAAGCTATGTTTAAAATTCGGTTTGTCTTTTCACTGTCAAGTAGAAAAGCACAGATGACCTGCAATTTCTTTATAATCACAACAACGCTTCCGGAAACCGAAGGTTCTGTATCTTGACATTATCTCGCAAACGTCTTTTGAATTGATAAACAATGATTTATTGTCAGATGGCGTACATTGCAGCATTTTCTCATACGATGAGAATAATTTAAAAGGCCATAGAAGATGTACGAATTCACCTGGTTGTTAGGCATGTCTCTTTAAAGTGGGAGAATAACGAATCGCCCATTTTCAACTCATTCAGGTGCAAGTCTTTGGTGACAATTTTTTTAATCCAAGGTCCTTGATTTCTGTATGTCAAGGTCTGCTATGCAGGTAGTGGGACCACTGGATGTTTCGTTTTATTTGACTTGATTAACTTTCTGGTGTTTTCTCTCTTTGTGGGGCCTGGGTGTCAAGCTTCTCACCTGAAATCACCATCCGTGTAATCGGAAAGCAGGGGGTGCATATCTTTCAGGGGGTGCATATCTTTCAGGGGGTGCATATCTTGGATGTAGCTTCACTTTCACCTTCCCTGACATCCCAACCTGACAGGCGTCTAGTGGAGTTCATGCTATTCTGATGCCGAATCACTGAACTTTGAGTGATTTTAAATAAAGGTAATGAACAGATTTTATGGTTTTAATCAGGCCAGTGTTTGGTATTTCAGGATGCTCACATCTTATGTATCTCTGGTCGTTTTGAGTGAATTACGAAATTAGGCCTATGCCATTGATGGTGTTTACATTTTTGTGAGCTATATCATGTCTTAGCGCTTACTTTAAGTCTCACACGGAGCCAGTTCCTACTGACTGTGCCGTTAAATATTCATGCTTTGCTGGCCTATAACCACTATGCAAATAAATCAGCTAGGACAACAAATATTTCTGATCTCCCCCAAACAACAAGTAAGAATATAACGTCTGCATTCCTTAAACGCTCACGTCATTTGTTTGTCCAGCTCTGCCAACCACATCGCAAGTAAATGCTTGCTAGGATTTGAAAAAGCTGTAAATCTGTCTATGGTAGATACTAATTCTATTAAACTGCATATATGAAGGGAACTATACAAAGATTCTCAGCTGCTGTGTATAATATGAATTTTATATTCTTAATACAAGAAGACCTAGTTAAACAGAAGTAAAAATCCACACTTTAGCAAAACACACATACATGTGGTTAATTAAGGGAAGTCATTTGGACTTAGTGAGGCTACATTCATAAATGCTGAAGTATGAACGTCCCCTGAACTACAGAAAGTTGAAGATAATTTTCAGTTTCTCAGACCTAGATGGTTTTGTGGCATTTTCATTTTGTGTGTGAGACAGTTAAATAGGACGGTGAACTCAAACCTGTTTTTGATATTCAAATAATACTCCTACATTACTACGAACAGATACATCTGTAAACACAGAGCAGTTTTACAGTTGAATAAAAAGGAAACTTTATTGTAGTCATATGTGGTGTAAGTAACAAAGAAATAACAGCACTTACCTAAAACGTTATTGGACGTTATGGGACAAAGCGTGTTGTGGTTTTATTGCATTGGGCCTGGGCTGTCATTTGAGGTTTATCTGCAGATCCCTCAGAGAGTCGCCAGCACAGTCAGTCAGGCCTGTTCACATTTCATTCCATCTCCTTTATTCCACCTTGTTTCCCCGCAACGGCCGGAATTGTCTGGATCTGCCTAACTATATCTAGATCATTTACATAATTGCTAGTTATGCACTACATATTGTCTTTTTAAACTGCATTTTTATAATCATTGGTAAAATTTGTAACGCACAGCAGGAGAAATATTGCTGATGAAATAGCAATTTCTGGGTAGAATGTAACTTGTAGTTGGGTGGCAGTATGTTATATCAAATCGTTAGTGGATTTTTAATGTCATTGTAGGAAAGCTGATTTTGCCATTCAAATATTGAGGAATATCACCCTCTTGCATTTAATATGTAATGTATGTATGTATGTATTACTATTATTGTTATTATTAATATTATTATTATTAGCCTATTACTGTCATTGTTGTTATGTTTTATGGTTATTTTAATGTTATTGCTTTTATTGTTTTGCGTTGCAATGCGCCGTGTACGTAATGTTAAATCAGTTAAAGGGAGCGGAGGAGGCCTACGTGGTGTAACAGGGGGTAATAGGCCTGCTTCTACTACCTGTTCAGGTTTGAAATAATTAATAAAAACCCCGGTCGCAAAATGCCATAAATGCGGAATTTATAGACGAATGGTGTAGAACAAATATAATCACAAGAATTTTTGCCGCATGATTTTTTTAAATTATATATATATAGCCTGAAAATAATTATTTTTCAATATTTTGTGTTATAAAATTTCATACGTATTATGTTTGTATTTTATACACAAAAAAGTCCTACATGCTAACAAATACGTAATACTATTGATTTATATTTTAATTGACGCAATGATTAAATATGGTTGTTATGGTTATTATTCATTTTCTGTTTAAAAATATTTGGCATTATTTCACGTCTTATAGGAATTGTGATGATTCGTAATTTCAGTATTTGACGCCAAAATCAGTTCAATGGAGTAAAATCCAAATTTGTATCGGGGCTAAACTGTGCAATTAATTTCTCAGGATTGTGTGTTTGGAGAAACGTCTGCGCTGCGCTGAAAGGCGTCTGATGATGCTCGCGGGAACGTTTGCGGATGCACTCCTTCTGATTTCTATTATGCTGACCCGTGTTCGGATGCCAAGAACTCCGTGTGGGATCCAGCTGCTCTCATTTTCTCTCGCCACTTCCTTCACGCTGCAGCAATGGAAATCCATCGACGCCTGTAAGTCTGTTTAGAGCCAGTGGGTTTGAACTCCACAAAAACACGCTTTTAACTCGTTTTTTTTTTTTACTGGACGGGGGAAGCTGCAGTGATGGCCCGAAGTGTTGAAAACAAAGCTTCGAGAGTGAGGAGGTGGCGTCCCGTAACATTCTGCAAAAGCTGCAAAGGCGAAAAACCGCAGAATCCAAGGAATTTACAAAAATATGCACGTTTCCTACAAACGCCGTGTTAACGCTCCAACATTGCTATTATCATATGCCGCCATTTATACAAGGAAACGTGCAGGTCTGTTAAAGCACAATCATTACATAAATGGTATGACAAATGAAACAGTAACTATACAGTATGACTATTGCAGCTATAAGAAATTCTTTCCGGAGTTTTCCCACAAAGCAAATATAATTTACAATTAAACGTAAACATTTCACAGGAAATCCATTATTCATTAAACTCCACGAATCCATCCGATAGTGACATTTCTCAGTAATGGATTGTCTCATTGTGCAAATCCTTATCCGTCTTCAGTTGACCGGGCCCGTGGATAACAGGACACCTGTCGTCGCAAAGTAAGCACACAATAGAAGATACAGTGAAACTTGTGGCAAACCTGCACGTACGGCAATCTGCGATGTATTTGTGTTTCTTACGCCAATTGCGTGGGCGTTGCGATTTGAGCATTTAATAAATTAAGCGTCGAGATTGTTTGCGCCGCTTGTAGAAAAATCTGCGCAAGATCTAATGCGTATATACAGCTGCGGCTAACATGATTTCAAGTATATATAACGCGCTACAAATGCGACTTAATTGTTCATATTCTCACCACACACTCGGAACAAGTCAGCTAAAGCAATATTCAGTGGAAATCTTTTCAACACACCAATTTATCTTAATGTTTCTAGGAAAGCTTAGTCTATCGTGCCTGCAGGGTAACTTAACAGACTATGTTACACTTACTTCACTTGCAATAAATCTGTCAAACTTGTCTAAAGTTAATAAACCATGATGTCTTAATTAATCATTGAAACTACGAAACAGAAGCAAGCTGTAAAATCTGCACCCTTTGTCTCTATAACCCGAAGCCGACTACAAAAAGTATATGTATCCGGTTTCTGTCCGTGTATAAGTGGACCCCAGCATTTCGGATTCTATAGGCTCATTCAGATTCATCGAATCCAGTGCAAAAGTAACGCAACACTTCACTGAAAATATTGATTATATTTCCTACTGTTTCATGCCTTCGGGTTATTAAATAATACGCAAATATAAAACACCACGCAGGTAATGAAAAATGTCTTCGTTTCCATTAAATGCTCCATGACATACAGTTCGTTATTCCTACCTCATTGTGGCAATGTCCAAACGAAGGGGTAATTTTTTTATAATCCGAGGGAAACACAATCAAGAAAACTAATAGTGTGATTTATCATAAATACCTTTCTGTCATCTATAGCTTGGCTTGGAGTTTTTCGCCAGAGTTCACCTTGAGAAATGGTTATCCCGCCCGGCTGTGCACTTTTAAATCCCCAAGTAAATAACAACCCTGGTAATAATAGCAAGGTACGAAGTTCTTGTCATAGAAAGGGAGAAAATTGAAACTAAACGCTGCATTTAGACAACCATTTTGATAAGAGGATAATTGAGGCGACACTAGTGTATAATTAGCGGATAATTTATGCTATATCCACTTTTATTCCATCTCCCAAAATAAACCCAGTACATAATCATTACAGGAGAATTGTTCTTAATTTTATAGCGGCAATTTGAATAAAGTGTAGCGGTTAATCAGAGAAGAATTGTGTATAACTGATTGTGACCATAATTATTTTTTTCTACCATTTTAAAATAAATTAATACCACATTATGAAAAAAATGTGTTGACAATAAAATAGAAATCAACTGAATTGAGAATTAAGAGACCTTAATAGAGCATAGGTACTTCGCACTGATAGTTTATATTGTGACCAAGACACGCCAGACCGCTAACCGCACGTATAATCTGCATACATTTGGAACAGAAGCGCCTGTTTTCAATAGGGAGACAATTTGCTGTCATTTCTCTAGAAATCTAGGGCCGTCTTAAAATTCAGACCATAGACGATTCAGCAGTCTGACATACATACAAAAAGTGATTAGTTATGTAAAAGTGATTAATTTATAACCGTATTTAAGGGGGTGAGAACAGTTAAAAAAAACTTAAAAAATCACATATTTTATATTTTAATTCGCTAAAAAAAATACACTACACGTACTAGATATACTAGACATACATGTTTAAATTAATCACTTTCAGAATTTAAGTTTCATCTGGACTTAAAAGTGCCGTGAAATTTATCGTCGAAACGTAAAATACACCTGTGTAATGCAGAGTGATGCTGCACATCGAAGATTGTCTCTATAGTGGATATAAGACAGATCTCCTGCCATTAAATTCTCCTGAAGTGTGGTTACGGCTACGGTGGGAGCTGGTAAGGTGGGTTAACTCACCGTGAAGTCTCTGAGAAGCACAGTACTGATGACGTTGGGTTGAATGACCAATCGGAAGGCGCTGCCCTTTGGAGACAAACCATTTTACTTGTAGTGTCTGCATCAAGTCTAGAAGCAAGGACTCAAATTTAACAGAATCCACCTTAAATTCCCTGCCTTAACTCCAGCCCACCTTCTGCCAAACCGAGTGAGAAATTCAGAAGCAAAAGGAGCGGTGAAATTTGGAGTTAATAAGCCAATATCCCTTCACTGAGGGGGAAACACAAGCACTGCGAAGAGACTCATTTGGACTTGAGAGAGGGTAAGTGCTCTCAAAACAGAAAATTTGATGATGACCATGACTACGATGGCGGACGGTCTGGAAGCTCAAGACTCGTCCAAGTCTGCTTTCATGGAGTTTGGTCAGCAGTCTCATTCTCAGCAGAGCTCCCCGTCTATGGCCGCCAGCCACTACCCGCTCCACTGCCTTCATTCCGGCTCTCACTCGCATCACCAGCACGATAATTCCCCGTACTCCAGCACCAATTCCTACAACAGATCGCTACCTTACTCTTACGTGAGCCATTCCCACCACAGTCCATACTTATCATCTTACCACAGTAACAACACTGCCGGCCAGACACGGTTAGATGTCACAGGTAAGATTTTTTAAAGTCTTCATCATCGATTATATTATTATGTACTACATTACAATGCATGTCGAGATGTAGCCTATTTGGCGATGAATTCCTCATATAATTCGTCATATTAGAGCGAGACGTCGAATTTACGTTCGGCTGAATGCCGATGATGTTTTCTTCATTTCTTAAAGCTGGGAGATGGCTTTCTAAGCTTGCTATTTTTGTTTCGCTCCACTTGGTCCTTGAATTTTATTGTTCGTGATCAGACATGTCAGTTACATAGACTCCTGTAACCTTATTTTGCATGAAATTGTGCCACTTTTGAAGGTTGCGTTAGCACGTTCGTCTTCGAATAGTTGCCATCAAATAAAATTATTCCATTGTCGACCACTAAAAACTGACATATCTTTGAAAACATCTTGCATTAACCTGAAGCGTTCTTTTCAAAATATAGATTCGACCAATTGGATTAAACGGATTGCGAATCCGTTAATGCAAAGCATGACCAAATTTTCTGATTATTTATTTATTGATATATTTGATGTAACTCAAATTTATTTCGCGGTAATGTGATTAGGTCGTTTGTTGTCGTATTTACGCTGTCGATCAAGTAACATTTCCTGTCCTTCGTTTAGAGCAGCAGAAAACGACAGTGATTGAAAACGGAGAAATCCGATTTAATGGAAAGGGGAAGAAGATCCGAAAACCTCGCACCATTTATTCCAGTTTGCAGTTACAAGCTTTAAATCACCGCTTCCAGCAAACACAGTACCTTGCGCTTCCAGAAAGGGCAGAACTTGCAGCTTCGCTTGGGCTTACGCAGACACAGGTATTATTATTGTTATTATTATTATTATTATTATTGTTATTATTATTGTTGTTGTTATTCGTTGTAATAGTAGCAGCAGCTGTAGTAGTGGCAGTAGTATAATTACTAGTTTTAGTATAGTAGTGAAACCGTTGTTGAATGTTACCGAATGTTGTCGGTGTTCTGATGATGCACATTGTCATTAATCTTTTTAAGTAATTGAACTAAATGTGCATATCCTATAGATGGGCCTAGATAGTTATATAAAGCTGTGATGTATATTAACTAATTGCACAAACGCCTCTTGCGTTAAATTCAATATGGAGACCAAGTATACGTCATAATAACTGAACCTCGCAATGTGTATTTGTTTGTTTGTTTGTTTTGTGGGATGCGGTGTTTTTTGCTTGTTTGATTTTGTTCTGCTTCACAGGTAAAGATATGGTTTCAGAACAAAAGATCGAAATTCAAGAAGCTGTTGAAACAAGGCGGTAATCCTCACGAGAGCGACCCGCTAACCGGGTCCATTGCCTTGTCACCCCGTTCCCCGGCAATCCCGCCAATATGGGACGTTTCGGCAACCACTAAAGGAGTAAACATACCAGCCAGTAATTACATGCCCGGATATTCTCACTGGTATTCTTCTCCGCATCAAGACACAATGCAGAGATAGGCTCCCAGAGAACGCAACAGGTAGGCCAGAGGCCTGGATGAAGTGGTCCTTTTGGAAACCAGTTTTTCCTGTATATGTGATTGATGACGTCTTAAAAACAAGTCAGTCGCCGCCGAACACAACAAAGACCTTGCAAAGAGGATACAAGCACTGAACGGCTTATCTGAAAACACAAACTCCAAAGGAATAAACAGCATGTTTAACTGCTCCCGATTGTTCCATGGGATTGCCTCTACCTTGCTCCTGTCTCTTCAAAATGGACTTTTTAATACCAAAAATATCGCAGATCAAGAACAGTCCTTAGAAGGCGCTTCACGAGAACTTGTGAAATTACGTTTCTTAAATGGACCGAAATTGTGTCTTTGCATAATGTTTTACTCTTTTTTAATCATGCAAACAAAGCAATCTGTATATGTATATATTGTCCGACTTTAGTTGTACATACTTTTTATGTTTTGTCTTTCATTAATGGAGTAAAATATGACTTTAAATTTCGCCTGGTCGTGTTTGATGTCAAAAAAGGAACGAAGTGTTATCTCTGAAGGGGATTAGGTCTGTATTATCTGTAATATCTCGTTTTTTTTTTACCGTGATTTGTTCGTTATTGTGGGGACCAGGGTCATGGGCGCGTTGTTTAATTACTCGAGCGCAGGCTACGCGATAAAAACCATGTAAAATTAAGCATAATTACGTAAAACGCGTCTCAAATACATAAAATCTCATACAAGCTCAGGAAGGTGTACAGTGCTGCCAAACATTTAAAAAAGTTGACAAAACACATTAAAATATTGTCTTAAATATTATCATGTCAATACTAACCATAAATTAAAGACAATAGAAAACAGACTTACCATAATCTGTCTGTTAATATTTTCCCCGTTGAAATCGGTTGCCTTTCGTCCAGTCAATCTTGCCATTTTCTAGTTCAATTATTGGAGTATTGACAAAATTTCTCTCCCTCTTTCTCCCGCATTCACTATAAAACCCTTGATGCCAAGCGCCACGGGATCGATTCTGAACAAAGCATCCAGCTGCAGTCCCGTTCAATATAGACGAGATATTTGGGACAATTTATGGTTTTTATCCGCGAGAAGCTTTTTTTCTCCCCCATTCTCATAAATGCAGCCGTA
Source organism: Isichthys henryi (assembly GCA_026776945.1). NCBI lineage: Eukaryota > Metazoa > Chordata > Actinopteri > Osteoglossiformes > Mormyridae > Isichthys > Isichthys henryi. The sequence goes on from JAODJX010000049.1 coordinate 19,424,534, forward strand.
ATTAGAGTAATTTTTGATGTGGCCCACTGATTACAGCGTTTTTACCGTCAAAGATAATTACCTGTAATTTTCTACCACTTTTAATACTAAAAGGCATCTTTATTTGGATTTGAGGTAGCAAAGACGAAACAAAAGACAAAATTATTCTGTTATTCATTTACAAATTGCAAGAAGAGTGAACGCGGGGGAAATTATCTGAAATTACAATGTTGAAAAGTAGAATGAGGCAGCCCTGTGCAGCTGTCAAGTCTTATATGCCGAGCGCACGTTATCTTTTTTTCTTCCTTTAATGAATAGAATCTCACATACAGGGATCAGAAAATCTGTTGTATATCAAAATAAAATCTTTTGAAGGTCTTCACAAATTGCCATTTTCATTTGATTGTATGAAAGCTCTTGTAAATGACAGGGGCCTGCTCGGTCTATTTTAAGAATGATCTGAAGACATTCATTTTTTTATTATTATTTTAACTTATAATAAGAATTGTAATGATCATTATTATTTTTGACCACTTCTTGCTGTTATCTTACTTGGTCATGTTCTGTGTGGAAGGCATCTTCAGGAGTTTATAAGGAACTTAAGGATGAGTACTGGGAGCGCAGAGAAAGCGGGAGAGAGTGAGAGAGAGAGGCGGGCGGACGGGAGGACGAAAGACAACGTTACACACTGGATACAACAGGTTTGCGTGCTTTATCATTGTGGTCAGGTAGGGCATAGCCGATAAAGATCAATACCGAATACAGACTCAGAATGCATTCAACGGCATGTTTATGTCGATATCATTAGGATATAGGCTAAATGAAATGTATTTATTGAAAATATTTTCTAGTTTATACCACAATAAATAAAAAAGGAAGAAATTGAATCTGCTTAAATATAATAAATCAGAAATGTAGCAAAGGTCGGGCAATATTTCATTTGGATTTTCTGTACCTTGCGTTCTGTAACTACCTGCGTTTTTTTTCTTGCCTTCGACTGACGAATCAATGTCAAGGTTTCATCGTTTAGCCGGTTTTCACAATATTCTGATGATTTAATTGACAATTCATTTTTGTTGATAAAAAATTATTTCCATTTGTCAAAAAAGAATTAAACAGCAGTAAAATACCAAACAACAACTGCGTTTTATAATATTATCTAAATGCGTAGCCATTGCTCGGTTTTATATTTTGTTTACTATAAATACAACGTTTTATCTCCTATGAAACATAACGCAGAACATGAATTTGTATTTAAACAGTCGATTAGATAATCACGAAAACATTTTGTGTACTTTTTCACAATGCAAAAGAAAAAAATATAAAAACCAATAATAATAACGCTGCAAACCTACCTTGATCTGTGCGCTATTTCGAATACGTTGCAACGGTGATATAGAAGAGGAGCCGAGACGAGCACTTTGCAAAGACTGAGCCCGAGCCTGTGTACGGCTCTTGGTTGAGTAAGCACATCCAGGTGTGAAATTGTTTGCACACCCCAGCACCTCTTATATTGCCAGCAAAATTAGCTGTTATTACTGTCACTGTTTAGTGATGGTGAGGTAGAAAAAAGCCTTCTGTAATCAAGACTAGGCGCATCTTTGTAAATTATAGATAATTGTAAATGTCCAGATTATGATAATGGATTCCTAATCCTGGCGGAAGCATAATTATTGTTGAGTGTTACAGTTGAGGCTGTCCAGTAAAGCTAACTCATCATTAGACTCGATTTTCCAGTGCAGATGGACTTGCTGAGTGGAAAATGTTTAGTTGAAATTTAACAGGGCTCTCAATGTGATGTCATAATACGGAGACGGGGATATGCAGTGATACATCTAGGATGGGTGATCAAATCAATCACATTAAGAAAGGTGCACAAAGCAGCAAATGACAACAACATTATGGAGTATGTACAATTAATTTTTGGTGGGCCTCACACGTCGTTTATTTTTGTATAAGATTTTCAATTATCTCCTTATACGATATAGCTTTCATTTACATTCCATTTTACGGTCCTCTGTGTACTGTAAACGCACTGTACTGTAAAACGCACACTGCTCATTTTTGCATAATAGTAATCAATTAGGTGAGAGTGTCTTTAGGATTTAAGCTGTTGTCATTCATAGCATTATAATATTCTAATTATTGGGCCTATGTGGCTTTCAAATATCGTCGGGCCTGTGTACTTGTGCGTGCTTGTCTTCGAGAAGGAAAGCGAGGGAGTGCGAGAGCCGAGGCGTTTAAGGAAGGGGGGGGGGGGGGGGGGGGCCCGGGGGGTGGTGATGAGGCTGTCTGGGGAATACATT
>JAODJX010000049.1:19452707-19473184 GCA_026776945.1 Isichthys henryi
TTGGGAAGGGAAGCCCAGATGAGCTATCCACAGGAACCAAGGTGGTCAGGTACTTGTCACCTGGGTTGGGGCACCTGTGTGCACAGCCATTGTTAGGTAGGGATACCACCAAGACCAATAGCCAAGTTGCCCCAGCTTCCCAGTTACCCAGCTTCCAGGAGGTTCCACTGAGGCAGGCTCAGAGGATCAGGGGTAGGTGTTGCCCAGCAGCTGTCCAGAAGCAGGACAAGGTTGGGGTCTGTCCTATTCAGGAGGCGAACCTCCACATACACAGGTTGCCGCAGCCACTTGGTAACAGGGTAGTCGCTGTCCTGGTAGTAGGAAGAATATGCAACAGCTCCTGCAGATACCAACAAGGGAACATCAGCCACATACCTACTGGCATAGTAGCAGGTGACCATCCAGCTATACCGTACCTTCATCACACCCTTTAGTGAAGCACCGCCCATTTGCCAGCCTCAGTTCTACCCGGAGAGGCCCTGGAACAACCACTGGAAATGGCATATCTGCTGCTACAGGTTGGTACTCAGCCACCAGGGAGACAACCTCAGTGCCCCAGTACCTACACCGGAAGAGCAGCCTGCCAGGCAACACCAGGCCATCAGATACAGACAGGCCAGGTAGGGCTACAGAACCAAAGACCCCACTCACTCATAGAGGGAGTCCCTTGTGATGGAACCCAGGGGCCCTACGCCAACTTCATACCAGGAGGACATCCTGTTCTCATACAGGATATAGTCACCATCCATCTAGGTGGAGAACCACAGGTAAGCCAAATCCCACCACACTACATCCTGCTTGTGAGGAAGCAACAACCCACCTTCACCACAGTGCCACAGGCAGTCACTGGGAAGGCGAATATGGCAAAGAAATCAGTAGTGGCAACAGGGCTACAAGGGGCAGCTTTTCCTCCCAGCATGGAAATACTGGTCACATCCAGCTGGGGCACAGTTGAATCCTTGGCCACCACAACCACAAACTGGCCATCTCTGGTGCACTGCACAGTCACTGGGGGGGGAGAGGCATGGTTATTCGATATCCACTATTCAGCCAGAAGGATCACACATTGGAAAGCATCACAACCTCACCTGCATTGCCATAGTAACACTGCTGGCCATCAAAACAGCAGCTTATGGCTGCACAAGCATCCTTGCCAATGGCAGGAGCTCCACAGGGAACTTTCTCATACACCTGGCATTTATCATAAGCAGCACCCTTAACAGCCGGCTGCTGTGCAAAAGACACGGCAACAGCAACGAGCAAGACGCTAGCTTGAGCCCAAAATCGTCGAAAACACCGCGAATCCGCCATGATGAGAGCGTGTGAAAGAATGATTAGCAAACTGAATCAGTTCCTTAAATACCGCCTTGCCTGAATTTGCGTTCGAGGTCAGTAATCGGTTTAATAGGTAAACCGCACGAGGTTGCTCGGAACCGGATTGAATGCTACTCGACTTCTTTCCACCGAAAATGCTTTACATCGTAGCATATAGGTGTGGCGTATAAGCTTGTTTGGACTATTCAAGTAATTGCATTTTCATTTTATCAACAATGCAATTTAAACTTTCAGTCCTTGCTACTAATAATAGTAATATTTACACCACATCTATTAGTTAGGCGTTTTTGCTTGTTTACGAAATTCTTCTGAATGGACAGCAAAAAAGGAGAAAATGTATATGGATTCATTGTTCAGCATAATATTCAGAAGTGGTATTCGCAACCTATGAAGTGTTAATAAGGTTACCGCTTAATAAAAACATGGAAATACAGTAACAGGGACTTCAGAAAATATGTTACGTGACGAAACCTCAAGTAAAAACAAAAATATCTTTTCCATTTTCACGAACTTTATCCACAAGTTATTTCCTGAATATTTTACATTAAATAGTATACAAAGAGTTAAAACGTGCTTTGTGCTGTTATTAAACTATTATTGGTTTAATAGTTTCCGTTGGAAATCCATCAGTTTTAACAGTTTACGTCCAATTAAGCTATACTATAAAACTGCTGAAGATCTCCATGATACTCCATGATTTTTAGATATCCAGAAACTATTCAGAACAGAATATTCCTATTTAGGTGCGCCCATCTGTGAGGTTTGGTAAAGTCGCCTGTAAAAGCTTGTTTGATACTCTTGGATGAATCAGGTTCTGTTGAAGTTTTTGTGTCATAAGGAAATCTGCTGCTTCTATTTCGCCTGGAGAGGTCTGCTGACAGGTTCTTCCTAATAATGCACTTGTTTGTTACAAAGTCTATTTCCCCCGGGATCTTGTGAATCAGCGTAGCTGCATGAACCTGAGATCCTGCCCAGTGACAACCTAGAAATAACCATAAATAGTCAATGCAAGTGAGCTTCATGCTTTCTGTGTGGAATTCGCACGCTCTTCCCGTGTTCGCATGGGTTTTCGCTGGGGACTCCGGTTTTCTCCCACGGTCTCGCGTGCAGGATAGGTTGATTGGTGAGTCTCAGTTGGCCCTTTAGTTGTGTGCGTGTGAGTGCGTGCACCCTGCTGTGTGTCGGCGTCCCCCCGCGACCCTAGTTGGGATTGATCGTTTCAGGAAATGGACGGATGGATGTACGTCTTACTGGTCACAAAGCCCAACAAATAAAAATGTAAATTATAGGACTAGATGAAACAGTCCCTTGATTAAATGCCTGAGATTTGCAGCACGAGGTATCATTCGTAGTGATGTCAGAGTCTGGGGTGTGTGTGTAAACGCTGTTTGTCATCTGCTGCTAGCTCCATGTACTTTAGGCTCTTGCATTCGTAGGCCTCCCCCACAGCAACTTCCCAGGGAACAGTGAGCTCTATGATGTACACATTTCTGTTGAGCATCAGAACACAAAATCTGGTCTGATGATCTCAGATGGGAAGCAAAGCCTTTGATTCAGATCAGCCACCAACTTCCAGTCTCGTGCCCCTCTGCGCTAGCCGATGTCTGATGTTGTAGGGACTACGGCTGGCCTTGCTTCTTCTCGGACGAACGTTCTAGCAGGTGCAGGATGAGATGGTGGAGGAGGCATGGCATTGATCTTTGTCCGCCTGGTCTCCAGAACAGCTGCCAGGCACTTCAGGACTTGGTTATGCCGCCAGGTGTACCGACCCTGTGACAAGCTTGTTTTGCAGACGACCAGAATGTGCTTGAGGTTTGCAGGGGATGTACAGAGGGGGCACGTGGGGTCTTATCAGTACCATTGGTTGAGGTTAGAGGAGGAGGGCAGGGTATCACATATGGCCTGTAGAATGAAACTGGTGTGAGATGCCTCAATGCCTATCAACTCCCTCCAAGACAATTTCCTCCTCTCGACTCCCTCCCATCTCATTCACTGCCCTTGCGTAGAATGTGAGACATCTTATGAACATCTTGCAGCCTGCTCTTGTAGATGCACCTTCTTAATGACCAGAGCTCGGCACTGCCTAAGATGGTCCACTTGTTCGGTGTCCTTGAGGGTTGCATCATACCAACATCCGAGACTCTTTACTGGCTTCTCTGGCACTGTTGGTATGGGCTCCTCGTCAACGTAAAACCGGTGTCCCACCAGCCTTCCCTTAACGACTGAGATGCTCCTGGACTTGCTCGGCTTTATTTCCACTCGAGCCCACTGGATGTTCTCTTGCAGCTTGTTCAACAGCCGTTTAGTACATGCCTTGGTTGTGGTGAGTACGGTCATGTCATCCACATATACTCTAATGGGAAGGAGACAAAGACCAGTTTTGAGCTTAGGGCCCCCCAACCACTCTGCCATTGTTATCCCTCTTTCCAGCCATGATGTGGTGTATTCATCTGTTGTCAGGCATAGCTGCATGTCCTGGAAGTAGGATTTGACAAGGCTGGCGATTTCCTTCTGGGACACTGAAAAAGTCAAAAACCTTCCATAGGAAACTGTAAGGCATGGATCCAAAGGCATTGGGGAGGTCCAAGAATATGACATGGAGATCTTTTCCACCCAGGAAGAGGAATTTTGAACAGTGTGAGGTAGGGACATGTACATTTCATACCGATTCATCACACACACACACACACACTTATTTATACTGCACAGCTGTTTCTAGCACTTTTCCCTCTCAAGTTTTGATAAATACAGGATTTTGCATGAAAAGTTGCGTACACACATTTCAGGCATCTTTTTGGGCTTCCATGATGTTGATAAATGAGACTCCTGGTGTGATCAGCACAACTTCATGTTCAACGCCCTGAAGAAAGTGGAAATGCTATTGCAAAAATGCACTGTATAAATGAAATTGAACTGAACTAAATATTTATGTACAGTACTGTATTATACAATATAGTTCAGTAATTTAATTTGTACAGCGCTGTAATTTTAAAAGCGTTTGAAATACCTGCACTGTATTTTGAAATCGTCAACAAAATTTAGTAAATAGCGACACTTTCCATTTTATTACGTTATATTCATGTAATAAATACACAAATGTTAATTAGATGGTAATCTGCATGACACACAAAGAAGGCCTCATCCTCATCCGCTTCTAGTGATCAATTTCATCCAGACAGACATGATCAGTGTAAGCGGTTTCCACTGTATGATTAATTTTAAGACACTCATCTTGTTTTTCGACTTTCATAAGTCTCATTTGACAAGCCTTAGACACAAACACTATTTTCATTTGCAATCCCTCAAGGCATTTGGTGTTGGCAATAACTTTGTTTACATTGTCACTATGTTGTACAAAGCCCTTAATAGCTAAGTCATAATTAACTTTAATACCTCAAACAGATTCCGGATTAATAGATGAGTCAGGCAGGGCTGCCCTGTTAATCCTTATTTTTTATTTTTATTTTAGTCGCCTAAGTATTATATGTTAATATTGTACATGACTGAAATATTGAAGGAATTTCAATTTTCGGTAAGGAGCTTAAAATTTTCACAAGATGGCAAACGATACCATGTTTTTTTTTTTTTCTTTTCTAAAAGGACAAGAACCAGTTGTGTAACTATTAAGCTGGTTAACTGATTTTGCAGTGCTTCAGGTCCAAATTTGAACATGTCCAAATGAAATTTTGTCTTTGTATGACTTAGAGGACCAAGACTATTTTCAAAATTTGGCACCAAAGAGATTTGTCTACGCTGGCCATTGTCTTCTCAAAAAGCAGGGTCATTATGTTTATCCGTCTTTAAATGTCACCTAAATGGGACAGCATGGGGGTGCGTTGGTTAGCACTGTTACCTCACACCTCTAAGACCCGGCTTCAAGTCTCCACTGGAGTTCCATCTGTATGGAGTTTGCATGTTCTTCCTGTGTTGCTCTGGAGTTTCCCTCCATGGTCTATGCTGAGGCTGATGAGAGTTACCAAACTACCCATAAGTGTGTGTGTGTGTGTGTGTGTGCCCTGCAATGGGTTGTTCCCTGCCTTGTGCCCATGGGCTTTGGAGCCCCCCCCCATGACCCTGAATAGGACAAGCAGTGTCAGAAAATGGATGGGTGAGTGACATAAATGTAAGAAATCTGTGCTTCTTCATAGTAAAGCACAAAATGGTCTTGAAATCTGGTATTTAAATCATACCGTTAATACATTTAAAGCTAAATGGTTAAAATGATGTCTTAAAAATCCTGATTTAATTTGGGATTTCAAATTGTCAAAATTCTATTTCCAAGTCATTCTAACTTAGATGTTTTCTTGTCCCCACAATTTCTCACCTCACAAAACTTTTCTCTGGAAAACCACAATATACTTGTCAGAGACAAATCTTTATTCTTTCCTAAATGGTTGCAAAGAGATTCAATTGATATTTTCAGTCTTTCTGATGAATTTGGGAACATGCTATTATATGAACAGTTCATATCTGTTCGCCAATACCTTTGAAAGAATTTAACTCATGTTCTTACAAATGGTTTTATCTAATTTGTGAAAAGCCACTTGTTTGTGGTGTGATTAAAATAACACAGCTTTGTCGATGCTGGATGGAATTAAAAAATGTAAAAAGACGCAGCAAGAAAAAATATAGCAAAGACAGCTTTGAGTTCATACGTTTAACACTCAAATTTCATAGCAAAAAATGGCATATATGGTTTTTATATCAGTTTATGATTAACCCACCCTTCAAACCACAACTCCCTGTACTCCAGTTACAATTATGGTCTCCGGAAATGACGTTTTCTCGCTCAGCCATGCGCAATAATCTACTTCCTGTGAATGCAGACAGGCGCTTGAAATCAAAGTAATAAAAATACGAAAACCATATTAGTATATTGTGACTACTCTGTCGGGCGTATACAGTTCACGTAATGAATTTTAAATACGAATATAAGTGAGCGCCACTAAATTGACACTAATGGGCGGTGTCGTCATTTGTAACTGGTACACAAGGAAGGGACTGAGCGGGACTGAATACCGAATAAGCTATTCGCAGTCTGCAAGGTTGCTGGTGTGTTTAAGACAATCAATACTGCGCAGACATGCTTCAGCGTCAACGCACATGTATTCTCTGTGTGTAAAAAGACTACTCAACGACCATTGTAATTAAGCATGTGAAATATTAAATATATTGTGAGAAATTAATAAAATTGTAAAAAGTACAATAAATGTACAATTAAAATTTTAAAGTTTACACTCAAGATATTATGATCAGTTCACATATAGCTGGGAAAAGGGGTGGGGTATTGCGCGTTAAAAATATTGAAAGGGAAATTGCTGGCTTTTATATGGCTTTAAGTTTTTGACGTCGCCCTCTTGGATGCTTTCCTCATAGAAGCACTGTAGCTCATCCGTAATTGTTCTAACTTGCAAAGCGGCGCGGCCTACGAGGTGGTTGCGTGAAGCACATGCGCCAACAGCACCCAGTTGCTGGCTGACTGTGTTCATTCCCGTTCGCGTTGGGGGATGGGGGATGGGGGACGGGGTTGGGGACTGGAAAGCTCTCGTGGTGCTAGAATTTTAGTGCTTGTTTCAAATCTTCCACTGCCTATCCAACTAAGTTATTTGGCGCAAACCGCCCCATCTTGTATTTATTCTTGGAAAATAATAGAATTAGGGTGGAATACCCTTGCGATTCTATAGTGTGAGCAGGAAAACGGAAAAAAAATGTATTCCAGCGGAGCAGCTGGTGGTAAGTCATTTCTTCGGCTAGCTTGCAGGCTAGTTGTGGCATGGCTGTGGTGTGCTTGTTTGTTGGAATGGGTATGTCTCTGGGGTCAGGATATGTTCTGGGTGAATATTTGGTGCTTGTAATGTTTTCCCGTCCCACGCTGCTCTTGAAAGCCCGTTTTGACCCGAGTCGCGAGGCTCCGCCAGACGAGCGCGGGGCGCTGGGCTAGTTATTAGCTACCAGGTTGTCCGGTATTTCCAGACCCGTGAACCCAAATGTTTCGGGTTATCGGTGGCCTCCCAGAAATTATTAAACAGATTTTTTTCTAACCCGTGAATAGGAAATGTCTGCGTTGTGATTCTTTGTCGCCGGCGCAAGCTCGTTTTCTGTGCGCGCGGCGGGTAACGTACCGATATGGCGAGGCGCTCCGTTAGCCGCCATCTGGCTAAATAGCTGCTTTCGCCTGCTCTTCACGATGGAAGCACGTTTTGCGTTTGGCTGGCCACCAAATACTTTTAAAAAGTCGTCGTTAAACTTAAGCGACTGACGCCGAGCCGTTATATGTAAGTTTTCTGTGTATCTCTGGTAACGGGGTTAGCTGTAGGTGACCCAGTGGCGTCGCGTAGCATCTAACGTCGAAAACTAAGGAAAGTTTATCGTTACATTAACCAGTTAATGTTAATACGTGGATAGTCCGTTTGTATGTGAAATATTTATGTATCTATCTGTAGCAGGAGTTGGGGGTTTTGTGAAGGCTTGCAGCGTTTCAAGGGTTTACTTTCCTAAAGAATACACAGGTGACTGTAAAATGCATATTTGTAGTTGTCTAGACATGCAGCAAAAGTATTATTTGTACCGAAAGAGCAGTGGTAACATTTAAAGTGAACTTATTTGTTTTCCTGTTTGTGTTTAGCTACATAAGCATCGATCCCGGTAATAAAATGCCACATAAAACAGTTTCTCGGCCCTCATGGAGGTACAGTCGAGTTGTTTTGAAACAGCTGTGTAGTTTATTGTAGATCAACAAAGCAGATGACAGCATGCGTTTTGTTGTGAGATGGTTGGAACTTCTCCCGGGCGTTGTCAATTGGGGGTACAATTTAAAATAGCGTCTGTTGTAAAAGTGAGGAATGATAGTGTGAATGGTCCTCTTCTTTACCTATCCAAGAAGCACTTGGTATCTTTATGGGTTGGGGGTGTGGTGTAGGACCTGCTGCGCAAAGATATTGTACTGGAGCCATGCACAGAAGGTGATCGTTGGCGTGATCGTCTCTGTTTTGGGGTGATAAAGGGGCGGGTTTGAGTTACATTTCAGAAATGGAAGTAAGTGGCATATTTATGAAATGTCATCTGTCACTGATGATTTTAAGCAGTTTCTTGACGTCAGGCAGTCTGGCATCAGTATACTCATTTTTTTTTGCCAAACTAACCTTCTCAAGCTTCTTAAACGAGTGGTTCTTTGACGCTGTTGGAAGTCTTTGTATCACCACTTAATTTGGGGATAGTTAAACTGGAGTTTCTTTTTAACCTTATAACTTAAGGGTCACACCCAAGTAGGTGTTTAAATATGCATTGAATGTGAAAAAGCAAAGCACACATTTTAAGATGTATGTGGTGAGATGTGTGCAGGGCTCCTTTCCATTTGATTATTTGGTTCTGGTAAGATCATTGGAAGTGGACACTAGTAGGATTTCTCCACAGCGGCCAGGGGCTGCCTTGCAGAAACGTTTGTTGTGGTGGTGTTTAAGTGTGCAATATGAATCCATAGGCTTGAGAAGGACGTCCATGTAATATTTTGTCTGTTTTTTCCTTCTTTAATGAGCATCAACAATGTTCCTGAGACTTAGATCTGTGTGTGATTGTAAAGCTGAAATTCCGTTAATATGCACTCATCACCAGTGGGAGCCTTTTGCAGGTGAACCACTTCATTTAAATTTACAACATGCTACGTCTGTGAAGCTTCTTTGTTGCAGTTTTTTTTTTTTTTTTTTGAAAATTACCCCTTCCTAGATTATTATGATATTGTATGTTTTTTTTAAAAGGCAGATCTTTTTGTTTCGTTGTGACCTGTAAGGATTTCATATGACCAGTAGTTGGTCTTACGATTTGGTTTATACTGTTCCTGCTGAATTGCTAAACCTAGCAAAATTTATACATTTCTGGGATGGTGGTACAGCACTTCTGCTTGAATATCCAGACGTTGTCGACCTGTTTTGTTTATATATTTGTACATTGACTGATCAACAGTAGTGCCGTGCTGGACAGTTAACTAAATTTTTTTAGCCAGGTGAATTTGGCATGCAATGAAGTGTACATGCGTTGGCAGGTACACAAGTTGAAAGTGATAAAACCCATCAATTACATCGCTCACAAATAGATTTTTAAATGTGCCATAAATGCTGAGGTCTCAGTTGCGTGATATTGACTGGTGAATGACAATTTCAGCCTGGCTTCCTAGTGAGGTTGTATACTGATGTGTTGAGATAGTGGTTATTCTTTTTGGGTGTTACTGACTTTTCCATAAACAGCTGTGGAAAATAGATGATACTGTAAAACAGGATGTCTAGCATGTAACTTTAAAGATGCCATTCAATAAGTTTAAAAAGTTCAACTATACCTGAAATGCACCCCGATCATTCCATAGGTGAACAGCTATATGTTCACTAGTCTGGTGTAAAGTTGAAGACTTTATAATACCACTGACACATCATTTTGCTTTTTTCTCTTCTTTTTTCTGTTGTAGGATCGCCCTCTCCTCCGGTGCCAGAATATGTGTTCAAACCCCCACAGCGACCGGACTTTGGCACCATGGGCAGAACCATCAAACTCCAGGCTAATTTCTTCGAGATGGAAATACCAAAGCTTGACGTGTACCATTATGACATAGATATCAAGCCTGAGAAATGTCCACGTAGAGTTAACAGGTGCCCTCCATGATCCTCTCAAAATTAGCAACTTTATTTTACTTTTGTCCGTAAATGCAGTAATAATAAATCCTATCTGCAAGATGTTTTTCTGGATGTTTACACACATTGTGAAATGCATTAAAAAGCTCCAGACTTGGAGTGTAATTTTTAATGTTTGTTTGTCTTTGTTATTCGGTCCCTAATGAGGTTGTGTGCTGTGAGCGATGATTGTGGAAGTGCTACAACATGCTGTGTCTTCTCTTCGCAGAGAAATCGTGGAGCACATGGTCCAGCACTTTAAAACCCAGATCTTTGGAGATCGAAAGCCAGTGTATGACGGGAGGAAGAACCTCTACACAGCCATGCCCCTGCCAATCGGGAGGGATAAGGTGATGCCTTGCAGTCGTGGTCTCCTTCTTGCCGCTCTGGTCACAGAGGGAGAGTACCCTTGGGCTGGGTGACTGCTGGCCGTGCTGCTGTGTGGTACTGACACGCCTGTTGCTTAGGTGGAGTTGGAAGTGACCATTCCGGGGGAGGGGAAGGACAGGAGCTTCAAAGTGGCCATAAAGTGGATTTCTTGTGTCAGTCTGCAAGCCCTCCATGAAGCGCTCTCGGGCCGCGTGCCGAACGTCCCCTTCGAAACAATTCAGGCACTGGATGTCATCATGAGACATTTGCCCTCTATGCGGTGGGTGTTTTTCCATGTTCAGACTGCTAGCTGTAATGTAGCTCTTGTTGGCTGTCCGGAATAGGGTCAGCCTGTGGTGACTAATGCTGTGTGTCCACACCCTGGCTGCAAACCCTGTCATCTCAGTGAAGTTTATCCTTAAATATGCTGAAAGAATACCCTCTCAAGTTGTGATGGAATGAGTTTGAAAACATTTTGGACAGTAAACTACTGTATTTTTCAAACAAATTTATATTTCATGCTGTCTTGAGTACTATTTAAAACAGCGGTTCTTGACTGCTTTAGCCTCAGGACCCCTGTTTTTTCTTGATTATGTTACAACCCAAATTTTAAAAAAAATTGAACCAAATTTATTTCACAAATAGTGCTGTAACAGTACAGTAACACATAACAATTACCTGCACTGTTAAAGGAAAAATATTTTTTAAACACTCTTTGGTGCATCAGTTGAAAAACTGATTTAAAATAACTGGATTCTTCAAGTATGCTTTTTATTCTGTTTTTTGGAAGACTATGTGCTATGAGTATTTTATTGTTTGGGTGTATGGATGGTGGTTAATCCACTGTTAGAAATATTTGATCTAGTTAACCTAATCACTTTTGCTTTAATAATTCTTTTAAAATGTTGCTGCACTGAATATTTATCTACTCTTGTTTAAAACCCACCAATAGTGAATGTTGCCTCACTGACTGATTTAAGTTTTCATAGATGTAACGGCTGTCCACAAGAGGGCGGTATAACGTTAATTTTCGAAGCCACCGCTGAGAAGATACTTAGCTGGTTTATTCGCACGTTTGTATTGATGAAAAAAATATCTACTTATTTAATAGATGTTATCGGAGTCACAGTTGAATGTGGTGTCGATGTGTGTTGTGATCATTCAGGTACACGCCAGTCGGGCGGTCCTTTTTCACCCCGTCGGAAGGCTGCTCCAATCCTCTTGGGGGAGGCAGGGAAGTCTGGTTTGGATTTCACCAATCTGTCAGACCTTCCCTCTGGAAAATGATGCTCAACATCGATGGTAGGTGGAACCGTCAGCTGCTGTGTTGGTTACATTAATGTGTAGCTTTGTCTTTGCAAGTAGTAGCTATTGTTCGTTCGTTAATTTTAATTTGTTTTTTTTGTGATTGTTTGCAGTGTCAGCCACGGCATTTTACAAAGCACAGCCAGTGATTGAATTCATGTGTGAGGTTTTGGATTTCAAAAGCATCGAAGAACAACAGAAGCCCTTAACAGATTCCCAAAGAGTGAAGTTTACTAAGGAAATCAAAGGTCAGCCATCTTGGTGCTTTTGATATTGTGGGTTTTAGCTTAAAGTTGCTGTTTTTGTAAATGGATTTATTTTTTGAAGACTTGAAGACAAAACAAGCTGTAACATGAATGTTAATCAGGTTCTTAATTTGTGTAATTTGCTTCTAGGTCTGAAAGTGGAGATCACACACTGTGGCCAAATGAAAAGGAAATACAGAGTGTGTAACGTTACCAGGAGGCCGGCTGGCCACCAGACGTAAGGGCTCGCCACCCCTCTGCTCATGGTGGTCCCCGTTAAACATATGGGGGGGGGGGAGGCATAAAATCATATTCATATGTTTGTTTGCTTTTGAAAAAGTCAGATATAACATTTCGTTTGAAGCCTGTCTCCTAGTTTCTTCTGTTTGTGTGCCCACAGGTTTCCTCTCCAGCAGGAGAATGGACAGACCATCGAATGCACTGTAGCACAATATTTCAAAGACAAGTACAAACTTGTGCTCCGGTACTCGCACCTGCCCTGCTTGCAGGTTGGCCAGGAGCAGAAGCACACCTACCTACCGCTTGAGGTCAGTGGCCAAGGTCGTTTTGTTTTTGTCTGTCAAGGATAAATATTCCATATTCTCATGGAAACTGCCTTTGTTCCGTATTAGTAATGAAATATGGGTGGTACGTTGACTCTGGTTGCACTGTTAACTCAGATCTCCAGGACTCTGGGTTCGAATCTCACCCGCACTGTTTGTGTAGAGCTTGCGTGTTTTCCCTGTGTTCTTTGCCCAATCTGGTAACATTTCAAATTAAAGAACCAGCAGAGGTAAACGTTCCTTAAAATTCTTTGTTGGTGTGTGTGTGTTTTTTCTATGTGCAATAAAACCACAGGTGTGTAACATAGTGGCAGGACAACGATGCATAAAGAAGCTGACAGACAATCAGACCTCCACTATGATCCGTGCTACAGCCAGGTCTGCCCCTGACCGACAGGATGAGATCAGCAAGCTGGTGAGAGGAGCCAGTCAGTCGGCCGCAGCAAACTGTAGCATGTATATGATCTCGTTCATAGTGAGTGATGTAGCTGGAATGCGTCGCTGATGTGTGCTGTTGGGTCTTGCAGATGAGGAGTGCCAACTTCAATGATGACCCTTATGTCCGTGAGTTCGGAGTCATGGTGAGAGACGAGATGACAGAAGTGAATGGTCGCGTCCTTCAGGCACCGTCCATACTCTACGGCGGACGGGTAAGATGGCCCATTACGTGTGGTTTTTACTTTAACAGCTGTGTAGTAAGTTCTGCTCAGTACTGACTGCACTTGTGCCTGGGCATTCACTGGAAGCTTGGCTTAGCTGCACTTATGCCTAGTCGACTCCTTGACTGCATGAATGTTTGTAATGTGCTATTTGCCTCACTTGTATGTCGCATTCGACAAAGGCATCTGCTAAACAGGTAAAATGTAAATGTATAGATGTGCAGTCAGGGACTGGGAAAGAGCTGATGCTTTTGAATTTCACTTCTAGTAATCCAATGGCTGTAGGGTGAGCTTGGAAAGAAAGAAGGTTTTTTTTTTTATTTCCCCTCTTTCTCTTTTTTCTGCAGAACAAAGCGATAGCTACTCCAATTCAGGGAGTCTGGGACATGAGAAACAAACAATTCCATACTGGGATTGAAATCAAAGTCTGGGCGATAGCCTGTTTCGCTCCTCAGCGCCAGTGCACTGAACTGCTACTCAAGTGAGTGGTGGTTGCTAAGGGGTTTGTCGAGCCCCAAGCCCCAGTGTTTTTGAGTGAACGGCTTAACTTTGAGAGCACGCCTTCCGCACGGGGAGCTGCTTAATTAGGTGTACCTCGTCTGCAGGGCGTTCACAGACCAGCTACGGAAGATCTCACGTGATGCGGGAATGCCCATCCAGGGCCAGCCCTGCTTCTGCAAGTACGCCCAGGGAGCAGACAGCGTCGAACCTATGTTCAAGCACCTGAAGTACACCTACCAAGGCTTGCAGTTGGTGGTGGTCATCCTCCCTGGGAAGACACCTGTCTACGGTGAGTAACAGTCTGCTGGTCTTCCCTACAGTGTGTGTGTGAGTGTGGGGCGGGTAACAGTCCTTGGCTTTTATCACCATGTCCATATTGATTATTAACCTACCAGTGACTCTTCCAGTTTTGCCTATGCCCCTCTGTGGGTGCTAAGGTGTGCAGAAGTCTGAAAAGCCACAGAAGTATCATTACTTTCCAGACATTTAATCCCCTGCCATCTATACCAATTGCTATTTCATGCTTTGTTTACTTGTTACAGGGTTGGAAATTGAACTGTCAGTAATCATTTCTGAAAACTTGTCACATCTGTGTTCCCAGAATGCATTGCTCCAGTTTAACTTAACTGCACTATCTGATCTCCTTTTCATTATCTTGTTACTGTAGTTAACGTCATACAGTGTCATTCTGAGATGTTCACTAACTTGATGTCCAAAAGCAGCTTAATTTAGCCATTTGTGGAGTGGGAAGTAGAACTGGCTCACCTGCTTCAGGCTCTATGTCCTGAAGTCATGATTTCAGCGTTGTTGCATGGGTGTCTTTCCTTGGTGAGGGGTCTGACTGGTGTTTCCTGGAAAATGGCAGCTGAGGTGAAACGCGTGGGGGATACTGTGCTGGGCATGGCCACGCAGTGTGTCCAGGTGAAGAATGTGCAGAAGACCACGCCGCAGACCCTGTCCAACCTCTGCCTAAAGATCAACGTTAAACTAGGTGGAGTCAACAACATCCTGCTGCCTCAGGGCAGGTGAGGTGCCTTCTTCCATGCTCCCACCACCTGTACTGTCTGAAAATGATCCCTTTGTTTGACTTATTTTCCACCCTCCATGTTAGCGACTTGATGTTAGCATGTTTTTTCCCCTCCTTTCCCAGGCCTTTGGTGTTCCAACAGCCTGTGATTTTTCTGGGTGCAGATGTGACCCACCCACCAGCAGGGGATGGCAAGAAGCCCTCCATTGCAGCGGTGCGTCAGATGCCTGTTCTCTCAGTCGCTGCCTTGCTTAGGAATCGACCAGGAGTGGGGTGATGGTCCTGTCCACTGGGAGTGTCTGCACCTTATTTTTACAGAGATCTTCTCTCTGCCCACCACAGGTGGTTGGCAGCATGGACGCCCACCCCAGCCGCTACTGCGCCACCGTACGTGTGCAGCAGCATCGGCAGGACATCATCCAGGACCTGGCTGCCATGGTAAGGGAGCTTCTCATCCAGTTCTACAAGTCCACGCGCTTCAAACCCACACGGATCATCTACTATCGCGACGGTATCTCTGAAGGCCAGTTCAACCAGGCAAGACCCGGTCCTCCATGTGTATTTGCCCAGCGGTTCTCCTAACCAATTGGCTGATTTGACATCGACATGTGTCCTGGCCCAGGTGCTGCAGCATGAACTGCTGGCTATCCGTGAGGCTTGCATCAAACTTGAGAAGGACTACCAACCAGGCATCACCTTTGTGGTCGTACAAAAGCGTCACCATACCAGGCTCTTCTGTATGGACCGGAACGAGAGGGTGAGCTCGGCATTCAGGCCGATTTTAACATTGGACAGTGTGTCGCTATGGTGGAAAGTATGCCTGCTTGATGATTCACGTACATCAACACTCTCTGTATTTTGAAATCCCTTTCTAATTTGTGAAGGTGGGTAAAAGTGGAAATATTCCCGCGGGCACCACTGTGGACACCAAAATCACCCACCCTTCTGAGTTCGATTTCTACTTGTGCAGCCATGCAGGCATTCAGGTGCGTTTGGCTACATAACTGACTCTTACAGTTTTCCAGCCTCACAAACTACTGTTGTTGAAGTGGTTCTCGAATTTGTAGGGAACCAGCCGACCTTCCCATTACCATGTGCTGTGGGATGACAACCATTTCACCTCGGACGAGCTCCAGGTCCTCACGTACCAGCTGTGCCACACCTACGTGCGCTGCACGCGCTCCGTGTCCATCCCAGCACCGGCATACTATGCCCACCTGGTGGCATTCCGGGCGCGCTATCACCTGGTGGACAAAGAGCATGACAGGTACTCGCTCTCAAAGAGCCGCTTTGAACGCCTCAGTTTGTAGTCTAGGGGTTGTCGTCAAATGGAGATTTGTGATGTGGTGCTTTGGTTTATTCAGCAGAATAAGACTCGGTGAGAGAACTGTATTAAGTTTCCTGTCTTATTTTCCAGCTTGCAAAACAGCAGTGTTATACTTGCATAGCACTGCTGATGAATGAGAAACTGTGACTAATAAATCAGAATTGCTTTAATGTTTACATGGAAGCAATTTTTTAGATTTTTGATAATGAAAGTATAGAATGCAAGTATTTGCTGATCAGAAAAATACTGCTCATGTACTCACCTGGGTGGTGTTTTCTGATAATTTTGGTATGTAAATATTTTTCCAGGATACTTATTCAAGGTGTATGTGATTCAGTTTCTAAGACTTAAGTATTGAACCAAATGAAGCTATTTCCTGTTGTAACTGTCCTGTATGTCACAGTGCTGAAGGCAGCCACACCTCAGGGCAAAGCAATGGGCGGGACCAGCAGGCCCTGGCCAAAGCAGTGCAGATCCACCAGGACACCCTGCGAACCATGTACTTTGCCTGACCGGAAGAAGGGGGCGCTGATGTTCCCGGCGAGGTCGAGCTCACAGCTGAAATGGGCCTACAGGGTGGATCCGTAGGTGCGTTTTTGCCTGTGGTGTGGTCTCCTTGGAATGGCGTTCGCGAAGTATCCCTCAATGCACCTTGACAAACTTTTTACTCTATGTCCCAAATGTACAACAAAGTCAGCTACTTTAAAAAAGCTAGTCTCCTTCTAAGTGTAAAACTGAAAATTTGTGTAAATCAGCCAGTTCTTTTCTATGTGTTCAGATGTGTATATACATGTAAATTTTTAGGAAGTTTGCTTACATAGTCTCCTAACATAGTTGTAATTCATTTTTTTATGTCAAAGTAGAGGTGGGGTCTGTAGGGGTTGATGCGAGTTTATTAGAGTCCCTTCTGACTCACTGCATTTTTCATATAGATTGTATATTGGGGGGCATAGAAGGTGAGGAAACAGGGCTTGTTTGAAGTGAGCTGGGCTCTTTCTGTACTCATAACTTCACACTTCAGGGCTGTTTATGAGCCAAGCAGTGGGATGGGGCCTGGCTGTTGAAGGGTACTTTTTGGGCACAGGGGTACTTAACATGCTCTTTCTGTACTGCTCTGTGAGTTTCACCTGGACTGCGCATTGTGAAAGCCGTTGGCCCATTCATTCCTGTCTGAGGGAGCCCCCTGGACTGTCATTTGAAAAGTGGGACTGGCTCCCATCACAGAAACCTTATTAACGTCTTATGACCAGAGCAATGCAGGGTAGGTGTTCGTTGTGGAGGCAAAATTGAGCTTTGGGGTTACTAAAGACTCATGCACTGCTTGCAAAAAAATTTCAGTTGATTTTAAAATACTGCCTTTTTTCCGACTTCTTCATTTAGTGTCATTGTCACAGGTGCAATTAAGATGTAGATCTCTGGCACTTTAAAAGAAGAGAGAGCTATAATTTGAGCCTTGCTAAAAGTCCCTATAACAGCATCATTGTGTCAAAGAAGGAGTTTCTGTGGGTAGTGGGTGTACTTTTTTTCTTTAGTATTTCTTAATTATTACTGTGATTCCAAATTTCGCAGCAGTCTCAGTGAACTTAAGAAATGCTTGCAAAAAAATAACTTGTATGTCCTCGCTGTTATCTGTTCTTGAGGTAACTGCAGAGCTCCTGTCCCAAGACAGGGTTTGGCATGGAAGGTTTGGTCATGCTTTTTGAAGGGGATCATCACATGATCTAGTTACCTGAACTCAGTCCAGCATGGATTTCTAGCACATGGATTGGAGTACTGAACTTTTATGAACTAAATAATGGCCCATGATAAACTATTGAGAATCGGGAATCATAATCGCAGAAACAATCTTTTGCATATTCAGCTTTTACTAAAGTGTAATTTTTTTTTTAAACGTTACTGTAAGTGTGACCCGCCCCCTCATCTCCATGCACTATTATCCATTTGTAAGCCTGGGGGTTCTGATGGCTGACTTAATGAATTTTATGGTATTAATGTTTTTTCTAACTATGCATCATTTTAAAGCAAAGTGATCTAGCATCTTATAAGATGGACTTGTAGCTGTTTGTTTAGATGATTTGTACTGTAGGTTTTTACTTTTAGTGCTATGCATACCATATGTTGTTCATTTCATTTGCCAGTTCGTTTCCTATGCTTAACACAATCCCAGCATCATTCTTATCAGCTCGGTGTTCGTCGAATAATTTCTGAATGCTTAGCATAAAACGTGAATCTTTTCGCCGAATGGTGTGGCTGAATGTTTGACTTGTGATACTTGTGGTCAATAGAGAGCTGGTTGATTGAAATGTAGGTGCTACTTTGGCGTGGTGAGGATGTGTAGTTGAGCTTTTTTGGCCCTTAACTGTACTGATACCAGAAGACCTCGGAATTCATATGCATTTGAAGGACATGATTGGCAGAGTGATAACAAAGTTTTACTATTAATCTGCATAACCTGAAATAGCTTGCTCTATGTTTGGGGCATTTCTGAAAAGAAGTACTTGATTTCGCAAACGCTTTTTAAAAACATTATTTATTTCTTTTCTCCAGTCTGTCGAGCTTTTATGTACAGTAGATGTGCTTTGAGTGATCTGAGATTAGGGGCAGAAACATCAGTTCTGGAAAGGCTTGTTCGTGGCAGTGTTGTAATTGTGTGAAAGTGGCTTTGCACTACCTCTTGTTACCTGTTCAGATATAATGGTAACATTTACAGCCAGGTCATTTATGCATAATTACATCATGTACACAAAAGGGTGAAATTAAACGTGGTCCCCTGAGCATGCTGGCTGCGATGTGATATTTCTGCCAGCATTCTGGGCCAGTCCAAACCATTCCTCACCAGTCTGGAAAACACTTGGAGTGGAAAGCACAAAATCCTAACTTCTAAGTTGGCTTCCTATGTTATTTGGGCTTGATGGATCAGTAAAGAACAGAGTCACTGAGAGCAGGGTTGGTTTGGTGCATAGAAAAATGTAGGGGCCCAAAGGTCATGCAGGTATAGAAACTGATCAGATTTTAAGTGGGGACTGCTGATTTTATGTAGATGTTTTGGTCCAGAAGGTTGCATGCAGTGTCTCTTGAAATATTTTTAACTCATAGACCGTTGTTCACCCCTGAATTCAAGTGGAAAAACCGGTACCCTTAGACAGTAATATTTCTTTTAAAGTTCAACACAGATCATGCCTTTTTAAAATGTACATTCTGGTATCTAGCTGTATCTTCGTCAGAGGCTGTAAAACCAATGAGTTTTTAGTTTTCCTAGTTTTAAACTTGTGTACCCAAAAAGAAACCTGGAAACTTGCAAACCCATGTGAATACATGTCTGGTGGAACGGCCTGTTCCTATTTCAGTGTGAACACTAGATTGGTTTGATGATGTTAGGGGGTTGCTTTCTAAATAATTAAAACCTCACTATTTTTCTTTTGATTTTTTTTTTTTTTCATGCATTTAATTTTTTGTCCACACTAGTCTGGGAGTGATTAATTTTCTAATTTGTGAAGAAATTTGTTGGTGCTTGTGATTAGCAGTTCTTGTTGCAAAAATAACTTAGCTGACAGTGTACTGTTCTTTTTTTTTTATTTAATTTTTTTTTAAAGATATTTTACTATTTACTAGTGTTGTTTTTTAACTTACTCCGGCACCTTAGATTATTAGATCTGTACAGTTTATATAGAAATCATGAACTGAATTATGTGATTTGCACTATAATAAATGAACCGTGTAGATATTGCATAGTGCTCAATCGAGTCTGTCCCCGGATGCTGGTGTTCTGCCCCTTGAACATACTGATTGCCGCAGCTTATCAGCAGTACTTATTTGTAACACGCTATTGCTAAATTTGGCTGTTCTAACCCGCTTTTTTTGATTAGGGCTTGCATTGTCTGTCCTCTGTAGTTGTGGGTCTCTCTTGCCAGTTGTCGTTGAGGAAAGGGGTAAATTGTTAGTGAAGAATTAGCCAGGCTCCATCTCCTGACTTTCAGCATTCAGCTCACACAGGGGCCGGTTAGTCACCGTTTACTCATGCTTGGTGCACCTGGTAGACCCAATGAAGATAATGTACCTTTGATATCAGCAGTCAATCTGTTGGATATTGCACTGAAAGGCATCAGAGATGTAGATATGAGTGTGTGAATGTTGACTGACATGGGGGATGTATGCAAAAACTGTGGATGATGGCTTGTATGTAGCTTGTTTTCTAGTGTTTTCCTGAGCTAGTTTCTGTCATTTTAAGGTTGCACAGTGTTTAGCTTGACCACATTTGACATACATGCACACTAGCGCTTGATGCAGGCCAAATTTAGGGCTGGAATTGGAGACCATTGTCCGCAGTGTCTGAGGGATTGTAGCTTGCCAGCCCCCTGCAGCACACCTTCAATTGTGTACTTAATAGATTTGGCTTCAGATAGTTTAATGGGGGGGCGGCATGGTGGTGCAGTGGTTAGCACTGTTGCCTCACACCTCTGGGACCCGGGTTCAAGTCTCCACCTGGGTC
>JAODJX010000049.1:19473284-19486388 GCA_026776945.1 Isichthys henryi
TTGCTTCCGGGATAGGCTCCGGACCCCCCGCGACCCAGTAAGGATAAGCGGTTTGGAAAATGAATGGATGGATGGATAGTTTAATGGGTAGTGGTGATTTTTCATTTCTTGAAAATTGATGCACCTTTTACAGTACTGAAGAGTCCCATAAGAAAAGAAGCCTGACAAATCAGCACTCCGTTAAAAGTGGCTAAGGGGGTCTTTTAGATTTACTTTGTGTATGTAGAGAGGTTACA
Source organism: Isichthys henryi (assembly GCA_026776945.1). Classification (NCBI taxonomy): domain Eukaryota; kingdom Metazoa; phylum Chordata; class Actinopteri; order Osteoglossiformes; family Mormyridae; genus Isichthys; species Isichthys henryi. The sequence goes on from JAODJX010000049.1 coordinate 19,473,521, forward strand.
TATTTTTAATAATCAAAGCAATTATGTTACCAGATGATGGTGAAATAGCTTATCCAATGGTATTGTTTAGTTAAATAGGGTCTTTCAGCAGAAGCACAAGAATGGTAGCTTTACACCCGGGACAAAGCTAGGAATACAAGGAGAATATTGTAGGGCTGAAGTCAAGCAGGTGGAGGATGTAATTTGTGAGATTGAGATGCAAGGTCAGTGCAGCATGCAACATGTGTGTTTGCCTTTGTCTAGGTGCCAGGAGACTTGGCTAGCAGGCATCTGAGGGTGGAGACATCCTCCGCTATTTTTCCTGCAGGAGATTGTTGCGCCATATCCCAATTTCCCATCCCCCAAAATTTCTCGCTTAACTCCCATCTTTGGTCTTGCTTTGGCCTGATGTGGGTTCTTCAAGAAAAAGCTATGCAGTATGTGGTGTGTGCATACTTTTTGCCTCCATATATCTGTGTGTGTGTGTGCATGTGCGTATCTTTGAACGATCATGTAATTGGTAAAGGCTACCTCTAGAATGAGGGTTTTAAGAATAAGGGTTTTACCTTATATCATAGCACCATGAGGGCTGTTTCCTAGGTGACATCCAAGCTTGCTGTGGGGTTTTCAGTGTCCATCAGCAGAAATTGGCTGTACGGCACATAGGTGCACCGTACTCGCTAAAACGTAAAACGTATATCATAGACAAACATGGGCAACATTGATGTTGAAAGCAGCCAATATAACACTCTGTGATTTTTGTGCAACGATCTCGTAGAAGCGTTTCTTTTTTTGGTCTTTGCCTGTGCAATTTTTTGTTGTTCGGAAAGTCACTGCCAATGGGGAATCTTTGAAGCAGTTTTTAGCTACATTTTGAGTCCTATAGTTGACTGCAGACTGGTGGCTGTGTAATATCAATATAATTCCCAGGCAGACTAAAGACAACTTCACGTGTTTCCTCAGTGGTGTCTACTTACCAAGAAAGTTTCTAGCCCAGTCATCTACAGTGGAGCTGCTTGGCTTGTATAAATCCATGGATTGTACAGTATGATGTGTAGTGTGTTACGTTATCGGCATTTCCTTATTATAGACATTTATTTTCTTGTCGTGATTTTACAGATTATACAGCAGCCTGTTTCTGTTAAGCAGAGGATCATGTCAAGGCCTGTCTTGACAGGAACAGTCCTCCACAGGAATATGGGTGGTTTCCTCTGCCTGTTTAGTTCTGTGTGAGAAAAGTTAAGTTAAAAATACCATCGATGCAACTGGCGGCTTGCACAAACATTCGAAATGTACACTATTTTTTGACAACGGTGGAGTCAGGCTCAATCCAGATTTTTGGCAGCAGTGTTTTAAAAATGACACAAGATATGCATATTTTCACATTTGCACTATTTAATACTGCTGATGTATTTTTTATTTTGGTAGTAAAATGTGTGTAGGATATCATACAGATAAAGCAAGGACTTTAGAGGTGCAGTGTCTGAAGACCCCAGAGTCTTGAGACTGCCGTTTTTCCCTAGACATGGCAGACAAACAATCTGCACAGATCCCCCTTGTGGTACTTTTGTTTTCTCTTTAACCCTAAGATTTAACAAGCAGAACGAATGTATTAATGAAGCCGGACTTCTTATAAACGTGGGGCAGTCTGCATCCATACCTGCACAGAAAGAGTTGAGCTGTTATCCTTGGAGCTGTTAACTTTGCTTTTTTTTTTAGTCAAAGCAACGTTAAACACTTGCCACCTTTAGTCCTGGTTCCATTGAACTGAGCTGGCTAACAATGAAATAATGTTTAGGATTTGTTTTTAAAGCTGTAAGAAGCTATGACTTTCCTTGTGAGGAGAAAAAAACATCAGTGTGAGTATTCATTTGATCAAAAACCCTTGCATAGGTTGAACCGTTTTCTGCAACGTGGCACGTTTCAAGTGCACTGAACAGAGGTTAGGCGCCATAAGTCTGACATCAGAAAGAGTCTGAGGTGCTTAGTTTTCCAAAAAACTGCAATACTACCTAATGTCCTACATTACAAGTACAGTAGCTGTGTAACTCTCTTCTTGGTAATCATGTTGCATGTTAGGAACATGAAGTCATCTTTATTTTCTCTGACTTTTTTTGTTAGATTTGGTGGCTGAGACATTCTCTGAAATGTGGGTCGTTTGCTCACAAAAACAGTTGTATAAAAGCGCAGGTCATGTAATCACAAATGGAGTTGTCGGTGAATAACATTTCTGTGATCTTTCTTTGGATTGCTAGCCAGCAGTTGTTTTGCCAGGACTGACCCCTTGTTTAACCTCTCTTCTGCTTATTTGTTGGATGGTATACCGAAAGCTCACAAAACAATGGAATTACCATAGGACTGTACAATAAGCAACTGATGCCATATTAACTTAAGTGCATAACAAAAGCATGCAAGACTGAAACAGGTATTTCCTACCTTTTCCCTTTTGTTTGAGGCATTAAGAGCTTCAGAATAACCTGGCTTTTTATACCAACTTGGATCTACCTCAGAATGAAGTCGGGTGCTAGAATTGTAATCCCTAATTTATGATTGAAAAAAATCGATAGTGACCAAACAGCAGCCAATACTGTGTGTTTTTTTTTCTTTTCTAAACAATTTGTAATTATGGACTAACTTGAGGGATGTTTTATGTAACAAGAGTTTGGGGGACCAATTTTGTAATTGGAAATCAGGTGTAAAATATTACATCTTGCATTGTACATTATTTGTATGCATGTCGTCCCTTTTTAAAATGTAGTAAATGCATTTACACTGTTTGTGATTCAACAGGATTCAAATACAGCTCTGGAAAAAATTGACCACAACAAAATTTTCAGTTTCACTCATTTCCCAATTTTATAGGTATGCACCTATGTTAAATATACATTTTTTACAAACTTCAGCCTGGCTCTTCTCATTGACGAAGGGCTTCTTACCTGCTTCATGGGTCTGCAGTCCTGTTTCTAGGAACCTGATATGAACTGCCCTAGCAGTGCACTTCACACCATTCTTCACATCTGTTTCCCATTCTTTCTGAAGGTCACTTGACGTGGTGATCCTCCGATTTTGAGGCACAGCAGGATAAGGTGACTGTCATCTCTGGCATTAGAAAGTTGCTTGTGCCCTTTACGTGACTGGTTTTTGGTTATTGCCAGAGTGTCTAATTCACCTTGTTCTTGTGTACTGTTGTCTTAGAAACCTTGAGCCTGGAAGCAGCCGGCCTTGCCGTGTAGCCTTCTGCCAGCAGAACAAGGGTTAAACAGGCAGATTTTTTTTTTTTTAAAATAATGAACTCATATTTCTTTCCAGAGCTGTATACTGCAATATAAGCTTTTCTGTGGGGAGATGATATTCAGATGCAGATTTTTTTTTTCTCAATTTTAATTGCTGTACAGAAATTCAGGAGCTAACACTGAGCAATAATGGTCAAGAATTCTGATTTCAACATTTGCACAGTTCTGATGTTTCCCCTACGCAAAACTCGCCTAATAACACTGGTGACTGCTGATATTAGTGGGGGCATTCTAAGGTTCTAGATTCCTAGAGCTGTAAATTTTGATCGCCATTGTGGATTGTAAGCTGCCAAAGGGTCATTATCTACATATCAATTTTGAATCTGCCTAGTTTGTGATACCGTGCAGAGGAGTAGTTGGAGTGATTAACCATATATAAGCACCTATTGGAAAAATAGTGACATGCTTTCCTGTAAGAACAGACGTTAAATCTGTTGATCTCAGTTATTATGGGTTACTGAACATGCTGGGTTCTCCCTTGTTGCAGTGAAACAGGCTACATTTACCTCCAGCTTAAATCATTTTTGCATGTTCTTTAAACAGAAAATGAGTGTAACAGTCAGATTATTTTTTTAATGTAGTTATTTACTACATTTTATAAAGGGAACAAAGATTTGGTGTTTTATGACTTGTGGGTGGTATATTTCAATAACTCAAGAGACTTTGATTACTTAATGAAAATGTACTAAGTTTGTGTGGGAATTGAGAACAAGCCTGTCATCCATCTTATTTCAGCTGGAAACATCCCTTGTGTTACGTGTGCCTTTACCACTCTTCCAGTCATTTTAATGGGTATTCTACTATGACTTGCAGCACCACATTCAAGAATATGTACATTGATTATCATGCAACCTTCTTAATATGCTGCATTGAATGATCAGTATTTGTGTTTTGCACTTTCAGCGCAGTTACAAAATTGCCCAATAAGATGGGCAAATAAAGACGAGGTATTTTATGCTAACAAAGGAGATATAAGGAATACTATGACTTTGGAGACATTTTCTAGAGACTTTAAATGAAGTACCTCATAAGCCTGATGTATGCTGCATTTTTAAAAATTTATTGCCCCCCCCACCCCCCATGTATTGCCAGGTTTGATGTTCACACGAGACTGTAAGTTTGCCTTTTTGGAAGCACGTTGCTTATTAGTAAACACATGCCACAGGTGTACTATTCCAAATGCTTTTATAGATAGGCTTTGGCTCATAGTCTGGCTCTTTGGTGTCAGGTAGATGTACAGCTGCCTGTAAACTCTGTTCGCCATAAAGGCACATGCACCTTAAATACTAAAGATACTCCTAGTGACACTTATTGTCCTTTGTACAAAATTTAGACTATCCTGTCAATGTGACTGTTGACTCAGGTATCAACATTAAAGGGCTTTAACTGTAGGTCCTCTCTTTGTCCCTGACTTAAGTAGCCTTGGATTTCTGGGAAACAAATCGACAGATTGGCCTGAAAGAGATTCTCCCATATAACCCACAGAAAGCAGATGGGCTTGAGTTTTATAGTGTACTACAGTCACCAAGTGGAGTCACGCCATGCGCTTTAGTCACGTCTACCTCCCTTCAACTGTTGTGGCTTGGGGGAAGAATATATCAGGAATGTCAGTTTCCATTCTGGACACATGCTGGTTTATGAATAATCCCTCGCCATTTAGAATCGATGCTCTTTTACTATAGAAAAGGTAATTTTTAAAGATTAGCCTTGAATTAGTCTTTCAAACACCAAATCTTCAGTTTTTCATTTTTTTCTGCTTATTGAAATTGTTTCAAATGGAAAAACCTCTTGTGTGTCATGGGAGATCAAAGTGACCAAAGTTCTTAAAAGCAGGGCAAACTGCACAGTTGTGTGAACATAAGCCACCTTTTTACATTTAATCCATTATTTTATTTTCTCTCTGCCACATGCCAAAATGGTCATTCCTGTTATGGTGAAGTCTTTTGTTGTGTTTCTAAATTCACTGCTAAGCTCATTGTTGTTGTAAAGTGAAAGCAAGTATTGATTTTATTTTTTTTCCTTTTAACAATAAATACAACTCAGATATGCTGTAAAACCTGTTAGGACATAATGTGAAAATGTATCACTTTATGAAATTTATAATGTAGTTCACACTTTGGGCTTGACTGTATATTGCATTAATAAAATTTTAAAACCTATCCTTACGTGGTACGTTTTCTTGCATTGGTGGTTATGATGTATATTGCACTATTTTAATGAGAAGAAATTCAGATTTTTAAACTTCTACGGAGGTACGCATTTTAATGGTTAAGTGAATTTGTCTACCGTGGTTGGAACTCCAAAATATTCATTCTACCTTCTACACAAAACATTTTCTTTGGTTTATCTACTGATTTTGCTGCCTGTGTAGGACTTAGCAGGTACCTTAGCTTGCAGTCACTTGACTTGCAAATATATATTTGCAACAGCCTGCTTCAAACGCATACATGGATGCATATTATGGGTTTTGCGGGATTTAAACTGGAGCAAGAATATTTCATCAAAACAAAAAGTACGAGGCCAGTGTTATAAAGGAGTGGCTCTTAATGAAATATCCATGCACTGTCACCAACGGAGGGCTGCACCAGACCTGGCATGGAAAGCGGGTAACAACACAAAGCGCTATGCGAATAAGCCTTGGAGATAGCAATTTCAGCCACCTTCTAGGTAACAAATGTGCTTCCATAAAATAGTTATGGGTGTGAACGCCTATATAACCTACATTTTGCTCTTAGTTACATTAAATGTGAGCCAAACTTACCGTTAAAAGCAGTCGAGGTTTGCTGTGTGAAGTTTTTGTGCGAAATTTAATTTCGCAGTCGATATAAAGTTGGCAATTAAAAAAAATCCACCAGCAGTTCGCAATTAAGGACCATATTTTTCGTTTTGAGAAACACCTCCGATGTTTTCGTTCCGAAGAGACGCTCATTGTTCAGACCACAAATAAAACGGATTAAATACGAAGACTAATAACTTTACTCTTATACATGCACACGACTATTTATGTTTACTTCAGAAGAAAAAACAACCACTATGGCAAAATGTAGCCATGTTAGCGTATTTTGTCTACAACTGAATCGCTGTTAAGCGAAGAACTTTGGTAGCCAACAGCAACCTTCAATGTTGTTAATGTAGTAAGTGGTAAAAAGAGGTTGATTGATGCTTACATTTAACTTTTTGGCAGTTTTACCAAACAGAAAAGCTTCGCCCTATTTATTTTCATGATTTTTTTAGTCAGTGGTCATTGCATTTAGATATATGGGCAATGTAACTGCGCTGAGAGCGTTTCACTTAACCGAAGGCATCTGAGATGGCGAGTCAGAGTTTCCAGTGTCTCATCGGTGCATGTGACTCTGCTCAGCCGCTGCTCCAGCGCGGACGCCTCAGTCGGTGCCGAACGCTCGCCTAAGGTAAGCTTCCTCCTTATCGGTTTCGGCGTGCATTTAGCGAAAGTATTGCTTTTATGAAACTGATACTTTAAGGTGATTGGAGTTCCTCCATTATTCTCGAAGTTAAAGCATCGCAACCTAATTTTCGACGACTGTTTAATTTACTTAATAACACACACACACTTTATCATAGTTATTTAATCTACAAGACGTCTGTGTTGTGTCCAGTAGACCGAGCCTCACATAAATCGGCTACAGAAAATTTTTGATTAAATTTTTTGGCTACGGAGTCGGTTCTATGAAGCTTTGGAAAAGTTAAAGAACCGAAAATTGCTTCATCTTCCCCGAAGTAAGGGATACTTTCTTAAAGGATCGAAAAATTCTTGTGCTTCATGTTCAACCTGCACAGTTCTCGGTCAGCTAACAAAATTGTCTGTATAACGATTTCAAAAACATAAATAGTTTTTCTATAAATCTGGTAGATGAGAGATGCCTCATATCTCCAGGGGGAGGGTTCAGATCCCATCTTAGCTGTGTGGAGTTAAGCACTTTTTTTTCCTCATGTACTTTCTCCACGACTCCTGTTTTTTTCCACAGTACAAAGGCACACAGTCAGACTAAATGCCATCTTTGCCTGTGGCGTGTGATTGTGTGTGAGCCCTGCTATGGACTGGAATCCCACCCGGGGGGGTACCAGTTTCTTTAGTCTTATACTGCCTGGGAAAAGCTCCAGGCCACCTATGATCCTCACCAGCACAGGCAGATGGAAGTAATATGGAGTAAATTATCTATGATTTAAAGCAGACATAAAAATGGTTAACTGCTGCAATGACTTACTTCATTGTTTCAGGACAGAATGGGGCGTACGTGGCTGCACGGCTGTTTCCTGCTGCCTGTGTTGTGTCTGGCGGTTGCGGTGGACATTGAGCTGGAGCTGGGCACTGACTGGGACTGGGGCTCTGGCCTGCAGGAGCTTCTCCACAGCTTTCCGGCCGACAGTCCCTTTGTCACCGAGACTGCAGACAGGCCGGCCAACTGCTCCCAGCGCTTCTGGCTGCCGCCATCGTCCCCCATCTGCTGGGATAACATAGTGGGTCCAGAGGAGTTCGAGCAGTCACGCCTCCTCGCGCTCCAGAACCGCGCTGCCCTCCGGGCCGTAGCCGAAGCTAGCGGGGTGGCCGAGGGAGGCGTCTCCTACAACCAGCAGGCTAGGGAGGACCTGCAGGGCTTCCGGGCAGACCAGCTCAGCTTCGAGCAGACGGCTGGTACCATGCAAAATGTCTTTGTCTCTCTAGAAGAAAAAAGACGAGACGGCACAGAGCTCTGGACCTTCTCGAGGTGAGCATTGTGATAGCCAAAGAGCTTACACCCCCCCCCCCCACTCTGCCTGTAACGAAGGAGTTAATGTCGTAACAGACAGCACAGACGCGTGCCGTGTGACTCGTTGTGGCTTAACAGCTGGCCTGCAGAAGGCAAGGCTACTTTTGTCAGGATTATTATGCATAATGAACCTCACTGGATTCTTAAAGAATGATGTCACATAGCACCACAAGTTTGGACGTGAGCATTGGGTGGAGGGGTCGAGAATGAAACGGAAACAGCTGGCTAGGCAAAAAAAAAAAAAATCATGTAGTTTTAGGAATGTACCCTAATGTTTTTTTTTGGCTGTTGAACAGAGTAATTTAAACACTCACTAAACATTATACAAGCATTCTCATTTTGGGGAAAAAAATGACAGTTAAGAGTGATTATATATTAAGGTGGGGTCACAGACCTAATTTTAGCAGAGACAAGTACTGACAAAGTTTTATTTATTTATTTTTTTGGTCTTTAAAGTTTAAAGGAGCAACTTGGCACTACAAAAGATTCCATCCATAGCAGACAGCATCTGACAGACCTTCTGGAGAAACAAGTGAATCACCTGGAAAGATCACTGGACACCCTGCAGCTTCGACTTGCAAAGTTACTGGCACAGTGACTACACACTGCTACTAGGTAGATGTTATGCTGAACTGTGTACAGTGCATGCACAGCACATGGCAACCTAGCTTATAACCCTGCCCCACAAAAACAAGTATGAGAACCATTCTATGTTATCAATCTGTAAGTTTGCCTTTGGCCAGTAGAGGCACTGTTTTTGCAGTACAACCTTCTACTGTTTCAGTCATAACAAAATCTATTTTTGTGACTTTAGTTTTCTTATTAGCCAATTGCATATCCGGCTTTGAAGCTTCTGAACACAGTGGCAGAAAGCAGGGAAACTGCAGTTTACCTAGTAACATCTATCCCATGTATTTCCTGTACTCGTCTGTCCTGCATGCGGGGTCGCGGGGGCTGCCTGGTAACTGCTCTTAAAATGTCCTGCCCCCCCACACTATTTTTGGACACTTGAATTACGTTTTCTGTGACACAGTCTATCAGAAACAACGACTGGCCTTAAAAAAAAAAAAGAGTACAAATTACACATGATCTAGTATTTTATTACAAAGTCGTTAGAAGAAATGCCATAAAATATGGTTTTAAAACACATTGTACTTAAACATGGTTGCACGAATGACTACATCTAGGAACAATACAGCGTCTTGAGATGAGCGATTCACAAATTCTGTAGGTTAATGGCTCAAACACCAAGTCATGCATAAAATCTTCTATAAGCATGTAAGGAATTCAATTTCAAAATATTCTTTAGCCCTTTGTTTAAAAGCATTTGAAAGCTGGTCACTGTATTATGACAGGCTGTCAGCTGATCTGTGGGATGCATTGGGGTTTAAAATAAGACATCATTGTTAGGATGGCTTTATAGATTTGTACTTATTTTGCTTTACTGTTTTCCAGTTGTATCTAACATTTCTTATGCTATTAATACAATTATTTTGCCATCTTGTTATTCCAGTTGTTTATATGTTTTATATAGTGCCTTTTGAAAAGGATGGACTTAAATTATGTCATGTCTCCCTATGAATTTAAGCAAATTGCACAGTGGAATCCAAATTAGAGAGAAGGAAGACAAACCTAAGTATACAATTAATTTCTCCAGCTTTTAGTTACATGGAATGTTTACCCACAGTGAGGTGGAAGGGATAAGAGATGTATAACATTTTAAACATAGTGCTTAGGTACTGAGTTTAACAGACTTCAAGGTTTCCAGATGTAGGTAGATACAAAACTGTGTTGTCAAACACCAGCAGATACAGACAACTGCGTATGGCACTGTTTTAGTGGTCCTGATGTCAGGGTGCAGTAACTAAATAAATAGCAAATCCTGCCCCTGAAGGCTGATCTTCCCATCCCTGGTACATAGAAATACATACTCATAAGATGACACTTCATATCAAGGGGTTCCCAGCCCTGTTCACAAAAGATGTCTATATGTGGGACTAACAGCTCCCATTAAAGCAGCAATGGCTGTAATTAGACTTTGAAATCCTGCATGTGTGTTATTGCCAATCGCTCTGTGTAAATTATGTAAAATCAATCAGTGAAGGACTGAACACAATTTTCCCTGCTACTCATGGATTAAACTCAAATTTCTCCTGTATCTACATTAAACCCACAGGTCAAGCACAGAAAGCTATATTAATTACACAATTATTCACATTAAGTAGAAATAACTATGTATATGCTAAAAAGGGATTTGGGAATCCCCCTCTAATGCACTGGTCCTTTAACCCAATGATGCAGAGCACTAATTCAAACATTTACTATAACCCTTAATTATCCATTTCTGCAAAGCCAACTGGAGAACTGTAATAATTAAACCAGTATCATTTCACACGACTCCTTAACTGATTGTTGTCCATCTGTACTGGGCACAGGTGACTTGAGGTAGCACATAAAATCAGATGGATTAAAGCTCTTCCCCAGTTTTGAGCATCCCATGCTCTAAACATACAGTGGTAATGCTTGTCTACATTTGCGCTTTTAGTCAAATAAAGGCTATCCATAAGGCTACTTTCTTGTTCCTGAGTATATGACAACTCACAAATTGTACTGGGTATTTAAACCCATATATCTGTCCTATTTTAAAGTCTAACACATTCCTGTACAAAAGTGACCTTAAAAAGGTGCATTTTTGCCTTAAGCAAACCGATAACAGAACATTCAAACATTTTACAGGCAAAAAATTCAGACACGGTTATCACCAAAAGGTTAGTGAAAGCTACTCTTTGGCAACTAGAGTATTAAGAGTATCAGTTGATTATTCGCTTTCCGAAAGACAGGTTAACACACACTTAATTTCATTCACATTATTTATATCCCTCTGCATCACACACAAATTGATTTCCCTGCTACACTACAGTGGTTATCAGTGAAATGGCTAAGCCAATCACCTACATAGCATTCTGCTTGACAGCCACACTACATGTCAAACAAATCATCCTCTAAACAAATGGTTGTGTATACATACAGGTTAAAATCCATTTTGGATATCCAGCTAGATCGGTACAAATGTGCTCATGAGTTCATTTACAAAAGCAATAAGAGAAGGTGAAGATGAAGCCCAGGATCCCTATGCAATCGACTTTCCTGTATTAATCGCTGTCTTCAGTTCTCTCCTCCAAAGTTCTTAGGTAATCCTTTGCCAGGATCTTTTTTGGCAAGATATCTGGAAACAAATCGATAAGCAGGGTTAATTAAACCAACTATTCTGTAACATCAACACGATTCAATTGGTATTTTCACCCACTGCAGATTTAACTGTGAAAGACCAGTTGGAACATCTGAGAACTAAAAGTTCACTTAAATAGTAGTGAAGGACTTTACGTTATGTGCTTCGCTATGGACTAAAAAGTTTCATGTGCCTTACAGACTGCATAATGGCATCTAAAATTAATCGGAATTCAGCGTTTCGTAAACTTGCTTACGTGTAAGGCAAGGATGCTGTAATCGCTTTATTACAAACGACACTGCAAAATATGATGTGCTATTCGGCTATCTAGTAAGCAAGCTAGTTACGAAGTGTAGTCTGCAGAAATACTGTATATTACAAAGAATAACAAAATATCGCTGCCCAGCAGCACATTCAAGCGGTAGATGCTAAATCCACTGCCTTTACGTGTGGTTTCAGCTGCTGACCAGAGCAGGTTAATGAAGTGAACACGGCTTGTTTACCTGACTCATCGCCTTACCTGTGAGGAACTGAAAAGTCTCCGACTGTTCAGCGGCATTAGCCAGGTCACTGTATGCTAACGTGTTTTTCTCCTTTCCAGAGCCATTTTTAAATGAACACTGTGCTAGATATTGAACAAATAGCTCCTGGAAAGAAAAAAGTGAAGTAAAAGTAAGTATGCCTGCTAGCGGCGCAATGCTGCTGTTTAGAAACGTGCAGTACTGAATCCAAAAGACTTGGCCTTACCGTCGCTTTGGTGGTTAAAAATAAAGCATCTTGGTTAATGCTAGAAACGTCCGGAGAACTTTTCATGATCAATTTCACGCGTGACATGGGAAGAGAAACATTTTTGTTGGTTAATGAATGGCTGACGTTAACCTTCCCGCCCGCATTGTTAGCCGACATGTTGCCGGAGGAGCGCGCTAAGCTAACTACGGCGCGGCGAACGACTCGAGCGGAAGTTCGGTTTATTTTTAAAACCCGTTGTTGAGCTCGCGAGCGCCTTCTTCCGTTCTCGCGCCGAGCTCTCAACCTCTGATGTCATAACACGTGACTTTGTTTATTTAAAAAAAAGATGACAAACATTAACGTGAATGTGAAATAGCACTTTTATACTTAACACTTGCATATTCTAAAAAACAATGTCTAATTCAAGACTGATTCTAAGTGTGTGTAACATCCAGTACTAGTCCGTGTGTGTGTGTTTCAGCCTTTCTTAATCTAGCTGGGATCCCCAAAAGAGTAATACACCAACGTCACTGCGTGATATAATTGTAAATAAACAAGAAGCGGATGCTCTTTAATAATAATTTTTATTTGGTGTTGGGGGGGGGGGTGTCCCTTGAACGATTTTAGTCCACAACTTTTTTGCGTTAGCCGCATAATACATTGATTATTTAGTTAAGATTTAATTAGACAATGCAAATTATAGACAAGAAATTAACACAAAATGATGTATAATACAAACTTTAAAGAACGTTTAATATTTTAGTGAAATTAAGAAATGATGTACACGGACACTAAAATCCATCCATCCATTTTCCAAACCGCTTATCCTTACTGGGTCGCGGGGGGTCCGGAGCCTATCCCGGAAGCAA
>JAODJX010000049.1:19496206-19516163 GCA_026776945.1 Isichthys henryi
TGAGTGTATGGTGTGTGAGTGTGCCCTGCGATGGGCTGGCCCCCCATCCTGGGTTATTCCCTGCCTCGTGCCCATTGATTTCGGGATAGGCTCCGGGCCCCCCGCGACCCAGTAGGATAAGCGGTTTGGAAAATGGATGGATGGATGGGTGAAGTTTATTTTAATGCTGAAAGGAGAATAGGTTTTTTCCCCCCAGTTGGACATAATGATTCATTATAGTGTATCATCAGAATTAGAAATACATTTTTTCAAATATGTAAAATTTATCGAAACATGTTAGAAAAAACTATAAATTTGCCACTGCACCGACATATATGCAGATTTTTTTTCCTTCCGTGAGCACTAGTGTTCCTTAACTAGTGATTTCTGCAAAAACAACCTCCATCCTGTAAATGGTGCACTGTAAGTGGTCAGAACATGAAATGCACTGCACTCATACTGGTGAACTTCTCTTTTTCGACAACAGAAAGTCTGAGTTAAGTGAGTCTAAAAATTTTGTTGTTTGGGTTTTGGATTTTGAATATGTCTCCTTCATGGCCCGAATGACGTGAGTTTTTCCAGAATGAAACCTTGGTTCTTGTATTGTAGACGGGTGGATTGTGCTGAGGTTTGTTTTTCTAGCGCTGTGATCTCTGCCACTGATATGTTTATTTAGTGATGTCATGCTTTTTCATACCTAGAAGGTTTGTACTGCTAAACAGGATCTGATACCAGACATATATATATATATTTTTTTAAGTAATTTTGTCATGGTCATGTGTTTTGACCAGTCATACTGCCGTGGTGCAGCCACACTCTTTGCATGCCTTCTTGTGCCCCCCTAACCCTCCCCCCATTCACTGATGTAGTTCTCTCCTTTCCTTTTGTCGCTGCTCAGAATATACCTAAATAATGACTTGTGGGTGTGGCTGTTCTCCTAGGCGCTCTCACCACCAATGGGATCAGTGCTGACACCAGCAGTGAGATCGGCCGCGCCAAAAACTGCCTGAGTCCGGAAGATATTATTGAAAAGTACAAGGAGGCCATCTCCTACTACGGCAAGGTACCGTACTGGACAAGAGCACTTTTAATATGACTGCTGAATGGACTTGTAGGGACTGTTGTGTGGATCCGATGTTGCTGTTTACCCATTTTCTACTTTTTGCCATTTAATTACAATGCATGAGAAAAGTAAGCAAATAAATAATTGGATGAATTAAATGGATATATCTTCACGTGCATGCACACCACATACACACCACACACACACACAATGTATGTGAGTATGGCAGTGATTGATTTAGGCAGTGACACAATAAAGCATATTCATTTTTATATGTATATTAAAATGACACATTCTAAAAAGTGGGATGCAATGCACAGAGTGGCCAGTATTAGGCAGCACTGTACCGTGCTGGTGTTTCTGCTTCCACTGAAATCAGCCTGCAATAAGTACTCCTTGGAAGGCTTTCGTGACGCAGTAGCTGCACAGAGCCAGATCAAATGTTTGTTGTTGCTTGATTGTATTTCGCAAAGTCAGACCCATTCAAACCTCAGAACAAAGTGCCATCCTGTCTTCAGACAGAACAGAATGTTTGTGGAGTGTTCACCAGGGTTATTAGTTTTCAAATTTGCATTGGTTTTTATTCTCATTTAGCTTTCCATTTTGTTTTTCAGTGTAATTTCAGTTTCTTTTGAGAATGTGGAAGTGTTTTTTTTTTTTTTTTGTACATTTGTAGTTTTAGTTTTTTAGTTCAGTATTAATTAGGGCTACCACTAACGACTTTTTCTATCAATTAATCTATCAGGTATTTTACCGGTTTGTTGATTAATCTAAATGATTAATTTTCCTCCAGAAAAACAAATTGTTTCATTTAAGTTAACTTCATTTTGATAACAACAAACTGTATGTCATTTCAAGGCTTTAGGTAATGGATGCCATCTTTTTGGCACTATACAGAAATGACTTATGCCCACAATACGGTAAGTCTATTAGTAGTGCACCTAATATATTAATGAGAGGCATGATGCTGAAGGTTAGTAATCTGTGTAAAATCAGCATATGCTTAATAAACTCTATATTTGATAAATCAGGGAAGCGATTAAGCACTGAAATCACAGTAAAGTGAGGGACAGCTTAACAACCACAACGTCTTTTGAAAGAGGCGATATCGAGGTTAAACTAGGTAAAAAGACGGTAGTGGTGTGACGGTACTTTTTACAGATTAAACTCCGGCACTTTTTAAATACAGTTTTCTTTTTTTATTTCATGTCATGAATTATTATTATTTGTTACCATTTTTATTTAAGTTTTAGTTTACAATAATAACAATGGCCGCGACAAGCCCAATATGCATGAACACACACACTGGCAGCAACAATAATCATAGAATAAACCCAGAATTTAACCTAAACATTTTCTCAAACACTTATTCAAATTCTAAAGTTGCAGGCAGACAATTTTATGACTTTAATGATGGGTATATCTAGCAGCTATAAGGATAAAGGATATGGAAAAAGCTCACCATACTAATGGTAATTTTAATAAATATGAATAGACAACACTTATGGTGGTTTTGTCTTTTCTAGTGCCTGCGTGTTTTCTGATCGGGCGCTCGTGCATGGCGCTTGTGCTGCCATGGTGTGCCATAGAAATTTGCACAGTGTACTATCCACCCTTTTGTTTTGTGTCAAAATTGACTCGACTCCCTTAATTCTGTAGTGATTATAAAAGGAAAACATTTGTCGTAACGAAGCGATTTAGAAATAAAAATTAATGTCATAATGTAATAATTTGAAAATGCATTGATTTAAAAAATGTTGACGCATATTCAGTGTCGACGTCATCGACTACGTCAACTAATCCTGGCAGCCCTAGTATTAATTTTGGTTTTAAGTATCATGTTTTGATATCACACTGGAAGTAACTTGCATGCTTTCACACTGCACAAGAAACAGCTAAGGAGAAAGTGTGAAGCATTTTGTTTTCTTGGTTTCACATTCCCTTCCAAATCCTTACCCTCTTTCCTGTAACACCATCATGTTTTTATAGCTATGAAGGGCCTGGTCTATTGGTGTTCCCATTCCCTGATTACAAAATGCACACGCTTGATGGATTTTGGCACTTTTGGAGAAAGTGAAGCCTACCTGGGTGTCCTTGAGCGAGAACCCTAGGGGAGATGTGGTTACAGAGTGAGGAATTATTCCTAGAAATATTAATCTCAGGCAATCAGACAATTGTTCTACAAAACATTGAGAATTCTCAAACAGAGTTTAATACACCAATTTCAAAAACTCTTAGAACAGTCAAAATGCCAAAATCAGTAACATTTCACTCAATACTGAATGTGTGAAAGATTCTAACAGCAGTGGTTCTCAAACTCGGTCCTCGAGCCAGACTGCCCTGCTTGTTTTCCAGCTAGTCCTGCTCTACGCACTGCTGATTACCTGGATCAGGTGTGTTCAGTCAATCAGAAGCTGAAAGACAGCTGGGTCTTGTGTATGGGGCAGGGATAGCTGGAAAACAAGCAGGGCAGTGGGGCCCAAGGACCGAGTTTGAGAACCACTGTTCTAACAGTAATTTGCAATACCACTAGCCCTGTTTTAACCTTGACAACAGGTATAGGAATAAGAATAAATAAGTATAATTAATGAACATAAATCCAATGGCAAACCACAGCTTAGTAACTGTACATTTTCATTTACGTCACCTCTGTGCAACACAGATATGTGTGTCTGTGAGACGGAGAGAATGGAGAAAATGTGTTCACTAGATAAATCTTACTCTCCTCTCTGGATCATGGTTGTTTATAATTATTTTGAAATTCTAAAGGATTCTTTACCTTTGTTGTGAAGACTTGTTACTCCAGCCGAAAACAGCACACTCAACTTTGATGAATGTGGAGAAATAGTTTATATGATCAGATGAGAAATGCACCAACATGGCGGACGATGGCCATTGCTTCCTGCGGGTGACACAGTGTGATGTTAATTGCACCCAACAACCACAGTGCAAATTGAGGAGATAAATTAGCTTTGTTTTAGTTTTTTACACGCAGTTCTGCTTAGTTTTAGTTCGTATTGCATTAATCGTTGTAGTTTTTAGTCTTTTAGTCTTTTTCAGACTTTCATTTTTTCGGTTAAAGGAATTATTTTTTTCACTGCTAGTTTTTTACTCTTCGTTAACTATAATAACGTAATCTTCAGAAAGTGTGTGTGTGTGTGTGTGTGTAGTCCTGGTACACTTAACCCATACACACTGCTCTCATTATAGAACCCTTATGCTGCTTCTAACTTTGCTTTGACAATTAAAATGGTTACCAATTCATGCCAACTTTGGAGTATTATGCCAGGCAAAAATTTGTGCTGTCCTATTTATATGCTTGGGCAGGTTAAACCAATCTCTGCCATTCCAAGTGAATTTAGGTTTTAATCAGCACTAAAAGGTTATGGGTAGCATGAAACAGAACTGGCTGGCATTCCAGCCATCTGCTTTTCTCTTCTGCAATAATGATCTTTAATGATGGTTTATGTTGGTATAAAATGAAGACTTATTACATATCAAAGAGGTATCTGGACTTGTATGGTGTATCAGTGAAAACGATGGCAGTGTGTTTTTCGAATTCTGTCATATACAGACAGAAATGTCTTCCCGAATAAGTTAACAAATTCTTTTACAATGCACAATTCGTTGTATTGTATGTTGTATAGGTATTTTAATTGTTTTCTATTTTAGCTATAAATAAAATTTACAGCCATTGATTATTCTTTTCAATCAAAAACTCATGACAAAGTAGCAAAATGCAAGAGAAACTCACTAAGTGCAGCCTTTTGTTATGCTAATTGTTGTTTAGTATGCATGTCTCATCCTGGGTCTGATCTCTCTAACTAGTTCATGCCATCTGAAATTGCACCTTTGTTACAGGGCCAATTTGAACTGTAATTGAGTTTAATTATAAAGATACTTGTTATGGGCTTCGGGTCTTGTTGTATAGTTCTTTATAGTCTGCTGATTTTCCATGGAAAGTACATATTAAGAGAAAAAAAAAACCCCTTGGGTGTAGGTGGATCATGTTCCCATTCTGTCATTTCTAGTAGTAACCCGTGGATGAAGCTGTTTTGGTTGTATTTTTTATTATTTTTTTTTAATATGTATAGTACAAGAACGCTGGCGTGATTGAGCTGGAGGCCTGTGTGAAGGCCGTTCGCGTGCTAGCCATCCAAAAACGGGCCATGGAGGCCTCAGAGTTCCTGCAGAATGCCGTGTATATCAACCTGGGACAGGTAGGTTGTCAGCTTGCGACCGATTTAAGGCTCTTTAGTTACTGGGCATCCACAAAAGATGATCCTTCATCGTACGCCAACTTAAATAAACACCAGAACAGATTTATATCCATGACTCTAGCCCGTGTCAGAATTAGTTATTAGAGGAGGAAAGGCATTACTTAAACTCCTTTCCCGTTAATAACTTGGCGGCGCAAGTCTGCTGAAAGGGGCAGCTGTGAATAAATGTTGGGCACAACTGAGTCCAAGAATGTTTCTCCAGAAAGACATTATCCCCAGGATAAACAACTGACTTGTGTTGCGTGTAGAAAAATATCTACCTGGAAGTGTAGGTGGGGCTTCATGAACATAGATCTCTTAGAGGGACTACATAAATGCAGATGGCAGTAAAGGTAATAGGACCGTTCAGTACTGGGTGACTGCAGATTCCAGATGACTAATACCAGATGTGTCATCACTGTGGGTGAGAGATTGTCTGTTCTCCAGCAATGGCAGATATGTTTGGGTACATGTTACACAATGTGTCCGATTTACATACCTCCTTAGCGGGGCACTGTTGGTTACCTGGGAAATGTCAAGCGTGTGGGATCTGGCCACGATCAGCTAGAGGGGACTGCTCTCTTTGGTGGGAGGGATGGTGTGTATTGTTTGTTACCACCAGGGGACACTCAGAGGTATAGGTTGCTCTGCTCGGTGTAGGTAACTATAGACATGGTCCGTATGGGGGGGGAAAAGGTGAGCGTGGTCCATCCAGGCAGCCCTTCATGCCAATTTGTGTCTCAGCACCTTGGACTTCTTACATCTCTCCCATACACTGCTAATTAATGTCTGATATTCTGTGATTGTTGGTTTTATGAGATTGTAAACATTCCATTGCAAAATTCCTGGGAAGCCTCTCCTTACTTTTAGGACTTCCGTATAAAGACCAGCTGTCCCCTTAAGCAAACACCGCTATGTCTGTGTGTAAATGGTCTGAATTTCATTACTTCACCATAACAGCATATTGTGAGCTGTGAGAAAAAGACTGAAAAGGGTGGTATCTCTCCTGTCCTCACACCTTCCAGCTCTCAGAAGAGGAGAAGATTCAGCGCTACAGCATCTTGTCTGAACTCTACGACCTTATCGGCTTCCACCGGAAGTCTGCGTTCTTCAAACGTGTGGCTGCCATGCAGTGTGTGGCCCCCACCATCGCTGAGCCTGGGTGGAGGGCCTGTTACAAGCTCCTATTAGAGACGCTGCCTGGGTACAGCCTCTCTCTGGATCCTAAGGACTTTTGCAAAGGTACCCCACTCCTCCGAGGCTTGTGCTGAGAGCGGGCCGTTACTAACAGGGTTTGCAGTATAAAACAATGGTGCTGCTGTTGCCTATATTAAAATTACTTACAATGTGTGAAAGACAACAACAAGTGAGCCACTTAGCTGAATGGTTAGGCCTGCAGCTTATGGGTTAATTGGGTGGGCTGGCCTTCTACTGGGTAAATGCGTTTCTTCACACCCAGGATGTGGAGTGTGATAATACTAACATTAAAGTAGATTTATACCAGTGAAATTCCCAGTGCTTCCTTCTATCGCCAACATACTGGAAGATGATTCAGTTTTGGTGTGAATTGTACTTAGTTTTGATAAGGATTGCACTTTGTGAAAACCTTTTAAGTCTAACAAGTACTTAAAGTGGCTGTCTAGTAGAAAGTCTGATTGATATGGCGACAGGTTTGCCTTATAAATATCTGTTTTGAGGTCCTCAGTAAATGCATTTGCCTGCTGAAAGCCTTCTGCCTGTCCTACATGTGTACTCTTCACATTGAACTCTGGAAGTATTTCGTTATAAAACAAAGACCGAAGCCCATTCGGCCTTTTTTTACCCCCCCCAGTGTACTATGGGTTTCAAAGCACCAGAACGCAAAGAGAGGTCCTCGACCTTTAAACCACCCTAACGGGCACTTTTGAGTGCAGAGCGAATATTATTGTAGATTTACAACCCTGCGGTTTCTGTAACCGTGCTTCTCCTTCCCCCTGCTGTGTGTCACCTTACTCAAGTGGGTGAGGGTGGGGGGGGGGATATCTGTTCTCTAACAAATTTCGGCTGAATAAAGAAATATTTTTACCATCTACCAGTAGATTAAACATATGCGTTTGATTCACTTTTCTTTGGCAGTTTTTTTTCACAGCATTATTTACTTATGAGCTGTTTGTTTTTTTTAATACAGATTCTTAATGGAAAATGGCATCTGAAACACACATACAGGCAGAAGGTGAAAATAATAAACATTGACAGAATGTCACTTTTAGAGGGTGTTTGGTAACCAGGAGATCATAGCGCCTGCCTCCACGTAACGTTGAGACAGTCTGTTCTGTTGAAAGCTGGTGTCATCTTTAATGTTTAATGGCTTAATGTTTCAGGGTGATGTGTTCTGGGCCTCTCAGTCTGGGTTCTGGAGTTGAGGAGTCCTCCGCTTTAATCTCCATGCTTTTTTTGGTGCTCCGAATAGAACATGGCGCTGGGGGGATACTGGAGCTTCACACCCCTGGACGACATCTCGTCTTTTGCCAGCTGCCCTTGGCAGGGTCAGCAATGTCATGCTAGACCTTGGCAGGGAACGGACCTGCTGGGTTATGGAGCCGCCAGGGAAATGTGTCCTGTTCCCTGTTTTTTGCCTAGTTGCTCATGGCTGGAGCCAGATACCTGCGGCTTTAAAACTTCTCAAACTCTCTCTGTCTCTTGGTGTTGCCTGTTATGAAGCAGCCTGTGGTTAAAAATTTATAGAACCCTGTCCTCTGATGCATGGCTTACACCCTTTTTTTCAGGCAGATGCAGGTGGGATAAGTTTGTGCTCTCCGTCACTGCCTTCCTTGCCATGCAGTCTGGGTACTCTCATTCCTCTTTGGGTTAAAGCATACATTGGCTCACATTGTGCAATGATGGCACCCAGATGTGCTCTGGAGCTCATACCTGCCTGGACTACATTTTTATGACTTGTTTTGGACGCAGAGGACGGTCGCGACCTGCCGACATGCTTTTCAGCCTTGGTTGAGATTGCACAGTGAAGCTCTGTGCTGCAAACAAGAGACTATGCGTTTAGTTTCGACAGCCACGAGTAGGTCCATGAATTTTACACACACTGCCATTACTATGGTTTCATTCCTAAAAATATAGCCACTTGGCTCCCATCTGTCAGTTTGCTTTAAGAGAATATGTCCTGTTATACTTTTCTGTATTTTCTGGGGAAAATAAAGCCTTCATATGATTTTGATCCAACCAGGTCAGCATCGTGTGTTCGTGCTCACAGTTGCAGGTGCCTTGATTTGATTTGGCCCAGATCTTCGCCATGCATTGTGTAGCATGCTTTCTATGGCACCAAGTCAGCCCAGGAGGAGAAGGGATAAGTGACAGGACTTGTGAGATGTAATGGAAGTCTTCACTGGGGCATGCTTTCTGAAGGGTTACTGTCATTGTGGCTCATCTTATGCCTTGCTTTTCCCAGAGTCCTCTCTCAATTCACTAGGTGGCATGTCGGCCTGTTTTCCCTGCCTTTTGCCAGTAAACAAAAGCAGGTGACTAGGTGTTGGCGTAGAGCTGAAAATGGCAAATTCAAACTGTTACGGACCTTCTATCCTGCTGTTCTGGGACTATATCTTGATTTTTATACTGGTTTGACTGACCTTTTGCTGTGTAGGCTGGGTTGTCTCTAAATTCGCAAGTGAGGTTTGGCGATGGGTTTGCTGGGTTTGGTGATGTACCTACATGAAGGTCCTCAACTTATAGGATGGACTACGGTGGCTCGCTAGATGGCCCTCACGTGTGTGAATTTGAGTGGCATAAGCCACCTGGGGAGGGCGTGCTAGCAGAAGAAGAAAACAGATGTCTGAGAATGCTGCTCAATGGAGGAGCCACCAGTTTCAGAAACTGAGGAGCAAATGGGTTTTGAAGTCTTTGGAGCTTTTCCACTCACCCTTCAGTTATTGACGAGGTTTGTGTGATATATGGCTTTGACTGTCGATGAGCTCGCCGCTAGATATTACGGCGGCACCGAAAATTCACCTTTTACTCTGTCCGTCCCACTTCTGAGCCCAACCTGCCAGCCAGAGTCATTTTAGCTGAAGTGTTTTCAGGTGTTTTAAGCTTTAAGGATCAGAGGCGGTAAAGTTCAGTTATCGGTTTTATTTGTTGGCTGAATATTCAAGGGCACCCCTGTGTCAAGCAGATGACAGCCAGCAGCATGTGAATGGTGAGGTATCATTATTGGTCTGCTGAATTTCTAAGTGCTGCATTTTTCCTTCCTTGTGTAACCTTTTTTAAAGAAGATTAAAACATAAGTCAAGGTGTAAGGACTGGGGGGGGGCAGTCATAGTTTATACAATGAATAATGAGTGAATCCATCTATGCATCCACGGCTTTCCTTGGCAGTGTTGTGGGGGTTTGTAGCTTATCCCGGCAGCTATGGACTCAAGGCAGGGAATAACCCAGGATGAGGTGCCGACATGGGAATAGATGAATGAATTAATTAATGACAACTTTTTGGAAGTGAGAGATTATTACATTTTTAGAGAGGAGAGTAAGATCTAAAAGGGTTTAAAAATGTGATGCTGAGATGCTAGAATTCACATAGGTTGGGGAGGATGAGAGTTGGGGAGGGCCTTGAGATCGCAGTGCGATGTGTCTTGCAGATGTTCCCTTTTTCAGTTGAGCGGAAAGTGCAGGCAGTGCGTTTGGTGTGACCAGCGTGTGACAGGCCGATAGCTGCATGCCGACACCGTGCTCCTTTTCTAGGAGCCGTGTTAATTGGACTGCCAGACACCTTTGGTCTTTCCTTAAAAAATGCCAGTAGAGATGTTTCCACTGTGCTTCGTGGCCCTGAACTGCTGTTCCCTCCACCTGACAGAGGCATCTCGTCGCGGCAGTCAGGTTCCGTTCGCTCTGCTATTTTTAGACGTGCTTAGTGGGCGCGCTTTTGAGTGAGCTCTGAGAGGGATTTGCATTTGCCTTTGAATCGAGCCGTCACGCATTTTTAAGAGACGAAGAAGCGCGGCGGTCACGACTGGAGCTGTGCAGCTTACTGCCCTGGTGATGCTTCCAGCCCCTTTTTGTCCACTTTTAAATCGGCGATGTCTTGGAAGGATGGAACATGGGGGTGGGTGGGGCAGAACTGAACAGGAGGGGAAACGTTTGTTATTTAGCAAACCCAGTGGTCATACCACATGTCAATCACCATCATTCAGTTTGTCATCTTCCATGAAAATGGGTAAACAAGTTAAGGCAGGATTAGTTATGTGTAACCACAATGCATTGTAAGAGCTCAGATATCCGGTAGACATTGACTGCCGGCTGTCACGTAGGTAAGCTTGTTCCTAAAAGGATATGTATATTTGTAAGACTGAGAGAAGCGGTCCGCTAAGTGCTCACTTCAAAGGCCTTTCACGCCTGCTGTTGATGCACGAGGCCATAACGTCTGTGCAGAAGCAGAACTTTGAAAGGAATACGTCCTGGCTTTTACTGGCTGCAGACAAGAAGAAGAATGACTTCAAAAGGGGGGAGAGCTAAAGGATAAACGACTTCACGCTTTTAGAGATTTAAAAGGCCTTTCGAACAGGAAGTTCAAAAACGCGAGCATTGCCTTGAGATGAGTCAGTTGGCATGAATTCTGTGCTTCCGTCACATTCCCAAGCAAATATGCGTATGTGCGCTTCTCTACAGAATAACGAATCGCAGACTAGAGAAGGTCATCAGTGTCCCAATTATCTCATGCTCATTGCTGTATTTTAGTGATTTTGATAACTTTGGGCTGATTGTTGGCTGTTAGCGTGGCAGCTGGTGTGTTTTTGGGAGTGAACTGTGATGATGGAGTGTATTGTGGGTATGTGGGTAGCCAAGGTCTGACCCCTGAGGTCCTCTTTGACTCTCTGTTTCCCCTTTCTGTCAGGTACCCACCGTGGCTGGGCGGCTGTGCAGATGCGGCTTCTTCACGAGCTGGTGTATGCCTCGCGCCGCATGGGCAACCCCGGCCTGTCCGTGCGACACCTGTCCTTCCTGCTGCAGACCATGCTGGACTTCTTGTCCGACCAAGGTCAGCTTCCACACCCGCTGTCCGGTGACTGTTTGCTCATGGACCCTTCTGTCTGCTTTAGGGTTTTCCGATGGACCGGGGCGAGTGGGTTTGCATTCGAAAGTTCTGGAGTAAACAAAGACATGCTCTTATGATGCTGAATAATTTTTATATAACCTGTTGTTGTGCGATTTGAGGAGAAGACACCTGCGAGGATCCTGAAGCCTTTAGATTGTGTTTCACAGTGAGATTTCGGCTGGCAGAATTTCAAAATTCAGTGGATCCCCAGAAACCTGCAAGAAATTTGTGCCTTATAAATTGATTGTGTGTGTGTGTGTGTGTGTGTGTGTGTGTGTGTGTGTGTGTGTGTGTGCGCGCGCGCGTGCCAGTAATTTATGAGGACCAGTGTTATTCTCCATCCTTACAATCATATGAGGTCCCGCCATCTGAATGTAGCTGGCTGAGAGTTCTTTTGTTGGTACAGCCCGTCTGCTTGATCCTCTGATGTGACGTTGATGCGTGTACTCCTCCAATGCAGCGAAATATTTAATCCTGCTAGGCACTGTGGTCTCTCTGATCTGATTTATTTTTTTAATATCCCGCAGAAATCCCCATCCCTGATAGTCCGCTCATGTCACTGGAGAAGGCAGTAATGATCCATTTACACCAAAAAATATCCAGAATCTGTATTCCGCTGCTTTCTGAGACCAGACGATTGCGTTTGACAGTTGACGGGGTGGTTTAATTTGCA
Organism: Isichthys henryi; assembly: GCA_026776945.1. NCBI lineage: Eukaryota > Metazoa > Chordata > Actinopteri > Osteoglossiformes > Mormyridae > Isichthys > Isichthys henryi. The sequence goes on from JAODJX010000049.1 coordinate 19,508,260, forward strand.
TGCTGTCATCTGTCAGTGCTAATCGTCTAAACTCCTGCAAATACCACAGCCCTATGAAAATGCTGGTCAAGTTAAATTCATTTTACACTGCAAGCCAGGTGTGGGAACACCTGTGCTTATTTGGGGGGGGGGGGGTGTCTGTAATACACTTGCGTGTTTTCACTGCCTTCATAGGGGTCCTCACTTTTTGTTGTGTATACCTTGTATGTTTGGTTTGTGCCTCTGGAGTGGCACGGGCTCCCTGCCCCATCCCCGACATCCAATTTGCTTTGCACAGGGGTAGAAATGCCTGCTCCAATGACACAAGGCAGCCAGTGAAACCCACTGGAAACAAGCGAACTCGTGTTTCCTGGATCTCCTTCCCATCCCCTGGAACACCGACATACAAGCACTTGCTCGCCTCGCTGCCTGCTAATCCCCTCTAACCAAGCTGGTCATGTAGGATGGGGACTGTTCAGCTGCTCTCTGTGTGCACGTGCGTCTGCAGATTTACATGGGCCCCAGAGGATGTTCAGACATGTCCTGAATCTCAAGCCCTCAGGGGTTTCTCTGATTCCTGGGAGCATTTTGCCATCACGGTTCTTACTTAGTGTTAAAGATCTGGTTGCCCAAAGCACCTTTTCTGCAAGTTGGTGATTCAGCTGGATTACTACTGTATAGTCTAGCAGTTCGGTTTGTGAGTGAGCATTCAAGAGTATAGGTGCCGTACAGGTCTCTGCTGACACTAACAAAAGCTTGCCTTTTGTACCATAATGATAGATGGCCCATAGTACCTTGTATTCTGTCATACTTGGAACACCCTAGTGGTTTAACCTGAACATTTGCGTTTAGGGATTGAAACACTCTTCAATGTTTTTCACAGTAGTTGTTGAGACATGAAGCTGTTGAATCTTTATTATTATTTTCTAATTGGGTCCTTTAGTCATTTCTGAATGTTACTTTTGCTCATGAGAAATATATTAAAGTCTTAAATTTTGGGTATGGTATCTCCATACATAAAGCTGAACCTTTCAACTTGCTGCCATGACATTTAAACAGTACTTACATTTTTTATATAAGCAGCCCAGAAGCTTTATGAAAGAGTTTTTAACTCCCTAGTCAAGGGGATCAATCGTGTGACATTCTTCATTTCCTATGGAATTTTAGTTGTTGAACAAATGGAGTTAGGGGGGCAGATGTGATACTGAAGGTTTGGGGAGAGGAGGCCTCTAGTTTATACGTCTTCACTTTGCAGGGGCTACTTGGCTCCATTTTCTTGAAACAGGTTTGTGTAAGGCGGTGAATTCAGAATAGCACTGCTCGCTCTTATACCCTGCTGGGCACATGCACATTCAGTACAGCAACTCTCAAAGAGTTGCACTCTGTATGTTTTGTGTACCATGACAATAATAAATAAATGACTATAGGACAGAGCAGTTTAGCACATTATGTATATCAATTAGGACAGAGCACATTATGTATATCAATTGCATCCAGGAATCTCCTGTGGGAAACCTGTATATTGTTGCTGTACAATGAAAAATCCTAAACCTAAAACAACATAATAAGGCATCTTTAATCTCCACAAATGGAGACCTATGTTTTACACAGCTGTCAGTGAATGGGTTACTGTTTTAAATGAACGTATGTGGCTTGTTGCCTGTGATGCAGATATGTCAGTGTCAGCAAGTTACAAAGTAATCTGACTTTGTATTCACAATTAACGATGATGTTATTCAGCTACCTGAAATAACTTTCTAGCTATTAATGTTAATTTCTTAAATTTATAAAGTAATTCGAACGACTGTCATGAATGCAAACATAAATACTAGTTAAATGGCTAACTTCGTAAAACAGCTTTTCATTGGGCAATTAGATTTCGAACACTATCAGTAGACAGGAGAAATGGCGTATTCCTTCTGTAGTAAAAAGTCAAAATTATCTAAAAGTTGACATAAGCGGTTTCCATCGGGCAGCATCTAATCAGGTCGGTTACAATTGAGAACCTTTGCAGAGTGTAGACATAAGACGTTTTTTGTATATCCCTAATGTATTGAAAAGATTTAGATCTGTAATAAAATATCTGCGTATAGGGGTGTAAATCATTGACCCCAAGGTGATTCGATTTGGTTGCAGTTATTTAGGGAATGATTTGGTGCATTCATTTCTATCACACTTTTCTATTAATTTATTATTTTTGATAACCTAAATGCAGAACTTTTCTTTTTAACTTCACTGAAAACTTCACAGCATGACTGTGGAGACTTACACACTTTTAATGTAATACAAAGAAAGTATCTCAGAGCATACATCTTTCTAGTTATTATTAAATGGGGAGAACGATCGAGGGCAAATTGTCAATAAGACCAGCTACTGAACTGTACAGAAAAAGAAACGCGTAAAGTAAGCGCTACCTGATTGGCTGCTTTCGCCAAGACAAACCAGTGGTGTACCCCCGTCGCGGTTTTGTCCGTTTCTGATAACTGATATTCCTTTTGTTTAATATTGCAGATGCCAATAACCGGCTAACCTCCTTGCCCAATTGGCAGGAGGAGGGTTGTCCGTGGTGAAGCTTACTGGCACGGATTAGCGGAATGACCCTACATTTTTTTTTTTTTGTTTATTTGCAACACAAAAAAGGATCTATAAAACAAAAGATTGATTTGTGGGCCAGATTTAATAATGAATTAGAAACATGTCACAGGCTGGTACCATGATACGTGATGAATGAACTGGTCAAATACCTTGTCTTCCTCTACGGAAACTGACTGAGTGTCCTGTGAAATCATCTTAATTTTTTTTTAGTAGTTGTCTTCAGCACTGGTTCTGCTAACTTTGAATATTGATTAAATAAATAAATGTAAATAAAGATTGACATATCAGACAGATGCCGATTATTTAGATTTTTAATGAATATTAGCTAATTCTGTTATGTTAATACATCGTACATGTCTCATTCTTTGTTTCCACTAACACGGAACTGGTGCCTGTACTGGTTCTTGCTTGGTGCCTTTTGCACACCTACCTGTTTCCAGCGGTTTCAAAAAGGAACGGAACGGAAACATTACATAGGCAGAAGTGAAAGTAAAGTGACAGGTCCTATGAATTCTGTTTTTCGTTTTTTTATTTTATTTTATTACTTTGATCTGTTTTGGATTTTGAGTATGACTCCTTGCACCCAGTCTCTGTTGCTTGTATCCACTTTTGTCTCCTAAAAGGCTGTATTTCTACCTAGTCTGTGTGTGTAAGTGAGTTTATACTCTCTCGCTGTTTTACCATTATCCTTTTAAGGATTATACAATAAGCAAGTCTGCAACAAATTAAAATTTGCTATCCGCCTCATGATCTCTTCCAGTGCAACATGTTTATAATTTATTATTAAATCTGGCCAACAGATCAATCTTTTGTTTTCCACAGAATAAAAATAAAGATTTAACATTATTCCACTAATAAACTGGCAAGTTGTTTTACTGCCGGCACCGGTGATAATAGACAAAACCTATTTCAGTTATCAATCAGATTTTCGTGCTATACAGAAAATTTGGATGTGATAGCCTGTACCACCTTTGCTGTCTTTACAGTTCCCAACTCGGTGACTGACTTTTCTGTGGCGCTGTGCTGGAGCCATTTCTTTTTTATGGCCTAGGGCCAGTTTTTTTTGTGGTGGAAATGTGCGGAACCAGTTCCGGATTGGGAAAAAGCCTGGCATGTTGCTGGTATGGAGTAACATTTATTTTTACTTGGCAAGCTAGTGAGCTACACCTGAACTCTTGATTATTTCTACCATATCTAGCAACAGAATGACGTTTTTTTTTTAATGCTACAATAGAGGGGTGTTTCCCAAAAGCATCATAGCACAAAGATCAGACCTTTATAAACGTTAATGAGTCTGCCCCTGCTATTGTGCATTTTGGAATTCTGCATGCCTGCTTAGGGTGGCTACCTGTAGCATGTGAGCACTAAGTGCCGTCGACCCAGACATAGGAGGATTTCGTCCCCAGAAATCTATTATAACTGATTCTGGCATAACAGGTAACAGTTGAATTGGCACCTTTTATTACAGAATAGCCTCCCTCAGATAGAGAGAAAGAAAGAATAACAAATTATGCAGTGCGGGTGGTAGAAGTGAAGTAAAAATGTGATTTCTAAACATTGAAAGTGCATGATTCCATTCTGGGGGAACATTCCTGTGATGAGTCAAAGAAAGTCGGGTTAATGTGGAGACTGAAAGCATTGAGCAAATGAATGGCAGCAGGAACTCCAGAGCATCTTATCCATGGAGTCCTGACTCAGTCTTGTTTCAGAACTAACCTTCTCATCCCCTTTTCCTTTACATTACCACCCTAACAGTAAAGAACATGGCACTGGCTATGATGGACCGGAAAGTTGCGTACTATTTTTCTGCACTCGCTGAGGGTCCTTTGTCTCAAAGGAACAGTGTGGACTCTTTTATACACTCCCAATGTTTTGGTGCCATTCTGCCTGTCATTGATGTAGACTTTAAGGTTCATACAGTACTGTTCCATTTCCATTTCTCCTTGGATGGTGGAATCTGCAACGGAGGTTTGACCGAGAAAGGTGTGATTTTGTGAGGCCCCCTGCTGACCCGAGGACGCCTATGTCACATTTGATAACTCCTCAGCCCCCTTTTGCTTCTTGACTTCACCAGGACCCCAGCCAGTTCTTTTTTTTTTTTTTTTTTTTTTTTTTTTTTAAATCCCTTCCTCACTTCCTTCATGTTGCTATTCTTCAGCCTGTACTCAGTCCTCCCTTTGTATTCCCTCTACTCCTTCATGATCTTCCTCTTCCAATTCTCTTATGAACCTGACCTCCTTCCTCGCCCCAGTCAGGAATATGTTGATGTTTTTTGTATTCCAAGGCTTATTTGACATTATCTGGCAGACTACCAGCTGTGTTCTGGGGAATAATAAGTCCAGGCAGAATTTCATTTTGTTAGTGATGCAGTAAGGACACCATCGATGTCCTCACCATACAGCCTGCTAAACAAATGCTAGCTTGACAGCATCAGTTCTGCAGAGCTTCTCATTGTTTCCCATTGTGATATTGGTTAGTGTAGGTTTCTGCAACATTCTCCTTGTCCTGAGGTCTTCTGAAACTTCTCACGATCACCCTTTTACCAGATAGCCTCAGGTGACTGTGATAGATAAACAAGCATTTTAAAAATTGATTTTTTGCAAGTTTAACGATGACGGAAATGTCAGATGGGAGCAGTGACTAATGGCCAAACACACTCATTGATACGTCAAGTAGCTTGGCGTTGACTTTGGGTGCTCAGAGCTGTAAGTAACTTGCGTATATGCAAAAAATAAAATAAAAGATTATGACAGACTGAGTCATGCAGCTCCTATTTCAATGAAAGCAAAGACGCACAAAAATGTGATATTTTTTGAACAGAAGAGCCCTCCGCGGCATGGCTTGTGATCACCCCCCCCCCCCCATCTTGTGCTCTGGGATAATTCGACATGGATGGAGCTTTAAACAAGCTATTTGCTAGAACTTTGTCCTTCCCGCTTTCAACATTTCCTTTTGCCACCAAACAATGCTCGAACTTTGCGAGGGTGAAGGTAAATTGTGCTCAGAAGGGAGTCTCCTTCCTTTGTAGTCCCGATTGCTCTCTTCCACACGGCGCATTGAATACTGCTGCCGTAAGTAATTGTGAGAGACGGTTGATCATAGTACAAAGGGAGAGGGTGGGAAAGATCAGATTGGTGTTTCCATGGAACTTCTCTTTCAGAACAGTCCTCCCAGACACAGCCGATAAAAGCAGGTGCTGAGCCTCTGGAAGAATTACACTTATTCAAAGGAACATATGCTTTGTGCAATTTACATGGCTGGATAATTTGAGTGACCTTGCAGTCCCTCTTTGAGGCTTTCATCAGCACGTCCTCTTGCGTTAACCTGTACACTGCAGTCCCCGCTAGGTCGTCGCCAGCTGCTGTGTTATTTTAGATGCGTGATGAGATGTCTGCCTGTCTGTGAGGGCGTCGCAGCATGTCTGTATCCCTGGCATTCACGGGATCGTTTACAGTATTCAGCTGCAGGTGGCAGGTTTGAGCAGATGCGCGTCGCTCGATCCGTGTTATGTGATTGGTATTGATATTAATAGTCACCTTCTGCCTTCAGAAGTCATTGTGTTAGCTGTCTCTGCTAAGCGCAGCCATTGTCGGCAGGAACAGTACGGTGGCCAACGCAGGTATATCAAGCAGCTGGCGGATAGCGCATCTGAGAGGGTCAGAAGGCCGTGGTTGACGCCACCTTTCCTGCTGACGTCTGTGCAGCGTCTCCTGGGCAACGGCGGGAGCTGGGCGGGGGTGCCCAGCCTGCCTGTCAGGTCCACGGGCCGGCTCCCATGTTTATGCGCCACTGTCTGTGGGGCTGTAACGCAGTGCAGCGTTTAGCCTCTGGCCATGACAGCTTTGCTAGCGGGTATTTGAGATGTGTCACTCGCCTGTCAGCAGATGACGGCGATCCATTCCCTTCCTGTTTGTAGCTCGTAGACTTATTCATACCTGACCCGTGTTCCTTTGCCAACACTCTGGGTTCTTGTTGTTTGTCGTTTTCTGCTCTTAACTCCAAATTTCCTAAATGAGGAACTTTTCCATTCATCATTTGTTGCTTATTACAGTTTCTGTCCTGTTAGTGAACATCAAGTGGCAGCAGACAGTATGTCTCCCCTGACAGGTGTTAGGCCTCGCTTCTATGGCAGCTGCATGCTGTCAGACCGTGCTCACATCCTGGCCCCTTCCCTTTTGGTTTATACTCCCCATCCTGGGGTTAGTTAAATATGCAGAGTTTGAGTTGCTTGGTTTACAGCAAGACATTCGCTGAATATTGAAGCTGCAATTTTTTAAATAAAAAAAACTGAGAATGGCTTTGTACTACTTTTGACAAAGAGGGAGGGAGCATATGCTGATGACAGCGTGTTGCTGCACCCAGCACACGACAGACCACCTCTGGGATGAGAGTGCAGCCGTGTGTCGGGCGATACCTCAGCACTGCACTAGTCCGAATGGAGTGCTAACCCTGCCACCAACCCCCAAAATTTCCCTGTAAGTTGGAGGACCTGCTTGCAGGGCTGGATGTAGATTAACGTCATACCCAGGACACAGCAATTGCAGGTTAAGGGCTTTGCTCAAGGGCCCAACAGAGAAGAATCAGTCCAGGCATCCACAGGATTCAAACCAGCAACCTTCCGATAGCTGGCACAGATCCCTAGCTGCAGAACCACCACTCCACCCTTGACAACCACCTACTGACAGATTTAAGATAATCCTTCTGCTAATTCTCCAAATATCGTATTTTTGACCCAGTACCCAACTGTTCAGTTCTCCGGCCGAGCAGACTGCAAAATGGCACGAGGGGGTTGAATTCCATCTCGCCGCGGAAACATTAAATGCTTTAATACAGTCAGGATCATTCCTTGACAACTGTTTCTCTTCAAATGTAAGTGTGAGCCACTCTGAAGCATGAAGGTACTTTAGGTGGGATATCGTGCATGTGTGCTACATCCTGTCAGTTGTTCTCATCATTTTGGTAGGTTATTTTTGGCTTAGCAGGTCTATACCCTTCATTTCCTCACTTCTATTTTTGAAAGCATAAGGACTCGGGACCTCAAAAACTCTGACATCATAGGATATAAATTTGACTGTTGGGCTGACAAGCTCCTTGGATGGCAGCATGCTCTCAACTGGAGGTGACATCATGCATGCTTTAACATCTATGTGCAGCCTTAACACACCAACGAGGCTCAATATTACATTTGCTATTATCCATCCATCCATCCATTTTCCAAACTGCTTATTCTTACTGGGTTGCGGGGGGTCCGGAGCCTATCCCGGAAGCAATGGGCACGAGGCAGCATTCACTATTATTAATATTATATTTCTCTCTCTCTCTCTCTCTCT
>JAODJX010000049.1:19516263-19540197 GCA_026776945.1 Isichthys henryi
AAAAAAACAGGAATCTGCCTTTCCTGAAGCGGTTTGTGGAGTATTCATGCCCGGTGGCATGACCGGTAATTAGGGGTAGATATCGACATGCCTCCCATGGTCTGACTGGGCTTGTGTGATTGCCAATGATGCCGTCCCACTGCACATGGCAGAGAGTTCCATCAAGTTCTATTAGTGTAATGTACAGTTATTACTTTAACTGCTGGAGGATCCACAATTTGCAACTAATGGAAACGGCTGTTAGAACCCCCAGCAATCTTTTGCATCTTCTCTGGCTGCTACCTGTCAGGATTTCTTACTGCAGTGGTGTGTTTCACTCCAGCATGTTCTCTGGATAACTTTGAGGAACTTCCAAGCTTTTGCTATATCTGTTACAGATTGCCTCTAGCTGATACTGCCTTTCTGAAATGTAATGTGATTTTCAACGGGGTATTTTAGTGAACTTGACAACACCACTCTATGGTTGCACTGCACCATGGTCACTCCTAAGATCCAATAAGCATTAAATTGCTCAACTTTTGAAGGGTGTGGTTGAGAAGCAACACCAATAAGTGTCTGTTTCTGTACAGATTTATGGGTTTCTAGTACAAATCTCATCGCGAATGCAAATTGTATCCAATCAGAATAGAATCCGATTTATCGTGTGAAAGGGGAATAACTTTGTAAGGGATCGTAGAATCAAAGCTCTCGCACAAGAGTATGATGGGTCACAGCTGCCCGACAGCAGGTGAGAATGAAGAAGAGGATTTCCTGGAAGATCATGGAGGTAGCCGGTGAGCGGAAGAAAGAATGGAAAATGTGTTTGGATCAGATCTAGTGTCTGCAGTTACTGTTGTCCAATGGCTGACTGTTCTTTCAAGGCTCGGTTTATTTCATTGCCCTGTCTGTTGCAACCTCCATAGTAAATAAAATACAGTGGCTGTGTACTGCAGATATTCCCGCTGATAATCCTGGCAGGTATAGACACACTGTTTTATCTGTAGTCTCTCTCCTGCAGTAAATGGACACTGATTCCTGTGAGATCACTTGGGATTCCTCCAATTGCTCCAGTTTCCCGCTGTAGCCCCAAAGCATGAGATTTAAATCTGCAAATAGCATGTGATTTTCTGTGTGGGTGCGACCCTGTGCCCCGTCATGGACTCACTGTACGCACAGGCTGTATTCATTCCCCCCCATATGTCTTCCAACTTCGTATCCCCTTGTGGAGTGGATGCATTACAGTGTGTCTTCCTAGTCATGACTGTAAATGAGAGAATGGGAGTTGCTATAGAAACAGGTAACTGTGAGTGTTTCTGTCTAGGAAGCCAGCTTTTGTAAATTTGAATAATTGTGTGGTTGTGTGGATTAGCTGTGTGTCCATGTCCTGAAGGTCATTGGCTTGTTCTGTGGCCGGCAGAGTAATTTTATGGCTGTTAGGCCCTTGGGCAAGGTCCTCACCCCTACTAACTGCTCCTGGCCACCTGAAAAATGACTGACAACTTTGCTCTCATTCCTATGTACATGTGCTTGTCCAAATGGCAAACAATGCATTGTTGTTATAAATGTTATTCTTGGTTTCCCCAAACTTATGCATGGCATGGAATTAAAAATTTATGAATTCAAAAATCAGCAGATGGCCACCCTTAACCAGTGTACGCTAGAGAATGCTTGCTTTTTTTTAATCGTGTAGGGAAGGTGTCAGAATATTATTGATGTTTTGTGGCATTTCAGTGGAGTTTGTGTATTTTTTTTTGTTCATTATATCATGAACAGATCTGTATCTGCATTTTAGTCATCTCTCCAGGTCAGCTTTGCTGTTCTCAAGTACGCAGTAACCGGTGAGAACGGAGACCAGCTATTTAGGGTATGACGTATCCCTGGCATGTGGTGGATGTCAGGGACACTTTCCAGGGTGTATTTGTTATGCATCAGGCGGGACCAGCATGATGACACAGAGCTGTCGTAAAGGTTTTATTGGTAAACTGTTAAAATCTCATCGGCAGTCCCGAAGGCCATGCTGCAATAGAAAGGCATGCCCAATGATCTACAAGTGTGGGGTAATTTGCCTCGTTAAATTTGTATTACACACTATAGATTAACCTTCCTGAGCGCAAGTGCCACTTAAGCAGCATGAAGGGAAATGTGCGGCAGTAAAACGCCCTGGTTTGATCAGTGAGAACGACAGCGTGTCCTGGTGGTCACAACCTGGCCGGGGGCACTCTTGCTTAAGCTCCTCCCCACCGCGGCAGGAGGGCCCTCTTTGATGATTTCCCATTTTTGCACCCTCCCAGAGAAAAAGGAGGTCACCCAGAGCCTGGAGAACTACACCTCCAAGTGCCCCGGGGGGATGGAGGTCATCGCCCTGCCTGACGGGCTAAAGCTGCCACCTGTGCCATTCACAAAGCTGCCCATGGTCAAGTGAGTTTGGGGGCCTGTCCCTGCCCGGCCTTCGCCCCCCCCCCCCCCGCCACCCCCGTATCTATATAGTTCATTATTTAACAGCTGAGTGTGGTAAACTGTCAGTTTTTCCACCTGGACATTGTGCTGGACAAGGTTCATTCCCAAATTGTCCCGCTTGCTTGCTTCTCCAAATTTTGCAAATGGCTCTCTGTCACAAGTTTTTTGCAATTTAAATTGTGCTTTGGTAGCTTTATTTACACCAGAACGCGGTGTTCCTGTCCTGACGTGGGTGCGTCGCTCTCCCGCCTTTTGTTTTAAGCCCGTTTCCCTAGAGAAACGACGTTTTTTCATTTTTTGTTTACTGTCTGTTCTGCTTGGATTCAGAGCTGCAGCACGGCTGCTATTAGGTTAAATAAATACTGAGTTCTATGATCTCGGCTTTCAGTGCGGCGAGGTGGTGCTTCCAGCTGTGTGTTTTACTGCTAGATAAAATTAATTTAACACAAACACAGAAGTTTAATCTAAAGATCCTGCTGGAGAGAGGCAGCCAGTCGATAAGCATCTTTTCAAAAGCACAGTCTCTCCCTGTCTCACTGCATTTACTCAGTGATGTTTTTCTCAATTATTCAGGAAAATCTTGTAATTTGTGGACTGATCTCTCTTTTTTTCAAATATATGTTTAGCTAGATTCTTTAATTTATCATAAGTTCATTTAGTAATTGGAGTTTTTCCTCATGAGCCTGGAAGGCTCTAATTTATTATGGATTCGACGTTAAAGCACTCCGGATGAGGAAATTAATCAAATGCTTTTGAAATATTAAATTATCATAAGATATTTTATATTTGAATGGCTCGATTTTGGTCCGTGTTGATTTGGAATTGTTCTGTCAGTCACTCCAGACAGATTTTGCGGGCTCTTCAGGCAGGACTATGAATATATGATTTGTCATGAGGCAAAGGTCCAAGCTGGAACTTTCTCCTCCTCACTCTGTGTCCGCTGTGTGTCCACGGGCTGTTCCCCTGAGGCAGGAAACCACGTAACCAAAGTGAGTGTGTATTCGTGCTCAGGGAGAATGTATGCCCCCCCCATACCAAATCAGCTTGCATGCATTACTTTGCCCCCCATGGAATTCATGTCATCAGCGTCCCCCATCTCCGTAGTCTGTCTTCTGTCATAGACAGGAGACCTGAAATTTGACTGATGGTAGACTGGCCGGAGTGTCCCTCATGGCTGACCCCATTTGCACCGCGATGCGGGCTTAATTCGAGGTGTTCTCTTCATCTCCCTATCCAGGTCGGTGAAGCTCCTGAACCTGCCAGTCAGCCTGCGCCCCCGCAAACTGAAGGGCCTCCTGGGACAGAACATGGCCACCAAAAGCCCCTTTATTTATTCCCCGATCATCATACACAACCGTGGAGAGGAGCGCTGCAAAAAGATAGGTGAGCGCCGACCCCATGGGTATCTCCTTGAAGTTTGGCATCCAAGGGACCACCATGCTTTCTGGGAAACTTCTGCCTGCTGACTTGCGAAATAACTTTTAGCAAATTGAATCCTCCTTTACTACGCTTTAGAAAGTGGTGGTTGCCTCGGAGTATTTTGAATAATATGTACAATTAATGTTAAGATGCTGCTCATTCCTGGGCAATGCTGAAAGTACAGTAAAAATAATTACATGGCTTCTTATTCCTAAAACATGGCAGGGTTAATGCTTTATAAGTAACTTCATAATGTTTTAGAGCATCAGTATTATGTAGAATTTAAACATCTAGGCATGTTTTTGACCTGGAGACTGAAAGTCTGAGGTGAAGCGGGGGCAAGGTTATTCACTAATTTGAGCCCTGTTTGCATACAGTTTTTAATTAGCTGAAGATTCCATAATAGGAATACAACAAAATGTGAAGAAACGTGCTAACTGTCCTTGGAAGTGGAGTATAGCATTCAACACCTGCATGTATGAAGCATGGCATTGGTGAAATACTGCCATTTGATATTTAATTTATTAATCTTTTGTTTTGGGGGGGCACTTATTCTGAACAGCGCCGGCACATGTTCAGTGCCACTTAAGATGTGATAAAAGTTTTTTCTGATTGACTCAAGCAGGGTAAATAAGAAAATCAAAAACCAGATACGAGAGCACATAAGGAAAATTCACTCATTCTGCGACCAGCAAGTAATTTGATTCGTCTTATAGCTGGGGTAAATAATTTGCCTCAGTTATTAGAATGTGTGTGTATGTATATATATCCCCCCAACTTATATGGACTTCCATCGGGACCTTGCTGACCTGTCACCTTCACCCAACGCATCTGTAGCTTATTTTCTGTTGGAAATGAGAAGCACAGGAGAGCAGCAGGAAATCGGACGACGAAGGGAGGAGGCTGGAACCTTCTGAAGTCATTATATGTTAATCTGAGGCTGTTTCTTTCGCAGAGGCCCCCACAGAGGGGCACCTTAATTAAGGAGGCACGTTGTTGCTCCCCTCCCTTCCGGACCAATGTGTTCTGCTTGTGATTTCCCAGGATGCTCTGGTCAGGGGGGTTGCCATTCGGGATGCAGGCAGGCATTGAGCCAAGGGTTTGGCGAAGTGAGTCATGCAGCCTGGCACGCTTTTCTTTAATGAAAAAGTCGTCCAGTATAGCCGGCGTTTGTGGTAAGCTAAGGAGGATGCAGGCTTCCCATGCTCAGCTGCAGTGTCTGCTATGCTTGGCTCATGTAGGTCGCTTAGAGGGACCTTTAATGGGGTGAGAGGCCTTGGGCTGCGGGGTGCCCAGCGAATCACAGCTTTGTGTGGGGCTGGCCAGCTCAGCGCAGGCAACCCGTCGCACGCCTCATCGCCTAGCTACGCACAGCGGCCTGCTATGGCGCCGCGTCTGAAACAACACTAGGATACTGCAGATTTCCGATTACTGAAAGTATTAAGGCATCTATTTTTACTGGTAACCTGGCCGCTTCCCTAGAAGAAGGTGCATTGTCTCCAAGATGGTCTCGCATGAACAGGAGTGTCCCTCTTCAGCTTTCTTTTCCCCACATGTTGGAGAAATGGGCTGCTCATGACTGGCTAGCCTGCTGCAGTTCCCATGCTTCCCAGTAATCCTGGTCCAGCCTGATTGCCTTTCCTGGCAGCCCCGAATCATTTCCAAGCTCTCACCGATTTAAATGTATTATTATTATTATTATTATTTTTTTTTATGTTTCCTGTAGGAAAATGTTTTGTTTCCATTACCATAACAAGTGAGTAGCGGAAGGGTTGCATGATGAACATGGCTAATTGGTTGAATTGAAGTGACCATCGTTCCCCTACCTCACGGCTTCCGCTGAGTGCCGGATTCTTTAGCATGTGCAGGTAGCCTTAAGGATACTGGGCCTAAAGCCTACGCAGCATGATATGAGGGTACTGAAGCTTTTTATAGTCTAGGGCTCGGTTGGTGTAGCTTCCCTCTGGAAATCCCTTTGCAGTATTATTTTTCTGTGAATAGTATGACTTCCAGGCATTTTTACATTTAAATTTTTAAATGGTTAATTTTTCTTTCATGTAGGATTCACCATTATTAGCTGGCAGAGATTTCTTCTGTCGCTCAAAAATGGAGGCCTGGAGAAATTTACTGTGTCCCTTAAGGTGTCCTGTTCTGTGAGGCAGATTGATGCTGAGCTGTAAAATTGGTATTTTAAGAGTTTTTCTGTAATTGCTTGGAGACTTGGTTTAAGATTTGCCAAGCCCGCCGGTATCTCCCGGTGCCTCCGTTCGAAATTGTGGCTGATATTAGCGGCGTGAGTGTAGGGGTGTGAGTGGTACTCATCACAGATGTTCGGTCGTCGAACTGAGATGTGTCGGAGGGCCTTGGCGGAGATCCCCCCCCAGGCCCTCGCTCACGGCCACTCGGCCAGTGCTTGCCTCCCTGGCAGGCGGTTATAGGGCAATGCAGGCCTGCCTAAAAGGCAAGAGGGAATGAATGTTAAGAGTTACACAAAGAATCCCTGTGCTGGAAAAGGACAAGAACTCAAATTTGCAGTAACCTCCCCCCCCCCCTTCCCCTCCTGCTGCTTTTTTTTGCACAAAATGAAGCCCCCTCCTTTCCCCAAGTGCCACAGCTGGCCCTTGGTCCTCTCCCCCTTGTTGGAGGTAGATGAGCCAGCTGTCCTTCACTAGGGGAAGCTTTCAATCGCCGCATGCCCCTCGCTCATCCGCAAGAGGCGATTTGGGCAAGCTGTGGTACCCTAAAAATAACCGCATTCATAATGGCTTGCGGTTCTGCACTCAGAAGGATGCACTGCCTTCCCGAAAGCAGTTTAGATAAGTGGCTTGTGGCCCATCTTCGTGTTTTAGGAGAGTGCTTTGGCTCAGGCAACATACTATGGGCTTTTCTACTTGGACGTGTCCATGGCCCCACGCTAGCCAAAGCTGTCCATTAACCGCACGTCGTTAAACAGGCACTTACCATCTACTCTGCTATCGTTGGATTTTGTTCATATGTGGCCAATTTTGTGGTTCTGTCACTATCAGACACCTGTCGTCTGGGTCTTAGTGTAGTTTTAAGATGTAATTTTCAATGACATGAATTTAGTGGTGGACGCTGAATAACTTGAGAAAGATTTTTCTAGTATTTAATATGCTGGCCATTATGTCCATTTAAATCATATGTGGGAAATCTGTTTTGCTGGCCAGGTAGAAGGTCATTCATCAACCCAGACTCAGTGCTATGCAGTGGTGGTGAATCTCCACAGGCTTTGGAGCCTCCTGCAGATCTTTTGAACTGGCTGCTGTTCCTCATTGTGGCTACAGTGTTGCTCCCTGTCTCTGTTCATCAGGAGACAAGACGGCTGGAGATGCGTGAGCCTTGTAAGTTAGCACATAAAGCAAAAATGAAACGACACGTTTTCATGTGAGAATTACCTGCCGGTTTTGGTGCCAGTAGAGCTGCATGTTCCTCAGTGTGGAAGCAGCCGTGAAATTAACGGCTCCACTGTCAGCCATGTGTTGGAGGAATTCACATTATGCATTACCTGTCTTCCATCTCATTAGCCGTCTAATGAGGCTGAGAATTTACCTGTTGTGAGAACTAGTTTATGCTTTCATATGCACCTCGCAGTCTCTACCATATCTTCTTTGACTAGGCATGCTTCTTATTAGTTGAGTGAATGTCTGGAAATCTTACTCAGAGCTCCATGCTTTTATTTATTTCTTGGTTGGTTGGGTTGGCTGACCATATGAAGCATCCTGCTGTCAGCAGTCTGTGATTTATCTTCGGTGTCAGATCCCACCGATCGTGGTGCGACCCGCTCCAAAGGTTACACATTTTTGTTTTTCTTTTTATCAATTTAGTTTTTTTTTTTTTTAATATCAGTTTTACTTCTGTTGTTATCTGCCATGGTTTTCGCTGCATTCTGCTCACCTTTCAGAAATAATGGCTTCTTTCAGGGGCTGTCAGTTTTGGTCTTTGATACAGCTGCAGGAAGATTGTAACTGAAGCATAGAATCTTGAAACAGGCAGACATGAAGACCCAGACTGGAGATGGGACATTGTGGAGGGACAGTGTCTATTTAGTCATCAGGTGTCTCTATTGAGGGGCACTTACTAATTACAACGAACAATAATTTAGGGATGCTCATGTGAGTTTTACTTATACAAGTAAAATAGAACAAAAGTGCTCTGAGGGCAGAACGAAAAATGATGGTTCAGAGAGATCACCAATCAGATTGTAGAGGAGGTGGGTCCAAGTCACTAGAGGGGGCGGGACCAACCAATCAGATGTCTTGGTCCTATCTCCTCTAGTTGCGTGGACCTACCTCCTCTACAATCTGATAAGTTCTCTGAACCAGTCATTTTTTTGTTCTGCCCTCAGAACATTATTGTGTAAGTAGAACTGCCACGAGTGGAATGTGACTGTTTGTGCGAAGAGTACGTTTCCATGGTTTTCTTACTGGTACTGAAGTGCATCTTCTGCTTAGCAGTTGATGTGTGTAGAGAGTGCTTTGGTGTAGCTCGGAACATGTCGCCGATTCTGCTTCCAGTGGAAGGCTTGCTCCCCGGCGCCAGAGGCTATAGGCCGCTTTGGACCTGTGCTCGGAGACTAGATCCATCATGGCTTGTTGAGGTGTCTGACTCAATGAGCAGAAAAAGCCTCTGAGTCAGCGGATTGCGTGCGGAAGATGATACCAGGACTGCCGACTGTGCTTAGAGAGCAGTAGAGAGAGACGGTGGGGGGAGACAAAGTGTATGTCTCTCCTAATGGAACGCGCCACCTGTCATGACGCGCCCCGGAATAACTGAGCTTTTAATGACTCCTGACAGATGCAGTGCAGCAGGGTTTGCAGCGCTCCTCTGCACGCCTCTACATGTGCCTCATTCCCTCGCTCTGTTTGGTGGAGCAGGTGTGGCTGGAGCTCTTCCAGATGATCACACTTCTTCCAGCCTCCTAGACTAAACCCCCCCAGTGCCTTTCCACAGCTGCCGAGCCAGACTGCTCTACCTGGAACAGTAGCTGAGCTGCTTTGGTGCCATCGTAGCGGATGGCGCTCGTCCGGACCAGCAAACAAGCAAATGTGATGTAATGGAACAGGCTGAGTGAGATAAGGGTTCTTTTTTTGGCCTCTTTCTGGAGAACTTCCAGTGTAACCTGCAGCCTTTCCTGTGTCTTTTATGTAAACCGGAGTGTGCTGGTGTCTCCTGGAGTTTATTCCCCTTTATCTGTGCACCTGGGCTTCCGTTCATCAAAGTTACAGCCTCAGCTGTAGTGCTTGTCGATGAAAATTATATCAGCTTGTGCTTAAAATGGCAGGCATTGGATTTGGCTGTGTAGCCAAATGGTGAATACTGCAGCCCCTCCCACCCCCGTGGTGCCTTCGGGCCCCCGGCCAGTGAGACGCAGTGTTCATGTTCGCTGTCAGTGCCAACTGTTGTCAGGAGGGGATGAGGACAGGCCAGAGGGGTTCTGGTCTGGGCTTTCTTTATCTCATGGTGTCACTTCCCTGCGACCCTGACTAAACTCGGGGGGTGAGAGGGACATGTTTCCCAGGCCAGATGCCCTTTCCCCCGCCCCCCCGGCTTTTGCTTGGCAGAGTGGTCTGATGAGCTCCAACAGTGGAGTTAGGCAGAGCAGACCGCGGAGCTTGGAGAAGTACACATCGATCTGTGGCTTTGCTCCAGATTTGCCGTGTGGCTGAAAGTGCTCCTCAGAGATGGATAAAGGGCGTTGCGATCCTACAAGGCTAAGCCAAGTCTTTTATCTTTGTTAATTTTTTTCCCCCTCCACAGTTGTGACAAAATGCTTCGCTTTGGATTGTGAAACTCCTAATGAAATTCCAAGCCTGGCTCCCCTGTGTGATACAGACTTGAAATCATTATTTCCCATCAGTAAACAGGGTGTTTAGTATGCATGCGGTGACCTCTGAGCCTCTCAGGCATGATCTGTGTGGACCTCAGGATGCCAAGGGGATGAAGCAGAGGGTCTGCAGGGCCTGTGATGTGTAGTTACATGCAATGTATGCGCCCCCCCCCCCCCACACACACACACACACACACAGAAACTCACCTGTTCTTGTTTAATTGGTTTCACGCAAAGAGGTTCCTTTGGAGGCTTGAACGTATGATGGATGCCTCTTTCAGTGTTAATCTTATCGATGTGCTTCTTTGACTGTGTTTAATTTCCCAGGTGCACAACTGGGGTTTACTCTATATAAATCCTAATGTCAACCAGGTTTCAGCATCTGTCATAGTCCTAGTGAGACTGCTTACTGTGTTGATTACCAGAAATAGAGAGGCAAAAAGAGTGCCGGCTGAAAGATGAGGAGGCTTAGCGCACCTTCAGAGGACGGCGGTTTTTCCCTTAATAGCCTTGTCTGAGGCGTCATGCTCGCGGCCACTCATGCGCTTGAATGCTTTTCCCGACTGGAAGCTCTTTAAGTAGATGCTCCACTGTTGAATAACCAGTAGTGCTGAAAGGTTTCAGGAAGCAGATTCAGACATTCAGGGACATCCTTGGTCATCGTGGACCCTGGAGAGTTTATCAAGAATTAAATAGTGAAGGAGAACGTAAAAATAGATAATAATGGAAACGTGTGTGTTTTAGTCAGCGTTTTTTTTCATGATTCTGCATTATGATTTCAGCGAGATACAGACTGAATTAGACGCGAAATATACGCTGCATCGTTGAGGATGCACTCGACCCCATGAGGGTTAACCAGTTTCAGCTACTTTGGTTTTAATGAAATTAGCAACAGGTGAACTAGAGGGGCAACAATGAGACGACCCTCAAAACAGGAATGGTTTAAAAGGTGGAGGCCACTGGCATTTTTCCCTCTTCATTTCTGACTGTTTTTTCACTAGCTTTGCATTTGGCTACGGTCAGTGTCACTACTGGTAGCATGAGGTGATTTGTAGGATCCTACAAAGGTTGCACAGGTAGTTCAACTCCTCCAGGGTGGCACATCAATGCGTGCCAGAAGGTTTGCTGTGTCCAGTACAGTCTCAAGGTCATGGAGAAGATTCCATGAGACAGGCAGTTACTTTATGAGAGCTGGACTGGTGTGAATGTCTTAACAATCAGAAACAGACATCATGAGGGTGACCTGAGGGCCCGATGTCCTCTCGTGGGCTCTGTGCTCACTGCCCCTGTACTGTTGAGCTCGATTGCCATTTGCCATAGAATACCAGAATTGGCTGATTTTCACATATGAAAGCTGGTTCACCCTGAGCACATGTGACAGACGTGAAAGGATCTGGAGAAGCCGCGGAGAATGTTATGTCGCCTATAACATTGTTCAGCATAGTTTGGTGGTGGGTCAGTGATGGTCTGGGGAGGCATATCCATAGAGGGATGCACAGACCTCTACAGGCTAGGCAACGGCACCTTGATTGCCATGAGGTATCGGGATGAAATCCTTGGACCCTACGCTGGTGCAGTGGGTCCTGGGTTCCTCCTGGTGCACGGCAGTGCCCGGCCTCATGCTGAGAGTATGCAGGCAGTTCCTGGAGGATGAAGGATTTGATACCATTGACTGGCCCCCACGCTCCCCTGAAATGATCCAATAGAACACCACCGGGACGTTATGTTTCAGTCCATTTTCGGCAAAATGGACTAGGCTGCAGCATCATTTTTTCCACTTTGATTTTCGGCGTGTCTTTGAATTCAGCCATCTGTTGGTTGATCATTTTAATTTCCATCAAATGATGTGGCATCCTTTCGTTCCCAACACATTGCCTAGTCTATATCAGTATAGATATCCAGCATGATTTTTTTTCCCATTCAGATCTGACATGTTTTCAAAATGTTCCTTTCATTTTTTTTTTTTTTTTTGGCAGTGTATTTTCAAATTACGTGTGAAAGCAGCGGACAGCCTTATGGGCTCTAAAGCTTTATTCCTCATTCATTTGGATTTTGCTATATTTAACAATTTTACATTGAAAGGATCATCCATTAACACTGGGGGTGAGCCCTAAATGCCCGACCCCATGCTATCCTGTTCAAGCTTCCTCTTGATTTATTTGCTGTGTCATGCGGGGAAAATGCAGTGGATCAGTGTGCTTTAATGCAGTCAGTGGGTCAGTTGTACACATATGGCCGGCAGGTCTCTCTAAATGAAGATTTTCTTTAATGCTAACCTGCTTGTTGTCTGTGCCTTGCATTCTTCAGATTTTCAGTGGGTGCAGGGTGATGTGTGTGAGGTCCAGCTGATGGTCTACAACCCCATGCCTTTTGAGCTGCGGGTGGAGAACATGGTGAGTGTAAAACTGTCTGGGACTGGGAGCTGAACTAAACTGCTTGTTTATTTAGTGCAAACTGTTTTACTTCTTTGTTCAAATCTCGTTGATGCTGATCGAATGTTAAACCTCCAGGCATTTTTTTAAGATCTGTGAAGGAGCAGAACAATGAAATAGAAAACTGAAGTATAGTTCATATGCAGCAGTATTTACTTTCATTTCTCATGTATGACACCATATTAATGTGTTAGCTCTATGACAGGTATCTGTCAACTTGCATCCTATCAAGTCACGACTGATCACATTTATGTCCAAGGTCCGTAGTAAATAATATGCACTAATCAAGAAGCACCTGGAAGCGACACAGTGCGACATTATCGTGTATATTGCTTGGTGTGACTGGTGCAGGAGAATGGGCAGTGTGCCAGCCGTATAATGACTCACTATCCATATTACTTGCAATACAGTATGTATACAGTAATGTAGATATGATGGACAGCTGCAAAAAGCAGGTATGCTTTAGATACAGTACCTGTGTTTTGCGATTGCGTTACACGGAAAGAGATAATGTACAATAAAATGTTTGGTTGTGGCTTCAGGTGCCAAACATCTTTTGATTTCATAGTTCAGTTGTGCCTAATTTTTTGTGACATTTAAGAACAATCTCTTTTTATTATAACGTGTTCAGATTTTTTTATATTTTTGCTATTATTTGCTGGTCAGTACTGTATGTATATTACAGTACTGTACTAACGTGTTGCCTCTCCCCTGTCACTATCGAGATCCACCCTACGCCCAAATTCACTTGTGTTTGGTGGTCCTAGTCCCAAATGCAGATGCAAGTTGACGGATACTTGTGTTTAGAATGGTTCCTTAATGGCAGCTCTGTAAACCACTTTTACTTTATGTTCTGTATCTCTACGTTTGCCCCAGTCCTACAGATCTGTTTGAAAGGTTGAGCAAATACTATGCTTTATTTATCCAGTCGAATGGGTGGCCCTGTGGCTCAGTGAGTAATGCAGTAGTCTCACTCAGGTCTGAGGTGCTGAATTTGGCCTGTGTCCTGTGTTGTGTGAGGTTACCTTTGGGCACTCCAGTAGTTAGGCTAATGGGCCTGTGTGTGCCCTTTGAAGGAATGCCATTCCACACAGAATGCCCCCCCCTCCCCCCCCAAACCCAACCAGGATAAGTGGCTGGAAGATGAATGGATAGATGGTTTTCCCATGTCATTTAGCGTCTGGGTTCACCCCTTAGCCATGTTTTAGCTAAATAATGTCTTCATGAAAACAGGAGTTGTTGGCAGGACAAACTTTCTGTAGGTTCCAATGACCATTTCCAGCACCACCGAGGAACCCGTTTCCTGGCTGCATGTAGCCATGCCTCATTTAATCAAAGGCACATTTAACCGACACTGCAACCAGCATTTCTTCTCAGTTGACCAAAAGCTCCGCATATGTGCCTGTGAGCTGTTTTGTGTGTTATTGATGTGTGGCTAGTGAGAGTGAAACGCCTCTCAAAGCCATCGTCGAGTGCTCTGGGTTGTTTACCTCTCATTGTTTGTCACTTTTCTGTCACTTTTATGTCACTGTTTTCAAAACAATTGATTTTTTTATTGCAGATATAAAGGTCTGTGCACTTATGATTGATACTGAGGAGCTAGTGGTCATCTGTCAGATAGCATCGTTGACAAAGTATTTGTAGCTCCAAATCCAGAGATTTTCTTCTGGTTGAGTGGTTCCGTTGCCATTTAATTTTACTAATGTCAGGAAAAAAAATGGAAAGACTTGCCTCGAAAACAGTCAAATTTGAAGGATATAGTATAGAGAATGCACCCGCCTCATGTTACACCCTGACAATGAGCAGGATCCCTGTAATGCTGTTAACTTCTACACTCTCTCGGCCGTCCTGTCAGCACAAAAATGTCCCCATTATGGTAAGTGAAAAACCATTAACTTCAGATGGCTGTTTCCTCTCTCCCCTGTCTAAGCCTGCTCGAAAGCAGAATGAGGCATGGGGCAGTCCTCTCTAAGTGCGCGTATGCTGTTTTATAGCCCTGCCACCACAGTTTTCTCTCGGAGCCTAAGATTTCGATCTTTATTTTTCATCCCTCTCCCCCCCCCCTTTCTTTGTCTATTCCATGGGGTGGAATTGGTTTTATCGCGAGGGTGCCGTATCTCTTCGATGAGAGTATTACCTCGGAGTGAGTGGAATCTTTGGGTTTATATTTAGAAGTTTTCACAGCACTGTGAAAAGGCTAAAATAGATTCGATTTAGCATTTCTTTTTCCATTTTTTTTGCATTGAGCTCGGTCAAACCCTTTTTTGTTATTTATATTAATGTACAGGGGAAGTCTGGCAAGAATCATGCCAGTTTGATGCGTCTCTCGTTACCATTCAAGTGAAACATGCGATCGCCTCGACCAGTATAAATATAACTCTAGCCATCTGAGCTGTTGGAGAGGTTGTCAGAACACTTTTTCCTGAGGCACATCATACCGTGATCAAATGAATTTTTTGATGATCTCCTGTAAAGTAAAAAAAAAAAAAGTTGAAGCTTATTACTCTGGATTGGGTTGTAAAGCTATTTCTATGGCTTCAGGGCTCCAACAAAGCAAAGCTCCCAAGCTTTGAACCCTCCCAGCAGTGTGTGCCCTTTCATAATCTGTTCTGAAGTAAAATTTACCAAAAAGTTTCCAGACAGTAGGACATTATCCAGAAATCTTTAGGTTCCTCAGCTGTAGGTTCTTGACCCCAGAAATGGGACAGGTGTCAGAGTAGAAGGCATGTTTTAAGGTTGTCATAGACCAAGTCCATCAATACTGAAGCAGGTGTATCACAGTGGTAAATGTGTCATGAATTAAGAACGCTTTGCTGCATCAGGATCTAGATGGAACCATTAATTCTATCCAGTACCAGGTAATACTGTAGAAGGCCATTCTCCTGTGAGTTAAAGCTAGATAGGCCTTGGATCGCCCCATAAAAATGATGATGGGAAACACATTCGCAGGACAATGTCAGAATGATTTTGGAACAAGGAGACTGAAGTTGTGTGCTGACTTGTTAGTATCTAAGTCATGAACTAAATCCTGATAAATGTGTTGGCAAGGCGTGGAACAAGGAGGTGGTGCCTGTAGACCCATAAATGTCACAGAGCTTAAGCAGTTCAATGCTTTTAGAGATTGACCAATAGCTGCCTCTGTTTGCGTCTTCTAATTTTACTGCACCATTGGCTCACTTATTTGTTTATTTAGTTATTTACCTACCATATGTATTGGGGAGGGTGTTAGAAATCACTACCACCTTGCTGTTAATGTCACTACCTTCGATATGGTGATTGTTTCCTGACTTATGCTTTCTGTTTTCTCTCTGAATGTGTGAGCAGCTCCGGAGCCTTATTAGGACACGCCTTAATGATACCTGAACCTTTAAAATCGCTCCATCTATCGCCTAAATGTGTGAATGTGTACAGATTTATTGCCCCATTGCGCATTGAGGCTACGGAATGCCTGGATCCCAACACACACCCTATCAGTCGCTGAATCCAAACGTCTGCATGGCCCATATACCTGTGTCCGGAGCGGATGTGTGGCTGGCTCGGGTTGTGGCATAGGGTCTCCACACTGTCCTGTACAGTCACCTGTGAGAGCAAATGGCATAGTGCCAAGGGGGACAATAGCGTCCTCTATTCTCCAAGCTAACAGTCAGCTTCAGAAGCCAACCCTCCCAAACGGTGAACCCTTGTCTTCACCTTTAGAAGCATTGTTTACCTAATGAAATGAACAACTACTTGCGTGGTTTATTTACTTGGAGGTGTTTTGATCATGATGTTAACTTGAGCACGAACAGAAAGATGCAATTGCAGATGCATATGTTCTACTGCTATTAAAAATTGTGTAAATCTTCCCGAAAATATTTAAATTGTCACAAAATATGCGTATTTATACATAATCATGAACTAAATAGATGAATAACTGAGTCATGGATACAGATTAAGTTGATGAATTATGAACATTAATATCTTGTATCATGTCAGTTTCTTTTTCTAGACTGTATGTTTTTGTTTATATCCTAGAATAGCCAGAGTAGGAATCATTATGATTCATGAATCCTGACAGATGTGTGTAACATTTCAGAAAGCACTGTAACCCCAATAATGGACCATAATAACAGCCATACAGAAAGGTACTTAAAACATTTGTATCACGTAATTGCTGAGTGAAAATAATCTGGGGGAAACATTACAGGGGTGATATTGTGTTTTTCACCTAACCTTCCGATGCTGGGCAAGGTTTGTTTTCTGTTCTCTCTAGTAATATGTACGTGTGACGCAGCTTCAGGATCTCACAGAGTGTTGTACTGTATGGCCCCATGTGGTAGGGCCAGGTAATTCCTGTCGGCAACCTTTGTGCGAAGCATCTGATTAGGTTTACTTTATTGTTATTTCTTTTTATTCCTCGGTAATCATGCTGCGATTTGAACAGCTCATACCCTGGGTGTTAACAGCGACACTTGGTCAAAAGGTCGTCTGGACATCTGTGCAGAACAACCAGCATGCATGAGTAAAGTTGCCATTTTTTTTTTTTTCCCAGGGAAAAAAATGCTAATTGCAAACATAACAAAGATATGAGAGCATAGCATCAGGCTAGGCCATTTCATAATAATTATAGTGGCATTTAGTGATGCTGCCATGACCGTTTTGTAATTCTGCCAATGTACATGAATTTTGACAATATGGCAAGAAGTTTTTATGCAGTTTTCTATTGGCAGATGGTGAACACCCTGGCTCTGTTTAACTCTATAGCAGAATCGTTAGAAGTGGAGAAGGACCTTGTCTAGAGGGGGATTGGATAGGGAAATGCCACCTACTGTAGGGAGAGGTAGGGAGGAGTTAAGTACACCCTACTGATTGTAATATGGGGTAGTGGAAAAACCCTAAGAAGTCCTAACTGGGGTCATGAACTTCATACAGTAACTCAACAGACTTTGGTTTTGGATTTTGTAGCATTAACTTTAGAATCTGGCTGGTTCTTTCATTGACTATGAACTTGTAAGTTGCAGCTGCTGCACACTGGAATCACAGCAGAAACATTTACCAGAAAGGAGGCATGGTGGTTCAGTGTGGTGCCTCGCACCTGCAGGGTTGGGGTTCGAATCATATCCAGCAGGGCCAGATAACTTGGCATCTGGTGTTGGTATGAGGTTCCTCCAGGTTCTTTGCTTTCCTGTCGCAGTCCAAAGTAAATGTGCTGTTAGGTGAACCGCTGGCTCTGAATGTCTGCAGTGTGCATGTATGTGCCCTGTGATGGACTGGCATCCTATCCAGGTTGTTCCTATGTCACACTGGATATATGGGTAGATGGATAGAAGATGGATGTGTGCATTTTTTTGTTTTTTAATATTGATCACTGGTCTAGTCGTTTGGGTATTGATTAATTGATTTTTTATGCAATTTTAAGCTGATAGAAAATTAGCCGTAAAGTTGATTTCACATACTTTGTGTGGTCTATGAATCGGTATAGTCTGCGTAGACTTGGTTTAGGACGTTACATATTCCATGGCCGTGTATGTGCGGCTGACGCCAATCTTAAAGCCTCGTGCAGTTCGGAGTCGCGAAAAGGACAGCAGAAGCTGCTTGAGATCTGAAAGATGATGCATTTCTGGATCAAGCATCTGGTGTCATCTTATGCTGCCAGATTAACCAGCTCCTTTTACATCCCAAAGGTGATCTGGCCAATTTGATTTGATCTGAGCCAAATGGACTGGAGCATGCTGGGAATCTCCAATTGCGAAAGCCTCTCTCAGTAAAACTGCTTATCTTATTTTTACTTTTTTTTTTTTTTTACTTTTATTTTATTTTAATATTTAATTTATTTTTCACTCATAAGAATTTTTTTTTCTCATGTATACAAGAAGGTTTCTATCTAGGAATGAGGCTGACTCTGAAGATTTAAGGTTAATGCGTATCTTTTATAAACCTTAACTTTTGTGTCAGGTTTTCCTTTTATTTAGTTTTTTCATGTACTTATTGATCTGACAGTTCCCAGGGAACGGGGTATATGTCATCTGTAATTACTACTAAACTCATTCACCTGAACCTTTTTTGATCAGAGCAATTTATTTCAAAGATGTACAATCTCAATAATAATCTGCCTCTGCCTCTTTCATGCAATATCCACTCCACCCTTTTTAATTTCTTGTTTAATTGGAACCTCCTTCAAAGTAATGTTCTGGCGTGTTTGTCTTATAATGGATTATCTCATCCCTTTTTCATGACACTCAAATCTATATCAGTTTGTGTGGAACACAAAAAAATCTGTGCCTTTAATGTGCAAATGTCACAGATGGGTTGCCTGCACGGCCCTGAATTATTCAAAGTCTTATCTGTCGCAGTGTTGTCTTACTTAGATGTTTTTTTTTAATGCCGTATTTAAATAGTACAGGCATTTGTGATTTTGAAATAGGCATTAAAACAGGCCTTTATCCGTCTGAAATATTGACACTAATGGACTGGCATCCCCTGCTTCTTGGGATAGTCTCCCAGCTCAGCATGATCTTGTACTGGAAAAGCACAATGATGGATAGATGGATGGATGGAAGAAATAAATATCAGTAGCGTCATAATCCTTATTTCTTTGCATCCCTTCAGTGGAGGCAATCTAAGAAGCCTTTGTAACTGTTTAAATTGAACGTATGTCTGCTACTCTGAGCATGATGCAGGGTGAAGCTGTGGAATGGCCTGTTCACCGTAGTGCTGGGCTGTGTTCCAGGGTCTCTTGACGTCAGGGGTGGAGTTCGAGTCTCTGCCGGCTGCCCTTTCCCTGCCCGCGGAGTCTGGCCTGTACCCGGTTACCCTGGTTGGGGTCCCCCGCACTGCAGGGAACATCACAGTTAACGGTGAGTCAGACATGACGCCTCACTCCTTCGGCCCTCCTTCAAGGTTAGATGGCTGTCTGTCAGTTAACCTTTATTGGTTTAGCTGAATATATTGGAGTTAGTATTTCATTTGTTTATGGAATGCTTTGAGAAAACTGAACTGGTTTAAACAGTTTGCACGGAGGCGGAATATATAGTACAGTAACCAACTTCACAGCCTCACGTTGAGTCTTAAGATCTCTGTAATGTGTATTGTTCTAAATTAATGTGCACAGTTGACCTATGACTTGCGTGTACCTGAGTTTTGTGATATAAGAGATTATTAGTCTGTAGAGTAAGAACCACGTGCCTTATAAGATGCTACTGTGTCTGGTCTTTATGGTCAGAGTTTGTGTTTTCTTATTTTCTGTATTGTCTTATACATGTATCTGGGGAATTTTTTTTCAGTGATCTTTTCTTAAATTTATTTTTATCGTATTGCTGTAATATTATTATTTGAATATAGTTTTAAAGTAATACTGTATAGAGAAGTGTAGTAACTACACAGTGTCAATGTAGTTTTTATGATTTTATTTCACAGTATGTCGTTGTATAATATAAGTGCAGTGCAGTAACACAGGATTATCTGTATTCCCTGTAATGGTGATGACCATTTGGGGTGGCATGGTGGCTCCGTGGTTAGCATGGGTACCTCACACTTCTATGGAGTTTGCATGTTATCTCTCTTGCTATGGGGTTTCCCTCACAGTCCAAATACATGCTGAGGTGAATATGAGCTGCGAAATTGCGAATAGGTGTGTGTGTGTGAATGGTGTGCGTGCCCTGTGATGGGTTGGCACCCATCTGGGTTATTTTCTCCTTTGCGCCCATTGATTCTGGGATAGGGTATGGACCCTTACAGCTCTGCATAGGACAAATGGGCATGGCAAATAAACGACCATAGCCGGAATAGTTACTAGTGTACATATGCTGTATTACAGTTCACTGTGAGGTTAGTTCTTTGATAGACTTTGTAACATCGCATGAAGCCTTTGCCAGGTGTGACACAGAGTGCTATAGGGTCTATCAGATCTAGGATACAGGGAGCCTGCTCACCCTTCCTGATTGGTGTGGTGCCACAGCCTCACTCTAATGTTCTCTTTAGCCGTTCAGGCCATGACGGTGAGAGGACCAGTCTGAGTTCTCATCTGCACCGACATGCGCTGTTATGAGATTATTGTGGGTGCCATCTTGTGTTCATTAGGGCCCACTGCAGAGCTCACTCATTTGGGTAATCGCCATAGTCGTATAGTAATCGTACAGTGCATGACTGTAATTGCTAGTAATAGCGTTACCTCTGTGTGAGAGATTGCATAAGGGGTTTCCTGTGCATCGGTGGAGGGGTAGCTTGACTGATGTGTGAATTACTAGTTGACTTAGTGAGTCTTGTCAGCAGCCATTGACACTAATGAACCAGCGAGTGAGCAGATTGCATGATGGCCCCCACACCCCGGGCCGCTGTGTTTTCCTGCAGCCTGAGACGTTGGCCAAGGTGTGGTCCTGCTCTGTACCAGCGCATGGTGCATTCCTGCTCCCGATAGGATGCTCAGGATTGGGGGTGTGTCCATCGCCGTCGGAAGCGGGCGAGAGTAGTGGAGCACCCAACTCCTGGCATCGTGCCAGCTGCTCACACACTTGAGATCTTGCAGGAGCTTTCAGCAGTCATTGCTAATGTGCCTGAAAATGAAACCAGGCGCTTTCCAGAACACTCTTACTCATCCTTCAGTTTACTGCACTTATCTTATTGATGAAAAAAAAAAATAGGAATTTTTTATTGTCTGCTAAATAAAGTTGTGGTAATATTTTGTGCCTAATGGCAGGTGGTGTGATATTTTGCTGTAATAAAAAATGACGGTGAGTTGCTTATCCAGAGTTATTACTGTTATTGATTGTATATATGAGTCATGTGTGGAAGAAGTTTGTAAGGATGTCAGAGAGAGAGTGGTGGTGGTATAAGGAAATAAAGTTCTGGTAATATTTTGTGCCTAATGGCAGGCTTTGTGTTCTCCGTGTTCCCAGGGTATCACACCTCGGTGTTTGGGGTGATGAGTGACTGCATGCTGGATGGCCTGCCGGGTGTGAAGACCAGCGGCTGCGTTGTCGAGGTGGTGCCGGCTCTGCCCCGTCTGCAGCTCAGTACATCGTTGCCACGGTGAGTGGGCAGGGCTGGCGTTGGGTGATGCTGTGTCTTCCCTAAAGGGAATGTGATTTGTTAATATCTGCAGTGTTACTCACAGGACTGTCAAAGGTCAAGCTGCCTGGTCAGGCACCTCCCTGGAGAAGTATTTAAAATATGCAGAAGGTTAACGGCCATTGATGTAATTTTTTTCTTCTAACCACATAGACGGTAACCCACCAAGGTTATGACCTTCACTGTCTTCACTTCTGAGTTAAATACCACTCCATCTCCTGTCCCTCATTGCAGTCAGCAGGGCCTTCTCTAAAAGTTATGTTTGTCATGTGAATGTTGAAAACCCGGAGTGTGATCTCTGAGCCGGAATGCATACCCATTTCAGAATTAATACAAAATGGGATTTAATGACCGCAGCTAGTCACATGGCACCAAACGAAGAAGAAAAAACTGAGGTATGAACCAAACCATGACTCGAATATTGAGGTCTGAACCAAACTGTGGATTTGGAGATTCATTATGATATTTTTTTTCACAAGTCGATAACAATAATGATCACAATATAATTCAGGTAATTACTTCTATTCATGGCTCAATTTAATCTAAATTTCCCTTAGGATTCACCTTTTTTTAAGTAATGCCTTTTTTTAATAAGTAAACCATACAGAAACAAACTTTTTTGTCATAGGGTACATCACTCAAGCAGAACAGTGTGTTGTGTTTTTTTTCCATCTCTCTCTCTCTCTGACTGCCTTACTACTCGTTCCAGGGCACAGGTTGGGCATTGCTGGTAGATTTGTTACCCATAATGTAAAATAAAATGCTGTGTCCCAATACTGGGCTCATTTGTTGCATGCTTTGTGATTTGTCCCCATGCTTTGCAAATTTCATCATCAGGGATTCCCATATTTCTTCAAATTGAAAGCAGAAACCCTAATTTCTGGTGTCTCAGAGTGTAACTGCTTGTTCTACTAGATGTTAGTGCTTCAGGTGTTGAAATAAGTTTGTGGACTTTTCACTTTTCCAGTTTACAGTACAAATGAGCAATCTGTTGCGTGTTAGACTCCATCCATCCATCCATCCATCCATCTTCCAAACCGCTTATCCTACTGGGTCGCAGGGAGTCCGGAGCCTATCCCGGAAGCAATGGGCACGAGGCAGGAACAACCCAGGATGGGGGGCCAGCCCATCGTGTGTTAGACTCTTACATGTAATTGCCAAAGTAGCGTCATACTACCAACGTCTTTTTACGTTGTTTATCCAAAATATCTTCATCTCTGTCAGTTTCTTCACCGACAGTTGAACGTTGCACTGAGGGAGCACATAATCTTCTTCATATTATTACCATAAATTAACATCCACTGACTCGGTCACTCTGCTGTGCCTTTGTAGAGCAGAGGTTGTCTGTTTTTAAAACGGTACAGTTGGAACTGCATTAGTTTTCTGTGATATGATGGGGGGATGTGAGCTATCAAGCAGTGTTCCTTATCGACAATTTATCAGAGTTTTGGGGTCAGAGGAATGGCCAGTTGGGGGGGATGAGCTGCTGCGTTGGTGTTTAGCAAAAGAAGACTGAGACGCTAGGAAGAGTCAGAAAAAAGTGATTTGGATCAACAGGTTGGGACACGACTGTCCTGCTTTTCCTGAGACAGGAAATGTAAGAATGTTTTATGTTCTTTGTAAAACTGCTGGTAAATAAAAAGCTCGTCTGCTGACCGTGCTTGTCCTCGGGACGTCCACACCCTCACCTGTCTCACGATATGTGAGAGGGAGCAAGAGAGAGAGGGGCGGTCTTTTCATGCTGGGTGCTCCCCCGTCACTTAGGTATTTAGGCTGTTGTTAGTCTTGCTTCTTTGCCTCTTTTGAAGGAATGAAATGGAAGGCAGTCTATTTAAAGTACAAAATGAAAAATGCAAAAGCAGCATTTTTCCAATCATCATAAACGGCGCTTCTGTAGGCTTCTGACGATCGCATATGATGAAACAGAAATTGGTTTCCGGCGCCGTGCCACGGCCATGTCCCTTGCAAACCAATCAGCAGGGCAGATTCCAGATTATATGGCGGCGTGTGAATGTACAGGTGAAGCGTCCCTTAGCACGGGCTGTTAGCCATGACTGCTTTGCATTTAGGGTAAGTGATGGATTATAATTGGAAGCACTCTAATCAGACCGTCCATCTGTCAAGCTGACAGGAGCACCATTCCTATCCGCGAGCAGCCTAGCTGGTTTGAATCTGGGCTCTGAATACTGGGCTGTGTTGGAATCATCGGGCATCAGGATAGTTAAAGATGCAAACTTGAAGGGTGCTGGTGGTCCTGGCGTAGCATTGGAAATTCACAGAGGCAAAAAATTACCCCATGAAATTTCAGAATGCCCCTAAAAAAAATTGCCCCTGGGTTTTCGGATGTCGCATATATATTAATACAATGTGCAGAAAGTAAAAATCCACTCCATCATTTACTTTTAACCATCCAGATGAGTGTCTGTGACTGTGACTCTTTATGCTTAGTTGAAAGTAAATCATAGTGTGGATTTTTATTTTCAGGACCTGAAATTGCCGCCTCTGGTGTATATGTATTACATACACACAGTGCACACAGAGAGCCTGGGGATGCTTGCTTAGTTCAGTAAAAATTTTGCAAATATATTAGTCTCATTACAAAAGTCCATTGACGAACCATTTATGTGTGTGTATCCCATCCATCCATCCATCCATCCATCCATCCATTTTCCAAACAGCTTATCCTACTGGGTCGCAGGGGGTCCAGAGCCTATCCCGGAAGCAATGGGCACGAGGCAGGGAACAACCCAGGAT
>JAODJX010000049.1:19541620-19559514 GCA_026776945.1 Isichthys henryi
TTTTAACAACTCTGAGCTATTAGTTTAGTTCTCCCCAAGCGAGCTTAATGGGCCGAATGGCCTCCTCTCGTTTGTATAGTTCTTATGTTCTTATTTCAGCTTGTGTATCAGTACTTTTTAAACATATTCAGCAGATTTTAACAATACTGCGATAATACTGATAACAGAACACTATAATTTTGATCACTATAATCGTGATCTTAAATTTTCATGCCCTTTTCATCTCCAGTCACAGGTTGTATAAATGATATACAAATAAAAGGCTGTGTCTCATTTTGATCGCAGTGAATAAGCCAGTAACTAACAATTAACAGAAGCGACTTGTTCATGCTCCATTGTTTTGCGGTGGCGGTGTAGATTCTTATAAAATTACATGCCTATGTAGCGTAAAGGTCGCAGTTCCTTTCGTGTGGCGGGAAAGCGGCGGAAAAATGGCCAAGAGCTATAAAAATTCCTGGTTGAGTCGGCCCAGGAACGCTAAACCAGGATCTAGGGTTCTGAATTCCAGTGTGAAAGCACCTTATGACAGGTTTACAGGCTGGATATTGAGTGACTGACATTTCTATATTTCTTATTTCACTCGTAAATGGAAGTTGTAGCATGCAAGTGTTATTGTTGTATAAATTGTAGCTGCTAAAGTGCAACCTGTTGTTGTGTCTACTTGTTTCTGTTCCAGGTCAAAGATGTAGTATGAGCTATTTTTTGTCAGCATATGTATTGTTCTGCAAACATGGATTGTCCGTTCCAGCAGTGTGGCTTTATTGATGATGTCAACAATTAATCAAAGTCAGCTCAACTTTCATGACATAACCGTACACTTTACAACATCCTAAGTCATGCAACCCATAGTACACAAAGGCTATTAAGAGCTCAATAAAGGCCTAAATAGATTAAATGGAATTCTATACACATAGAGATGATTGCATACTTCTCTTTGGAACAGCAGAAGTGTGCTTTTTTTTAACTCATGCTGCCACACGGCGGTGATTTCTGTATGGTTTCACATTAAATACAGAAATTTAATGCCTAAATGACTATTTCTAAAAACTGCCCCCAAAATGCTCCCATATTTAGTAAGTGGTTGCCCCTTAAAATATTTTAAAATTTCCTGCACGGCCCTGGTGTACCACCACTAAGTTGGGTATTTAACCTAAATTCGCTTTGGCCTAATAAGATTTTGCTGTATAAATATCAGTTTATGCATGTCTTAAGATAGAAGACTAAAAAAACAAAAAAAAAACAATTACAAATCAAGGTAACTTTGTCCTCTTCAACTGATTGGCGCATGGCTCATACACTGAGATCATTCTCATTGGTTATATAAATAGAATATTAATGCATAACACATAAACGTGACAAAAAAAAAAAAACTGGGACATGAGAGAATCCACTAAGAAACATGTTCATTGTTGGTAATTGGTAATAAAATCGTCAGTGAGCTATAAACTTGCACTGAAAGGGAAAAGGTGCCCAGCCTCCATCTGAGTGCCAGGAAGCTCTGGGCTTCATATACCACTGCTTAGCTTCAGCACTGATAGGTGAGTGTTTCCGTGACCATGCAGTTGTGCTCTGCCTTCACGCCCTGCGCCGATGTGCTCTCCCGTTACATCCATTCCGTCTTCATACATATGCCGAGGCCTGCTGTGCAGAGATGCTTGTCTCTCAGCCAACGCGCTAACCTTATGCCATTTGTTTAAATTCCCGTCGTGGAAAAGGGAATGTTTTTAATTAATGAGCGACACATGCTTTTGGAGTGTGTAATATGGCTCAACATTGGATCCGTTTGAAGCCGATTCCGGAAAGCATGTGCAAGGCAACCTCTGAGTCTCACATCTGATTCGGCTAGACCATGATGACCTGGGGAGACAATCATTTCAGCTACATCACTCGCATCTATTCTATCAACAGCCCTGTGGCTTGCAGACATAATTTTAAATAACCTTTTGGTTGCATTAACACAATCACTGTTTACTCTCAGATAATTTTGGTAATTACAGGTGCTCCTGTATGATGTAGCAGCATTTCTTCCTTATACTTATCACGGTTTCGAGAGGCGACATTTTGGTGCTGATCCATGTCAGTCAATCGTCCGTTGCTGCTTGCTTACCATTGGAAAAATCACAGGAAATTTGTTTGAATTGTCAAGAATCCTTATCCTGGCTGGTATTTAATATATGAAATTTGGCTTATATTGCATCTTGTAAATTAACACTTTTTTTTTTCTCAACAACTTGGTAAAAATTTTCTGCAGCTGAGAAACATTGGCATGTCTTACAAAAATCCAGAATTGGTACAAAAAGTACAAGGGGTTTATTTTGGTGCTAGTGGTGTACGCATACATACAATCAGGACAAAAATATAAAAAATAATAGAATATGGAATGCATCATTCCTTGTGTCATATTTCATGCAACATTGTCTTACTTTGAGAGGTCTGTGCTTGATGTCGGGTGTTCACTGAAGTGCCCCAGCTCACAGTGATGGATTGTCGCTCGCATTTCTCTGCACGATTCTTTCATCTGATTTCTGAAGTTCACTTCACATGTGGCAGAAAGTTTGAGGGCCGACTTATCCAAGAAAACCGTAATAAGAAGTTGCTCTTTGCTTTAATGTCCAGGTTTAATTGCTCTGAAAATGTTTTGGTGAATTCTAATAATGCATGAACGGTCTGAGCGAGAGGTGAGTGCACTATAACTTTCACTGCTGAGGTGAGTGGCAGAGGCGCTGCATTCTCAGGGCGTGCACTGTCCATCTGTAGGTCAGCGAACAGCCGGCAGCCCTCCTCGGGGGAAGAGCCGTCCAGCAGTGTGTCCGTGCAGCTCTTCAATGGGGAGAGCCAGCAGCTGCTGGTCACTCTGGAGAACATTGGCAGTGAGCCCTTGGAGACCCTAGAAGTCACTTCAAAGATGGTCAACACCAAAGGTAGGTGGTTCATTCTGCCTGCAGTGATGTATCAGCCAGCGCCATATAAACAAAGGAGCATTGAGAGCATGTTAGCAACAGTCCTATATTTAGCCTTTTTGACAACAGACGCCCACTGAGTGTTGTTCATATGTCTGCATATTACCGTGGTGTTTATTGTGCTGAGAAATGCAATGACATTAAGACACAAGCCATCCAAGTTTTCTTAGTAAAAAAGCTCACATAGTGAGATCACCC
The DNA here is from genome assembly GCA_026776945.1 of Isichthys henryi. NCBI lineage: Eukaryota > Metazoa > Chordata > Actinopteri > Osteoglossiformes > Mormyridae > Isichthys > Isichthys henryi. Next base: position 19,544,779 of record JAODJX010000049.1, read on the forward strand.
TTATCCTATTTCCTGAAAGTTTAAGGAAAACAGCAGCATTAAAACAGCGTGTTAAAGTTGTTGATGATAAGATGATAGACAAACACTGGTGATAATGTTGCAGCTCATAAAACCGTGTGTTCATAGGTGCTTTTAGGAAGTGGGTCTCATATGTTCCAGTTACTTAATTACACATTTATAAAGAAAGACATGTCAGTGTGTTGGTATTGTGAAGTCCAGCCTCGGGGCATCAACCTGAGAGTCCGAAAGACTGAAACTGTGGATCAGAACCGTGAGAACAGAGCCAGCAGTCAGGAGCAAGATTAGCTGCCCGTTACGGACAGGACTGAGAGTCACTTTTACCACCTACAGAGCACTTTACATCTAAATGGCAAAATAGAGCCTGGCCAGCACCACAATGAGTACACGTCCCACTGGGATCCTCACCCCCTGGGCAGCCCCGCGCACAGCCACCCTGAGGGCTTTCCAGTCCAGCAACATGCCACTCTCTCCATTATGTTCACAGAAGCAAGAAAAATTTCTTGTAGAGTATCTGTCTGTTGATTTAGGCTTTTTTACAGAGGCACTCTGAGCATCATATTGCCAGGTCTGTTCTTGTTTTCGGACACATAGGAACTCCACCTCCTCAGTTATTTGGGTGCCCACACAGAATTAAGGGAATGCACACCTTCCCCTTTCGAAGTTGCCAAGGTAACGGCCTGGAATGAGGACCGTTGCCACGGTACAGTGCTGACAGGAGTGGTATGATGGCCGTCAGACCCTATATGGCTATTTATGGGTTCAGTGTGTAAGAATTCAGGGGAAGATTTTTTCCAGGTACAGTGTTTACGGACGTAGCTGTTTCTCTTTATGTTGACATTTGCCAGTAGATGGTAGTTAGATTTATTTCTAATCAGTTTGTTATTTCAGGAAAATTCACTCAATAAAGGCAGACAGTCTTCAGATATATGGGCAAATTTTGAAATTCTGACAATGTCGACATCAGTAGGCAGCAGATAGCTGCGCAGTGTGGGGGCTTTGGAGGGGATGTGCCTTAAGGAATGTCATTTTGCTAATGAGCTGTAAAGAGGCCTTCACATGACTTGTACATTTATTTAGTGCTTTTAAAGTTTGCATTTGACATCTCTATGCCCCTTACATTTTGTCTGCGTTAAATGAACTCCAGGTTGTTTTCCTATGAGTTGCCATACTCAGGATCCAAGGTTTTGAACATCCGCACACCAAACGTCCGTGGTGTTTCCCTGTTAGAAGTGAATGCCGTATCTTTGGTAGAACGATGAATTCTGGCTTCTGTTGTGCTTCTTTGAATGATCTGGACTCTGTTAATCTCTGTCTGTCCTGCGCTTGATTACAGGTGACTGCAGCCAGATGTAGCATCAAAAGATGTATGTTCTACTTTGTCCTGGGGAGGCCCTCAGAATTGCACTGATTTGTCTTAATGATCATATCATGCCAGTTTCCTTGGAAACGGGCATGAACCATAATTGTAAATGAGATGCAAGGTTTATTTTTAGCACTCTGACTCCACTGGCCCTTCGAGGAAGCAGTCACAGCTCGATGGGTTTAGTGGGCCTCATGGGGCTCCGTCAGTGGAAGGGGGTCCATGGCAGAAATATTACCACTGTCGGTTTCACATAAAAGAAAAGTACTCTGTACTTTATTTGTACATAAAGACGGTGACGCTGTTGGTTCGCCTTTTTTACAGGGTAAAAGCATATCGCCCTGTGAAAGTCTGCTGCCATGCGTAGTCGTTACAAAACTAATGTTGGGAATTCCGTTCTGTGTCCTCAACGTAAAGTGCTGGGCGTGTGTGCACCCATACAGGATGATAGATCAGGGCCGCTCTTGAGAGGAACATACTGTGCTTTTGTGGGCCTCGGCAGATTTAGTAAGTCAGATGATGGAGTAGTTTTACCTCCTTTTTTTTTTTTTTTTTTCTTTTCCAGCTGTTTGTATCCCTTGATTTATTTGAAGACACCCTGTCTCTGTTCGTGGGCCAAGGTTTAATTATATGGTTGTGCCCGGTGTCTTGATGGCAGTGGGTTTTTATCAGCATAGCCGTTTTCAGAGGGATCTCTTGGCATTGAAGTAACGATCGGGCAGCTGAGGACACTTGGGACGTGAACGCTGCTGTCACGCTGGGGTGCTCAGCTTTATTGTACAGAAAAAGGCACGTAAAGCGCTTAAGTGCACTGCAGCAGGGTCCAGTCAGCGGCTCTTGGGAGTTACTAAATTATGGGTCACTCTCCCCGATCGCGGGCAGCAGAGAATAGCTGGCTGTCTTTGTAATTCCTGTTATTTTTCTGGAAGGGGGGAATGAGCGGCACATGCTGATGTGTGCATCATGCACTTACATCACATTTAGAAGTGATCTGATTTTACTCTTCTCTGCTGCCTGTCTTTTGCTGGGGCTGTTTAGTTTAGGGTTCTAGCTCAGGGGCCCTGAGATGACCCCCAGTTCTTCAAGCTGAACCGGCAGCCTGTGGGCTGACAGGTGAAGCTCTTGTCTTCCATGTTATTTGCTCCCATGATGTGATTTGCCTCCAATTCACGTTTTGATAGCCAGGGCACAGCATCGGTCACCAAGCTTGTGGAAGCCCATTCGCTGGGCAGAAGCGTCATCCATCATAGACGTAGCCGTGCATGTTCCTGTCAACGCCTTGGCTTATGGAAACCGCTCCTGCATCATATGATCACTGTGTGTCTGTGTGTTGGGATCCAGCGACTGGCCTGCAGTCTAGTTATGGTGGTGAATAAAAGCACTTTGGGGCGTGATGGAAGCCCCCCGTAAATAATGGCATTGGCTTCACATTTTAGCATATTCATAATGTCACGGCTCAGTACAGGGCAGTAGCGCAGCACCAATCCTAGATGGACGTCTTGGGATTATCGACCATGAATTTGTCATACTGGTCATTATGTGTGACATTTTAAATAAATAACGGGTGAAAAATTGAGTGTTTTTTCATGCTTATGGGTGTCCCATAAATATAGGACTGTTGCTAACATGCACTGCAGAGTACACTGAGAGTGTTCTCCATCACATTTCGCCTGGATGAGCTTAACATCAGAACACTGTGTTTTCATCCAAAAAGTTCTGGGAGAGATGAGTGCCGACAGGATTTCTGATTAGGAAAGTGTTTTTTGTTAATCTGAGAAAATTCTGATATGAGCCCTTAGGCTCGTCAGATGTGCTTAGGTGAGACCCTCCAGCTTGTGGCTCTGTGGCATCTCTTTGCTGCCACTTTGTGTGGGGCGACGCCTTTCAAGGAATGATGTCACCTGACTGTTAACAGCCAATGAGCTGCTGGCAGAATACTGAAGACTGCACTGCACTGACTGATATAACTGTCTGATATAAACAAGACTGCTTCCTTCTTAAAATGGGGTGCATTTATACTGCAAAAGTTGAGTCAAATGTACTGTTAGGTCTTTCCAGATGTAATATAATGTTACATTTGGCACAGTGGGTAGCATTGTTGCCTCAAACATCCTAGTTTAGGGGCTCAAATCTGACCTCTACTTAGTGTGTGGAACTTCACCTCACAGTCCAAAGATATGTAGTTAGGCTAGTGCATCTCTGACTTGCCTGAATGTGTGCATGTACCCTGTCATGGCTGGCATCCTCTCCAGGGTGTCCCCCAGCCTTGTGCCCTGCGCTGTCTGGGGCAGGTTCCAAGCTCATTCTGACCCTGACCAGCATTATGCTTTAAAGGTGGAGAGATGCTTCAAGTATCATAACGTTACTTCCCTTGATGTTAGATGCAGTGTGCCTCCATCATTATGTGTGCGGACTGTCACCCACGAAGGCAGCACCTCCGGGGAGGAGCGTGGGGTAATGTGGCAGGAAGCGGGGCTCCTCTCCTTTCCGTTCCCCTCCTCTCCTCTGCCAGTGGACCACTCGTGCCTTTCATGCATCATCAGCTGGCTTCTGCTCTCCTCCTGCAAGCCCCGCCCCGCTGTGGCCTGTCTGAGGAGGGGGAGATGATGTCTTATAATACAGTGTGCAGTGGACCAGGCATTGTGTCCCTGGGCATGTGGCTGGCTGTGCAGCATGTGTCTTTGCCTTTGTTTCATCTGTCACAGTGAGAGTGTCAGTCCCAGAGCTACAACGGCCGCGTATCACTGTTGTTTGACTGTGCTGTCATCCCGCCTCCTCCTTCACAGCCTCCCTACCGCTTTCCACGCTCCCTGCGTTGAGTTTTCTTATTATTTTTTTATTCCTGATCCAGCTATCTGCAGGGCTTCCTGGCGGAGGGCAAATTGAGAGGCGCTTGCCGAATTTGACTGCAGAGAAAGTTAACCTGGCGTGTGAAATGTCTACCCCATGTTGTGGCTGATAATTAGCACACATAGCTGCCCAGGGGAGTGAGAGATTGCTCAAACAGTTAGGGGGGTGAAATATTGTAGCGCAAACACAAATTGCCATGCCTACGAGCGTAATTCTGAAACGGTGCAGTGGGGTACAGTGTTCTCTGAATCTGCCTGTAACCCTTCGAGTCTGACACTTTAATCCATCCATCCATCCATCCATCCATCCATCCCATTCACTTATCCAGTACTGGTTTGGAGAGAGCATAGAGCCTAACCAAGAAGTGTGGGCGAAAGCTCTCTGTGGGATTCTAGCCCAGTTGTTTGCCATTTGGTTCTGTGTTCGTTTCCTTGTTAAGTTGTCACATGAGACGACGGAGCAGTGCTGGGGGCTACGTTGAACACTCCTGGTGTCCTAAATGAGGAAAAGTATGCCTGAGTGTAAACCTCTTCCCAGAGTAGTTAATTTGCGTTTCCTTCAGTGTTTTAGTGCGTATAGCCTTTGTGTAACTAAGCCTGAGTGCCGAGGGCCATGTCATACGGCACAGTCCGTGTTCCAGTTCTGTACTTAAAATTGAGCTTGGCTCTTCCCTACCAGAGGAAAAGCAGCGAATATTTTGGTTGCTCTGGAAAAAGGTCACCCGAGGTTATGCAGCAAGCAGGTGGCTAAGCCGGTCCTATAGTGCGTTAGGCCAGGCGAGCTTTATGGTTCAAAGGTCACGGCACATGCTAGATTTCTCTGTCTGAGTGGCGTCTTTTTGGAACTGTCTATGGTTTGCAAATTGTCTCGGCAACTCGGGCTCAGGCTCTTCACGAGTGTCTGTGCAGCTCTCTCTTCCAGCGGCCTGTCTCCACCGCTGAAAGGGATTAATCAGAGATGAACCGTTCTCCATACAGAGACGTCTGTGGAAAAGCAAACACTGCTTCCCTGCGGTGTGAGCAGTGTTACTGAGGGAACCGGCCGAGTACATGGAACACGCCTCGGACTTGCCTGTTTGGGCCAGGTGCAGTTCCCTTGTTAGTCAACAGAGGGCAATCCAGTCAACTCAAACAGTCTATGAAGAACACAGGATCAGTCTTTTCCCAGGATTAAAAGAATTTTGTTTTTATAAATAAGTGTAGAAATACGGTGCATATTCCATTGTATGTGAATGACAGGTAAATTGGTTTCCATTCAGCCGACAGATGGCAATTATGTGCCCCCCCCCCCCATGAAATCCTTCTTTTTGTCCTCGTAGAAAGTCTGTGACCTCTGTATAAGCCCACCCACCCCATTATATCTTCATATCAGGGTCTACAGGGGAGGAACATATGGCCAGTCGGCGTCACCATGCCCCTGCACGCCACTTTGGCTGGATGTCACATTCGCTGTGTCACCGGGAATAGCTGCACAAAAAGTTTCCCAGATTATTGCTGCGTTTGACAATGCGGCAGATTCAAGTGCACTGCGTCTGCATGCCTGCATGCGCGATGGCCTTTCTGAAACATGCATTGTGCTCACTCTTAGATTCACTTTCAGGATTTTACGTAATTCTATCGTTAAACATTGAAAATTAGCCACACCTCATTTAACAATCAATGATATTTATTAAAGCAAGTAAAACACTCGCGCTTGACGTGGGTCAGATGTGGCTTATTCCTGCCACTTACTGGGGCGTTCAGGTGGTTATTGGTCAATTTGTGACCCACCTAAAATATTGTTTGGTACTGCTGTGTGTGCACTATACAGTCATCGCATTATACTGTAGCTTAAAACGATATTTTAATGTGCCTTCTGTACCTTGTGCTGCTGTCAATTCTGGACTGATGAGATGCCACTTGACCAGTGCAGATGCCCAAATAATTTTACTTTTGAGCGTATGGAGATTTTCTCAGTGCTGTGCCCCCAGGCATCCTGCTTCCGTGTACATGTGTGTATCTGCATGGCAGCTGGGTGCTCTGTCTCAGAAAGGGTGCATTAAGAAGGAACAGTGCGTCCATGAGGATGCAGGTTAGCTCGGCACTGGGTGTGTGTGTGTGTGTGTCTCTGCGCGCATGCGTGCGTGTGCATGCAACGTCTTTAAGGGCGGCAGGTGGAAGCAGAGCTGCGCAAAGGGCCTTCAGCTTGGTTCAGCTTGGTTCGTGATTGTCTTGGAGCCTTTGGGTTCGTCTTGTGGGAAAGGGCGAGAAGGTGAGGCATCCACGTCAAGATCTGGCTTTCGTGTTACTGATGCTCAGCAAAGTGAGGGGGCTTACGCAGCCTGTCAGCGAGGGAATGGGGAGGCCGCGCCGTGCCATGCCGCTCCCCGAGGCTTGTTAGCATCCTATTTTTCAGATTTCTTTTCTCTCTCTCTGCTTTTCTCAACTTTTGAAGTGGCTTTTGGTGCCAGTAATATTTCCTGCCAAGTACGTCACACGTGCCCCATCGCTTCCTTTTGATCTGCTGTACGATTGCGGCTTAGAAGTTGAACATGGTGCAGTGAGGGCTAGGAGGGCAGCACTTCTTAACCACTGCTTAGCGAGGGCCTCTCGTTTCAGTAGAGCGTCCTGCTGTGGTTACAGTCAGCCGTACCGCTGTTATATGTCAGCGTTCTCAAGGTGCGTGAGCATTTGGGACAGTATCCAGCCACCTCTCTTACCGTTGGCTGTGGTCGTAGTGCCGAATGTTCGTGGCTCTGGCGGTGCCTAAGTGTACCTGGACCTGCTGCTGTGGTTTGTGGGGGTGTAGATAAATAGTGTGAGTGACAGCCCTGTCTGTTTCCACCCAGATCCCATCAGATGGATCAGACTTAACTTGCTGTCTGCTGAGCATTAGCCACCTGCAAACTACCACTGAGCCACGCCTTAAAGAGGACTGAGAAAATGGGTGCTGCATAAAGAGAACAGCTTTTGTTAACCAGTCATTTATAAATGGGAGGCATTGTGTGTGTGTGTGTGTGTGTGTAGTTTAGACTATCAAGGGAGATACTGGCTGCAGAAATGCATCTTTGTGAAATGCCATGCAACACCCAGAGACGTTTACTGGGTTCGTATTAATACCCTGGGGATTCCTGTAATTATAATATTTCCCCCCCCAAAACTCCAAATTATGATTATGAAATAAATCACACAAACTCCAGATTTCAGCAGAACCTTAAAGGGACAGACTAACACATTGACTCTTCCTGCATCTGCACCGATGACTCATTTTCAGGTAGTTGATGGCGAGTGTCCGCCATCTTCTTGACCAGTTTGCTCGGAATGTCACAAATTGCTCAATTATGGTCTGCAGATTCCCAAGAGGATTCATGACAGAACTTTGATCAGGGTTTTCAATGACGTTCATTTTCTTAATTTAAAGCCTCACTGCTGTGGCTGTCGTGCTTTAAATAATTGTGCTTTGGAGAAATATGAATTTTCAGCTGAGTTTTACGTCTTCTGTGGGCTATTTCTGTAGACCAAAGGATCCTTCATTTTTTTTTTGTTAATGTGGCTTCCAGATGTATGCTGTGATGGGGTTTGATGCCCCTGCTGTTCTTATATTGTTGATGGAAATCCAGAAAATCGAATATTTCTGTATTCCTCGTCAAGTTCTCATACTGTAAAGGTGACTGCATACCTCAAATGAAGTTGACGGAATTGTTGTTTTAACAGTCTGATTCTGTATGATGGGCCCATGTTGGGTCCCCCAGGCAAAGTTTTTCACTTGTTCTGATGCCACCCACTGCCCAAAATTTCCTACATAAAACGCACAGTCTCTAGCATCTCTAGGGCTCAGCAGTTTTCCGGAAGTAAAAACGAAACGTTCTGCAATCATGAATGCTTTTGAAGGAAGACTAGTTATTGTTATTTATATGACAGGTCACATGGAGATTTTAAAGCTGTACAGACCAGCTGCAATTCATGGGTAGAGACTACAAAGAAGCATACATTTATTTCCGCTTTTTGTGGGGGTCTGTGGCATTGAAAACATTCCGAACCTTCTTGTGTCGTGCCATGACCTAGAACAAATAATAGATTTTTTTTTTTGCGCACACAAACGCTTTGAGACCGTATCGGTGACCTCTTGGTCCCTGGACCTGCTCTGGTGTTTGCTTTCAAGTCACTGTATGCTGTCAGCGTCCCTGTTTTATGTCCCTAAAAACGTGGATTCTGCCTATTTCTGCTCCTAGAAGCGGCTGTTGTTGAGCTTCGTTACCTGGGCCTTCCTGCATGAACTGGACAGTCACCCTGGTCATCCTGGCTTCTCGGAGATGGGAGGTTCCCTGCATCGGGACATGCTTAATAATCTGATTCTCTTACCTGCACACAGTCTTATTCTCTCCCATTATAAGCAGTTTATGAGGTTGAGTAACGTGGCACGCGGCCGTACTGGAGTGCGAATCGACGGATGGGCTATTGAACTGGTCCTGCCCGGGGAAAAAAAAATATGTTCATAAATCTAGCATGGCCCCTAGGTGCCGCAAAGTGACTGTTAACTCCGACGGGAAGCCTAATGTTTGTAATTATGCTGCCATTAAATGTACTTTTAAAAAAACGATACATTAATAATTGAAACTTTTATGGCGTGAAGGCCGGCCTGCCCAGCTCTCTGATTGCCGCAGACGTGGTACTTAAATTGGGACCGTGGAAAAAAAATGAAAAACAAACTAATAAATCACGTTGGCTTGATGTTTAAAAATTGTTGGGGGAGACACTTTGTCAATATGGCGGGGGGGGGGGGGAAATGTTCAGCATAAATATTAACCTCTCGGTTGCAAGATGAACCGGCAGTATTGTTGCTTATCCACTCATTATATTGAAGGATTATTCGCATGGAAGAGCCTCACAGGAATTCTTCTGTGACTCTGTGAATTGTTGTTCTCTTTAGGGAATACTAAGCAACAGTTTACTCCTTTCTTTCCGAGCTAATTGCGAATGCGACATACTGGGATGGAACACCCTATAATCACTGCAGATTTGTTTATTTTCGCTTAAATTTAACCATTTACCCCAATTCTTTTTTTTTTTTATCTTTCTGCATCAGGCTGCCTGATTCTGAGTAGTTCTGTGTAGGAGTGAGCTCAGCTCGTGCAAAGCCAAGGGCCGCCTTCTCTGTCACGCCTTTTAGTCCCAATGCTACCTGCAGGACTGCGGGTGACTGATAAGACTCTCAAACTCCACCATGAAAACATTTGCTGCAATTTAGTCTTTTTTTTTTAAAACGAGAAACAACGTAGGAAGAACGGCAAACATGGATGCTATTGTGCGTGCATTAAGTTCACATTTGCTTTGTTGCCAAATCCGTCTTCAGCTGTGATTTCAGTGCCCGCTCGCCCCACTCTTGTCTTGTGCATTCACTTGTAGCGAGCTGGCTGTGCGAATAAGCATCGCTCTCTGCGTCTCCCCAGAAGTGCTTATCCGTCTGAGAGCCCCCGGCGCCTTGTTGCACCGCGGACGGTCGTCAAGGGAAAAATGACTTATCACACGGACGCCCGCAAGACGCGCTGACGAGGTTTACTGCTCCGCTGCCAAATGGATGCTTCTGAAATGGGGCTATTTTTAGCAAGTGCTGCCTGGGTTGGGTTGAAACGTCATCGGGTAACGGTGTTAATGGGTGGCACAACACATCAAAGGGGAGATTCTGCCTGAACCTTAATTTCAGTGCACAGCAAAAGATATTGCTGCTTTTTTAACTAGCACATGGCATCTTATTCGTACCACAGAATTATCCCCACTTTTCCCTGCGTTTCCTTGCCGAATGTCATGAGCCAGACTCCGTTTTATGGCTCTTCGCTGGTATTTGTGATGCACGGTTGAAGGTTGTGCTGGGTGCATCAAAGCTGCCAGTCTGGATGGAGCCATTATAATGACATGGGCTGGCAGAGTCATGCTTCATAACCGCCCCAATAGCGGCCGATTTTCACTGCTGCATTTTGCCATGACAAATAAAGAAAAACATTCTTAAAGCCTGTAATATCCTCAGCCCAGTCTATGATGGTGGAATCGCCCTCGGTAAGTTTGATTTGGTGAAGCTGCAAGCATTTATATTTATATATTCCTTATTTTTATTATCCCTGTTTCGGTATTAAAGGAGAGTTATTCAAACCAGCACTTTGGAATAAAAATCAGCAGCTCACTTGACTTCTTCAGCGCTGTCTTTCTGGCCACATTCATAAGCGGTTTGGTTGCACAGCTGTGCAATAATTCAGTGAGGATTTTGCCCATCACGTCGTCAGATACAATGATCAAGCCACCAGATGTCCTCTAAGGGGAGAGGATGTGATCTTTGCTTTCTGGTTTTGCAGAGAAGGTTTTCGGAGAGTTTCTCAGCTGGGACCTGGAGGGGGCACTGTCTCAGCTCCCACTGAAACCCGGCCAGACTGTAGTCCTGACGGTCGACATCAAGGTCAAGCTGGACTTCTCGGGACAAGAGAACCTGCTTCAGGACCTCAATGATGGTGAGTTGACCCATCCACCATAAAAGTTGTTCATAAGGAAAATCACTTTTCAGGTTGAATAAAAAGTCTGAATTTGGAATGAAATAATGGAATTGTGGAAGTCAATCCTTGGTCCAAATTTGACACAGTTAATTATAATTTCAATTTTCAATTTATAATTTTGTCTCCCTCCTTCTATACCATGTTTATTTTAGTGACTTCAGATTGGTCAGTCTCTTCTGCAGGTGGTGTCCGCAGTAGATAGTCTTACACATTCCTTACTCAGTGGAGAGTTAAGTGACAAGAATTGTGAGCCTTTCCTGCTGTAGCAGGGAACCGTGGGGTGGCACCGTCTGGGGTGTGTGGCCAGTCAGCAGTGTCTGCTACATTGGCCTTTGAACATGGGGACTGAAGATGGGCAGGGTACCAGCAGCGAAGGCACTTTATGGGGAGTTGTAGGGACGGGGCTTGGCACAGACCCCAGGGAGGGACAGATTCGCAGGATAAGGAGACTGTTACTCATCTTCTGAGTAACGACGCACTGAAGGTGCTTGGCTTCATGAGAAGATGCAGCTGTTCCCTGGCGAGGCAGACGGCTGTCCATGGTGCTGAACCCCCACTGGGCCTCCTTACACTAGCGCCCTCAGAAGCTGACAGCTCCCCCTGCCCCATGTGGGGGTGGGTTTGGAAAGCGAAAGCACGCAGCACTTAGTGGGCCCCCCTGGCAGTTTTTGCACGTTAAATAATTCACTTCTGGCATCGCCCCGGCGGTAAGTACCCTGCGCTGTCTAAGACCCTCAGAGGTGCTGCTCTGTTTGCCTGCAGGTGCTCAGAATGTCTTGCCATGTTGGCTTTAGGCTTCTAGCGGGCCACTGTTTGAGTGTCTGTGTGTTTTCGAGAAACGCAAGCTGCCCCATAAATGGTGCCGCACTTGCTTATAATAGGTAATTCTGACCCGCCCATTGTTTTTTAATGAGCATGGTAATAACTGCATACCCCTGAATGGGAGTGACAAGCAGCCGGTTATTTGTTACCGGTTACTGGTTTCGTGACGTGCGGAGTGGTGGTACCGTCGTCGCCTGACTGTTGCGGATTAGCATTATCGTGGGTTGAAACACGTTACTGTTGTTTACTCTCAAATGGCATTGTTCTGTCACCGCTGAAGTGCCATCCAACCCTAACTGGTGCAGTGGCTGGATGCACAAAACAGCTTTGCTGGCTGCTGGACCCTCTTTAATATTTTGAGGTGATTCACAGGAGCGTGATACAGTACATGCTGGCCCGCGGTCCTTGTTCCAGCCAGTACTATCTGTGCGTGTTTTTCCCTTCATTTTAATTTGTTTTAGAGGAAAATGTGAAAATTGGCTTTGGTGGTTGTAACTGTTCGCCAGCCTGCTGTATGCTGCTTTGGTGTAATGAAAGCAAAGTAAGAGGACACACTGATATTTATGTAGATTGGATGGCAGTGTCATTTTGTAAATGCAAATCCTTTTAGTTGGAAATGGAATTCTGGGAAGGACCAGATAATGTGTTCATCTAGTGAGTTTGACATTCATTTTTTGTTAATCACTATGGTAAATATTCCCTACATTGCTCTGAGAATGTACCTGATGAGCCAAAACATTATGAAGCAAAAAAATGTTGACCATCTAGTAAAAATTGTGCATTTCAAGGTTTGAGATATATTAGACGGTAAACTCAGTCAACATCCTGAATGCAGCAGAAATGGCCAGGGGTAAGGATCTGAATGACTTTGAGGAGGGCCAAACCATTGTGATCAGATGATTGGGTCAGATCATCTCCGGAACAGCAAGGCTTCTGTGATGCTCATGGTCAGCCATGGTGAGCACCTACTGAGAGGGGTCTGAGCAGGGAAACACCATGATAAACCAAAATGGTGTTGGGCGGTCGAGACTCATCAACGTGGGATGTGAATGGAGGCTGTCCTGTCTGGCAGAAAACAGCAGAAGAGCTACTGTGGCACAAATGGTAGATAATCTCCATAATGGTCACAAAAGTATTTCAACTCTGGCTGTCTATGGGGCCACAGAGCCACAGTCCTTCTGATGGTTTCTTCCACATGGGATACCCTTCATTCACCTCTTGCATCGGCATTTAAAAGAATATGATAGTTGCATTACTTTCTTGTAACTTACAGACTGTCCTTGACTTACAGCCTTTGTGACTTATGATGACTCGCACAAATTTTTTTTTATATTTAATTATTTAATTAAGCAAACGTATGTAAAAATACATTTTGCTGCACTACTTAGTGTGCTCTGCACACCATATGATAGTTGCCCCAGGAAAGTACTGTACTATATGGCAGTGCACCATCCCAGCCTCAGACACTTCTCCCAGTCTCCTTCTCACACCTAGTATCGTATGTCTCCCATTATCGTATTTCGACATGCGTCTATTTCAATGTACTATCAGTCTGTTGGACCGGAGCCCGGTTGTAAGTCATGGAGAGCCTGTTTTCTTTCATTATTGATTTATTTCTTCTTTGGGGGCTGGCTGTTGTGCTGGGATTTGTTATGATATCATTCAGTTCTTACCCAGCTGTTGCTGATCCTGGTCAGGGTCACAGGGGGCCTGGAGCCCATCCCAGGCAGCGCAGGCCACGCGGCAGGGAGACCCTGGGCGGGATGCCAGTCTATTTTCATTCACCGTAAACTTAACATACTTAGAATTTAGGCACATAGGTATTTTGATATTTTCCCTGCCTACATTTCAGCTCATCTACATTTATGCTGAGTCTGTGCTTTGCATTTTAGGCAGAAGTGGAGCTAAAATGTGCTTCTGCGTCCATCCTTAGTATTTTTTGACGTCTGACCCCAAGTCTGCCCTTGCTATCCGTGATGAGCATCCACATCCATTTGGGCACAGTCAATTATCTCCCTTTGCTTCAGGGTGACTTGCCCCGGTCCCCCCCCTCATACTTGATTTCGTGCTCAGTGTGTTAAATGTTGTGAACCACCGACGATGACACCTCTCACAGTAACAGCCATGAAGCATTTAGCTTCACTGCGAGATGAACGGAAGATGACCCTATCTCGTACTTCACAGTGCTTTGCATAATATTTGCATTGCTGCATTATTACCATAAACTGCCTAAATGACGTTCAGTTGAATGGGAAATCCTTTACTTTTGCAAGTCATGAAGCAATTATTTTAAATATTGTGAGGTACCTTGAGCACATAAAAATGAATTAAAATAAATAATCAGATGGCTTTATTATGACAGACACTTTCACCACTTATACATGAATGACATGGCTGATTGTTTGCATCATCTAGGGTCACTTAATAGCTCAAGTGAGTAAACTGGGAAACCTGAAACTTTGCATGACATTTTTAGTGACATTTTCCCATCGAGGATGTTCAGCACATATTGGGAACCTCCATGAAAGATCACTTCAGACTGGTGTCACATATGGTTTTCTGACGTTAGGCATATTTTAATCCATGGATTTGACATTTCAAAATACCTCTTTTAGAAGCCTTTTTGCTCCCAAATATGGCATGCACACATCTTAAAAGTTTTTTCTGTTTCCAGAGGTGAAGTCCAGTCATTGATGAGAATTAGAATAAAATGACACAAATGTGGAATCATATGGAGAGTAATATACTGTATAGCCCTGCACTGAGCTATGTAGTGTAATAGTCTAGATGATGCAGGATACTAACCTGATAAATAGGAAGAGCTGCATGGGATAATTTTGTGGAAAACCTGGATCAGATCCAGTGGACTCGCCTGGCTTTCTGAATGGAAAGACCCAGTTTTATTAACACCTTCAGGATACTTTGGATAGTTGAACAGAGCAAGAAGCGAAGCCACAATTTTTCCCTCTAACTTGACTTTGGAAATTACTGAAGGAGGCCATTTTTTTCCAGTCTCTCTCCCTCACATACATCTTATCTTCTTAATTTAATCCAGTTAGTTACAGGTGAGGAGAGGGGCTTGTCTCTGGGGGGGGGGGGGGGGGGGGGGGGGGGGGGGGGGGGGGGGGGGGCGGGGGGGGGGGGGGGGGGGGGGGGGGGGGGG
>JAODJX010000049.1:19560481-19578453 GCA_026776945.1 Isichthys henryi
TTCACTCACACATGCACACCTATGGGCAATTTAGCAACTCCAATTAGCCTCAGCATGTTTTTGGACTGTGGGGGAAACCGGTGTATCCGGAGGAAACCCCACGACGACATGGGGAAAACATGCAAACTCCGCACACATGTAACCCAAGCGGGGACTCGAACCCGGGTCCCAGAGGTGTGAGGCAACAGTGCTAACCACTGCACCACCATGCCGGCATAATAGTCATATTATTATATAAAGATGATGTATTTTTGGGAAACATCCATAATTGGTCTATTTTTCAGTTATAACATGTGACTCAGAAGGGCCCACAAGAGTCAATAGTTCACTTTCAAAAAAGGAAGGTGGGAAGTTTGGACCAATGGTGTAATAGCGGCTATTAACGCGCTTGAAAGACACCGAGTGATTATTTGAATTGTACTATTCACACATCATTCGCTGAGGTCCCGGCGAATCTAACCTTTACCTGGTACCTCGATGGAGATCCCAGGCAAAGCTTCTAAAATGAGGCTGATAGCCCATTTAGCAGAAAAACACAAATAGGAGGTATTTAATAAAACTTGAATGCTGGGATTATATTGCATTTGGCACATAAGTATTCAGTGTTAATATTTTACTGAGATGTGCTGTTTAGTAAATTTGATCTCGTTCTTCTCAAACACGAGTCAGGTATTCTTATGTCAAACAGCGCTTTGCTGTGTCTTTGCTATAAGATATAGATCATAATAATCGTCTGTTGGGCTGTGTTTCGTTATCATTTAACCGGATGTTCTTTATCCTGAATGAAGAGGATATAGACAGTGTGATGTAATCGTTGGCCCATTGTGATGGGGGGGGGGATAGTATTCATTGTCTGCTACTGGGTATTGGTTATTCAGCTGGATACTGTCAATTGGGTTTTGAAAAAATACAAATGACCTGTCTGTTATTGGAGGGTAGGCCTGTATTCAAATGTTCTCCGTCCTTAATTCAGGGCCGAGGGTTCTGGTTTATCAAAGAAATTGTGTAGTCTGACCAGCATTGAGTAGCTATGTTTTTTTCCGCACAGCAGAGTTACTTCTCACATGTTTTTTTTCTCCCATACGACTACCAGCATTAATTCTCAAGCAGGAATAGATAAATAATATAGACTCACTATGGGAGTAAACAATCAAAGCAGCTTTACTTCAGTATATAGTTAGACAATGGGGACGTCTGGGGCTGTGATACACCGTTGCCCCCCCCTCCCCCGGACTTAGACTGGGTAGAATAATTATGCTGGTCAGAAGAGCTGGTGCTGTGGTCTTTGTGGCAAACAGGAAATGGCCATAGAACTTCTGCATCCATCACCGATCATCTGATGCATTTTTTTTTATTGATTTGTAACATTTCTAAATGTTCTTTATTGAGTTGAGTTGATTTTCTGCACAAGTCGAGTAGCGTTTGCTGACTGTAAAACTCCGGCACTTCTGAAGTCTGCATGCATGTGCTTCTGTTCATGTACAGTACTGCATGTGGGCATTTAAACTAGGCTTTGATCAAACTGCTCTCTTTTAACCTGTTAATTAGATGCATTCATTAAATCATCTAATAACAAGACACAAGTAGCTTCCGCTTTGTCATGATTCCCGAGCTGCTTAATTAGCACGTATCTGCTTGATTAAATGCCGTCTGTTTTTGCTGCCTTTTGTCAGACGAAAAGCCGTATGCAGCTGGGGTCACCTTCCCTTTGTGAGTGACGTCCCTGTTAGAGCGTCTTTCGGAGCGATTCTGTTATTCTGGGAGCTGATATCTGCTTTTCATCTGCGCTATTATTATACGGTGCTGAGATCTGGCTGCGAAGACGACTGGCAGATATAAAGCTCACTATGGTGGCAGCGTTTCAGTCCCGACCTGTCGCTTCTTCCCCTTTATACCATAGATCCTAATCGCAGTGACGTTTTATTCATGTTTTATTATTATTATTATTATTATTATTATTATTATCATTATTATTATCATTATTATTATTATTATCATTATTATTTAATTTTAGGAGTGGTCCAAGCACAATGTTGCCGACCAGTACAATGTCACACTGTCTCCCCTATTCTGTCCATCGGTCACTGATCACATAATGGCAATAATAAAGAGATGTGGTTTGTTATGATGATGTACTATGTGTCCCTATGGAGAGAGGACGTTCTATGCATACTGTGCCAACCCGTACTGTGCCTATTGTACTGTGCCTATTGTACTGTGTCTACTGTACTGTGTCTACTGTACTGTGCCTACCTTAAGGCTCAGCATTTTTTTTTTTTTTACAGAAATTGTTCCATTGTAAGGCTTTTCCCCACCAAGCTGCCTAACACACTTAACTGAGGGGCCTTTCGCTACATGGCCAATAACATGGCAGGGGGCTTATTCACCGGCTGTTTTACCTGCTTCATGACACTGTTTCTGTCCGTATGTTTTCACCCTCTAATTGGCGTGTAAGATTGGACCAGCTGACGCATATTAATTTAATGAATGTCTAAATGATCTTAAAGGTGAACATTACTTTTTTTTTTGCTTGAGGTACGGAGAAAGCACTGACTTTCGTAATATTTGGGACTTTAGTGATTTGTGTATTTTAGACCTCTTGGGATGCAAAAGACCCGCCCTACCTCTGACTTGTATGTGTGATCGCCCCACCTTCCTATAGCCACTCTCATGGTCCCAGCGGAACCGATTAGCAGCGGTCAGCATAATATTTTCATAGCGTCGCAGGACTGCGGCCCATCTGACTAATGCTATTATTAATCTTTACGTTTGGGTCCACATATTCATCCTTCTGTGGGACCGGGGAACTGGTGTAAGCTCATGAGAGCTTTGGCCTGTAATAGAGCCATTAGTCACTGGTGGAGATAATGTTTCATTCTGCTCTGGGCCCTTTCCCTTTCATTAGGGACGATCCGGCACCAGCATTCAATAAAACTCTCATAAAAGTAATGTTACTCATATAAAATTTTCATTGTTCATCTTGTCAGCCTGTTCTTTTTACGTTAGTGTTTACCAGATGCAGGGGGAGAATGCAGAAGCTGGCTCTCTATGTATGTATGTATGTATGTATGTATGTATGTGTTTAAAGAGAAATGTGTAGTAAGTAAATGTAGTTTGCTGCGTTGTGTGTGTCTGTGTGTTAGGAATCGATTCGGAAGCCTTCTGCAGTGTCCGTGTGTAATAATATTAAATTCGAATGAAATGGAACAACACGGTTGAAAAACACTGCTCTCTGTCACGGAAGAGAATTTATTTTCTCGACAGTTATTGTTTTGTCGAGGCGTTGCTTTCAAACAGCTGTCTTTAAATATCATTTTACACTGCTGGCTGCTCATTCACCTTTTGACCGTCGATTATTTTTTCACCTTATTCATCCATGCTGGAAATCGGGAGGGGGGGTTAGCACTGGTCCACACCGGTCCACACCACTGGGCTCCCATGTATCTTGTTTATTTTTCCAGGAAAAGAGAGACAAAACTATTGTTATTCCTGAATTCCTTTGTTACATGTCTTGCTCTGTATTCTGTCCCGTGCCCGTTGGAGCTGTACATGATATGAAAGTGATGGTTCCTTTGTGGGATTTAAGGGCTTATCTCGCTTTGATCTGCGTCGTCCGTTAACCCTCTGGGGTCTAGGGGTAGGGAACACACTTTCACTGACTGGGGCATTATCACACATTTCTTTAAATATCATAAACTTAATTCATGGCAAATAAAGTATTTATTATATATTTGTTTTGGCATTACACTCAATTTTAATGTATGTTGTAAATATGTCAGATTTATGTTAAGTTTGTAATTTGAAATCAAAGTACAGACATTACAAAATGCAGTTTGGAACACTTGCAGAAACATTACAACAGTACATAGTAAGCAATGGTGGCAGTTTGTTTTGATCCCAGATATCTGATCACCAAAGTCTTGGCTACATGAAGGTGACTAAATGGTGTAGTTGCAACATTCAGTTGGATAAATAATAATCCTAACTCATGTCACTATTTCTGGGCTCCTTTCATTGAATATGTAGCAACTTTCATGTGTATGCATGAGCCATTGACACCTGGACACATCCCCCCCCCCCTTTTATAGTGATGATGTGGATGTATCTGGATCGCGTTTCACTGTTGCGTTGTTCATCAAATTACCATGCAAATGCAATTTGAATACGCGGTAATGCGCTATTTAGAATGCGAATAGTGATCTTCAGGTGAGGGCGGCACTACACGCCCCCGATGCAGGTAAAGCAAAGAAAGGTGACATGGTTAACTTTTTAGCCGGTTTAACCTAATTTTAAAAACTTTAATACTTCCGACAATGGACGTTTTGAAAAGAAGACAGATTACGGATTTAGTCAGGGTTTTTTTCATGATTCTACACACAGATTTCAGCGAGATATAATCTGAAATAGACAGCAAAATACGCTGCATTGCTGACGACGCACTCGACCCCAGAGGGTTAGAGTTGTGTTCCGCTGTTATACTTCAGGTGGTTCTCTGGGGTCACGTTGTGTGAAATTTGTATTGAGCGTACCTTGAATCTGGAAGAAAAACTAGTTTTTTTACATAATGTTTTTACATAACATAAGGAAGATTTGTGATTCATGGAAGACTAGTGTTGTGCTTACTAGCAATTTGAATTTTTTTTTTTTTGCGGGGGGTGGGGTGAGGTTGTATTATTTTAGATAGTGTAAAGCGATTTAAAGGCCTTTACATGATAGATAAAAGCTTGAGAATGTCTGCGTATGTGGCCCTGAGTGGGGTGTGGTCGGACGGCCGGATGCATGACCTTGCAGCGTGGTGTCGTTTCAGACGGGTTCAGCGTGACGGGCCTGCCCATCTCCAGCCCACTCCGGCAGGTGCTGAAGCCACGCTCAGAGAACAAGCCCATGGGCGCAGAGTCCGGTAAACCCGAGTACAACCAGGTCAAGGTAAGCAGCCTCAGCTCATCTCTTCATTATCAGGCACCTGTCAGATCCCCCAGCATCATTAGCCGTTACCTATTTACACGGTTTGCAGTTTGGGGGCGGTGTGTTTTGACTCACGGCCCCGGGAGGGCACTGTCAGTTGATCTGTGCTCAGTAGAGCCTCACTGCCAGAGTGAGGTCCTCCAGGGATTCCCATGGGTGAAGACAGACCTGTTTGCTCACGGCACAGCCTGCATGAGCTGCGTTATGCACTAAACTGAGAAGCAGGTGTGTTCCTAGGCTCAGGCCTTCAGAAGCTCTGGGAAATATGGATGTTTGCCGCCTGAGCCGCCCACCCCCCCATGCCCCAGCCCAACTCTGCAGAACCAGCACCCATTACCATGCAGAAGTGCCGTCTGCTCAACAGCGATAACGGCTCCATGTCCCGGTCCACTTCGCGTGTCCGGGCAGGCAGGCTCGGCTGACTGCCCTGTACACGTGTCCAAATCGCTGATCCTCCTGGAACACGCGTCCTTTCCACTGACGCCACCCAGGCCCCACGGCTTCTTTGTGCTGGCAGCCCGCGGGCCATAGAAACCGCTTGTTTGCTACGTTTTGTTGGTGGTGAGCACAATAATTAAAAATGAACATGCAGTGAGCTGGGCGTCACGGCATGGAGACATTCTGCAAGAGATCCCAGCACTCCCCGGCTCACAGCTTCTGCCTGTAGCGACCACGGGGCTCGTCAGCCGCTGCCCGTAGCGACCGCCCCGTTCGCCGTCAGCACGCCCGGGGCCACGGGGCTCGTCAGCCGCTGCCCGTAGCGACTGGCCCAGTTCACCATCAGCACGCCCGGGGCCACGGGGCATATACTGTAGGCTGCAGTCCCTAGCGATCGGCCCGGTCCGCCGTCTGCATGCCCGAGGCCAGGGGGCACGTTGGCTGTGACTGCATTCGAGCCAAGCGCTGGCAGCTGTTTCGGTAGCTGGGGCCCTTATCACAGGTGAGATGCCAGAGATGGTTTTCATCCTCAGTATGGAAGGTCTGTCCAGTGGGGTTGGGAGGCTCTGCAGGCCTCGTTTCCTGTCAGCTGCTCGCCTCAGCAGTTTTAACTCTTTTTACCTTTATTTCTCCAATTTACTTTTGCCCCTGGTTCTGGCTCTGCATTATACATGAGGAATTAGCTCCCAGGCGGATGTTGCTCCCCATGCGTTCTGACCTGCTGGAGAGTAACAGGTCGCTGTTGTGTGTTTGTTTGGACTCGGCCACAGTAGTTTCCCAGCAATTAGGCTGCCGTCTGAAGTGCAGATGTTTGCATCACAGCCTTGATATGGAGACAGGGCTCCAATTCTGCCCACTGGAAGGGGATGCCTGCTTATTCCGCATGTCACTGATTAATCTTTGTTTTTATCTGCTGTTATTAACTGGTGTGTATTAGCCGTTAAGAAATTAATTTAAACATTAGGTTTAGACATTAATGTAGATCATGCATTGAGTTTCATTGGTTAAAAGTGACTTGGTGGTTTTTGTGCTTAAAAGGCAGCAAAAGACTTGCAGTCTCAGCTAATAATCGTTTTATACCATCCTGACTTATTGTTTCATGAAATATTTATTAAATGTATGATTAAAGTTTAAAATCTGAATGACATCACTATAATACATCTTTAACATCACACCTACAGAATATATTTTGGTCGTGACAATAAGAAAAAAATAGTGATATCAGTGAAACTTTCTCTCTTTTTGTCATCTTTGGCTGTCAGTTTTCGCTGGTAAGCTTGATGCGTTTTTGATGCTTGGGCAACATTTGATGGTTTGGCGGTTTGACAGGCCCGTCCTCCTGCAGCCTTTCTGCCGGGGTACCCTTACATAAGCGCAGCACTTACGGCAGCATGCTCATGGGCCACCCACCCCCGGATCCTCTCCATGTTCTCAGCGTTGGCCCTCATGCAGATGCAATTTCTCAGAACGTGTGGCTTCAGTTAGGTTCCACTTCTGATGACTATGTAGGACTTGTTAACCCAAGAGGGAAGGGAGACCAGTCTGATGGAGAGAAACGTCAGCGTAGCAAGTAAATATGATGAGTGAAGCCTCTATCTCTCATGACGTTGGTGCTGCACCGTCACTAAGGCGAGTGTCTGGTTTGGGTGCCATGGAAGATTATCTTAAAGAGCATCTTAAACTAGGTTTAGATATCGGCCGGAGAACTGCTCGCCTGTACAGGCTGCAGGACTGTGTGTGTGTGTGTGTGTGTGCGTGCGTGCGTGTGTGTGTCTGTGTGTGTTCAGTCTTCTCCTCCTCTTGATCCGTTCTCCCCCAGACTAATAAAAGAAAACGCACGAGTCTGCTGCTGCTATTTTTAGCCTCCCTGAGGACCTGTGCCCAGCTCTGCTTAAAGATTCACATCTCGCTCCTGATGCAGATATTTATAGCCTGCCGCCGCCTGCCCGAGTTAGACCGTCTCCGTAAGTGATGAACGTGTTCTGGGAAGCGTTTCTTTGTTTATGCTTAGCTTTTACCTTGGGCAGTCCTGGCCTGGTCAAATACGGCATATTGCTGCCAATTGTGCCTGTTTATTGCTGCTGAATTAATATTAGGAATGTTTTTTTTTTACCTCCTGAGTACAGTGCTCACTGTATTTATGTAGATGCTCTGCGGGAAATAATGTTTTCAGAAAGTAATGGGATGAACATGTATGATTACATATTTAGAGCTTACTAACATCATTAGTCCAGCACAAAACAAATGATTGAATATTGAGATTGAATCCCACAGCGGTGAGAGATTCCTCAGTGAGATGCATTTACACAGGATTTGTTTTGTTTTGTCTGTTTGGATAATCGTTCCTCTACACTGAGCCCTTTCTCGTGTTCAGAATACTAAATCTCCTTTGGGATGGGATTGATTCCCCAACTCCACAGCCGACTTCGAGCCATGAAGGAGCCCTCCACTTCCTGACACGTCCTGGGTGTGGGGCCATGATGGAGGGATCAGCTCATGCCTAACGTGGCAGCAGGGGACAGGGCTTATGTCAAACCATTTATCTGCATTATCTCTCTCAGCCTGTACCGATGAAGCAACTTGCCTCTGGTGAATTTGCTCACGTTTGTGTCAGTGACCCTGAAATCCGCCTCTTCCGTTCCTGTTCCCCACCTGCAACTTGGTGGATGGCTCACTTTAAATGGACGTCCTTGTGTGCTCGAAGCGAGTCCAGGAGAGAAGAACGTGATTCCTTTTGGTAGGGAAATCCTTCAGTGAGTGTCATTTAAAATAAACCTTTGCATTCTGCTCCATTTGTAAATCACTGTAATACTGGAGGGTTGTTTGCTGTGAGCTTGTAATAAGTTTATAACGGAGGTTTCTCATTGGCTGGCCTGTTGGTGTTCTCCCATTGGGGAGGGTGTGCAGTGGCGCGACCCTTGTGTCAGTCTGCATGCATTCTCAGCATCTATAATGGATATCTCTGCGGGTCGCATCATAGTTGTCAGTCAGCCCCTCACGGCAAAGACCCCCACCTTGACCAAGCTGGGGCGCTGGCCAGGTGCTGGTAGCATCGTCCCCCCGTCTGCTCACCTTTCTGCAGGAGCGAGGCAGACACTCTGTAATGCGAAACAGCTGTGCGTAGCCTGCTCGACGGTTCTTGTGGGCCTGTACCATGCCACGGGCTGGGCGGGGGGAGGGGAGGTACTGGCCAGTAGCTTGCAGGTTCATAAAATTGGATAATGTCAAGGACAAAGTAACGATCAGGATTACCGTGCTGGAACCGGTCTCTCGTTTATGGTGACAAGGCAGCTCTTGGGCTGACAGGAAAAGCAGGTTGTTTGTTGACACCGTGCTTGGGGGCAAAGTTTGGGAGTGGCTTGCATGCGTGGTCACCAGCACTGTCACAGATGAGGGTGCTGTGTACTGTCAATACTGACCGCCATGGATTATGCAGCACGGATCTCAGCCTCCCCCCAACCGCCGCTGGGGATATTCCACATCACTGGATGCTGCACTTACTTGTGGGGGGTGTTATGGGCTGAGCTTTCGGCAGATGAATTCTTAGCAACGCTGGGGGCATCTGTAGTCGGGAAAAATAAGACATCATATTAACATGCTGTTCTGTTTTTAACAACTTATTATGCTTATAAAAAGTCCTAAAATAATGTATCCTCTGGGCTCAGTGGGGGACACTCGCGTACTACAGAATAATCTTTATTTTGTTATGATTATTACGCTGTGCTGAGGGGAGTGGGGGGTGGGCGGGGGACCGAGGAGCTGAGCTGCCACCTCTGGCTTTGAGCATGCGTGCGTGGGTGGGCGTTGGTCGGGTGGTCAAGGTGTACTTTACCTTGTGGAGACCGAATGTCCCCATGACATGAATACACATTTTTTTTACCTTATGGATACCAGTTGGTTATGGGTAGGGCTGGGTAGGGGTTAAGGTCCTCATAGTTAGCATTAGCATTTTTCCCATAGAAATGAATGAGCGGTCCCCAAAAAGATATGATTACACGACTGTGCGTGTGTGTGTGTGTGACTTCTCAAAGATCTTCTCAAAAACATACTTCCTTTTTTAAATCGAATCTCTGATATTCCTGGGGCAACATTGACAGATGTTAATTTTCATCATACATTCTGTGATATTTTTTTTTTTACCCAAAGGAACTTTCATGGATTCATTCATAAAGAGACCAGTGATGAACTAATATGTTGTTTGTTTCTTATGCGAAGTAACTCACATTTATGGGAAAAGCTATGTTTTGTTAATGATGTTTTTGGATGACGTGGGCGGCATTTTCCCCACACGAATAGCTGGTAGGTTCACATCAGTCATTTAAAAAAAGGCCATCTGACCGTTTCTGTGCTCAGTGAATGTATGTTACGTCTCACTGTCCCCAACGCAGACATCCTACAAACGGGGGGGATGGTGTGTTTGGGTGATGGAGTGCGGGCCTGAGTGCGGGAGGGAGGGAGGGGGGGGTCATTTCTCACAGCAGATGGGAGAGAGTACCGAACCCCATCCCAGCTAGTGAAGACCATCTACATAATGGGTTTATTCCCTCAAGATGGAGCTCCGAGCCCCTGTGAGGGGGGGGTCTGAAATGACTGACTGGCAAGGACATTCCTTAGAGCTGCTGAGCCCTAGTTGGGTCCATCTCGTCCTTATTGCTAATGTTGCTTCCTAATGAACGGCAGCTCACTATAGAGCGCAGGTCTCCTGAAGGAGCTTTCTGCTTCCTGCTCACCTGCTGGGCTTCCAGGTAAACACCATTCATAGGAGGCCCACATTTATTTTTGTTTTGTTTTATTATTCTCATTACTGTAGTCTAATGTTATTGGTGTTTAAATGGAAGTTGGGAAAGTCATTTACATGGTAATTGCTTTATTACACACAGCCTGTTTAAAAGGTGAAAGTGATTTGGAATGATAAGTGTGGTGGTATTTAGGCTGTATCAGGCGGTTGTTCAGAAGTCTACGATGTGTGCTTGTACGTTGAAGGTTCTGGGATGTCAGCTGGGCCTGGTGTGCCTCCCTTCAGTCAGGTACTTAACCTGAATCCAGGCGCTAAAAATATACTGACCTTAAGTAGATAAAATGTGGAAAAGAATTCTTTGAAAAACGTGTCACAAAAATGCAGCAAAGTCACAAAATAATGATCAAGGGCTGCGTTTGCTTTTTTTTTTACATTGAATCTCTTTTAATAGAATTGAAAAATCTTTTCTGCCTGGTTTAAAGGCTCCCTATGAAGCCAGACTGCATTCTTTTGATATCTATTCCCCTCGGTTTGATGGCCAGGTGCTTTGCTGCGTTCGGGGCGGTTTGGTGTTGCTCTGTGATGCTTATTCGTGATCCCTAGACACGCCGCACCAATGGCACACTGGAGAGACAGCTCTTCCCTTATTAATCGTGCACCATCATCCGCCTCCCTGGCTTACAGTGTGAGTGCGGGAAGGACGGCCGCTGAGCGGCACGTCGCCTTATCGAAGCGAGGCCTGCGGGCTGCGTGCGCAGCTGATTGCTGTGTGGCCTCGTTTCACTTTATCGATCAGATTGAGTCCTGGTTGCGGATTTTAGTCTCCCTGGGAGACCACAGCCACGCCCATGAGGGCCATCGGAGCAGGAGGTAGAGCATTTCAAGGTTACCGAGAGCCCTAATCGTTGGGAAATAGCATCATCCATTCTTCACGTCATTTTAAACATGAAAGCACCAAATAGCTTCAAACATGATCCAGACTCATCTTAATGGCGCTTTTTTAAAAATCTGTCCGTCCGCCCGTACATCCATCCATACATCCAACCATCCATCCATTCATCCATACATCCATCCTGGTCAGGTTTAAGGGGGTGCGGTGGACAATCCCAGGTAACACAAGGACATTAAAATGGTTGTACTTACAGGCGGTAAGTTTCAAAATATCGAAGTCTCTGTCACTTTAACATCAGACTGGGACTTGCGTCCATGTGTAAAACCCAAAGTGCATTACTGACAGTCCTGCAAACACAAGCCTGCGATCGGTTTTCTCACTTCTGCGCGATGCTCCCCTGCGAATCAGCTTATTATAACGCTTTTATATGTCTAACTCCCTTTTAATAATAGGGTGCCAGTTTAGCCTTGTATGATCAAGTTAAACTGGAAACTGCTTGGGAGGAAATTAAATGAAGCAATTGAAGAGAGGAGTGGGATGCTGCTGTTTTTCTGATGCCTTTGTGGGGCCAGTGCAGCCGCAGAGCACCTTTGGAAGCTCCTGCTAAAATGCTATTTGAGCGCAGTTAAGGTGAGCAGGTGGGAGGTATTCGCTTCTCGGTGGCACTGGGTGCCGCGACCCAATGACCCGCAGACTCGCTGAGGACCGCTGGGCTGACAGAGAGCGGCACCTGTGGCACAATGGCAGAAGTGCTGGCTGACAATCTGTGCTACAAATGTGGGTTCAAAGGTGAAACGAGGATCAGATCAGGGGTCTAGGGTGGCGTTATTTATTCATTCATGTAGATTGTTAACATCTTTTTCAATTACGTTTCCTGGGAAACCTCAGAGGGTCAGGAGTCAAGCTGGTGCATTTGCAAAGAAGGCTTTGGCATCACCAACGGGGCCAGAAGGGACCCAGTGTCACTTCTGAAGCTTTTGTTTTTCGGTTATCCTGGACTAGCGATTTGGAGACCATTGATGAGTTTAAGTCCCAAGTCCCACGTCCTTGGTTTTATCGGCCTGTGGGTCACAGCGTAGAGGCTCCTCTTCCTGTGGTGGTCACTGGCTGTGCAGCTGACTGCTGCAGTTGACTTCTGAGGTGGTATGAGCCTGTAAGTGTTTGGGCCCCCGTTGGTCTGGGAGGTGCCACAGTATCCTTAGGAGGTGGGGGTTGTATGTATGATTTGATTTACTGTACTGACATTCTGCATCCCGGCCCTCAAAGTTGCTTGCAAATTAATTTCATGTCCAGCAGGTGCGCAAGGTAGATCTTCCCCGGTGCGTGTGGAAGCTCGCTAATTGGATTGGACCTCGGAGGCTCGTTCTAAAGGCCCCTGCCCTGGTGTTGCCAGGAGAAGAGGCACCCTCCCCTGCTTCTCTTTCCAGCATCTGTACCCATTTGATTAGGTTGTATTTAGGGGTATCAGGTGGGGGAGGAGTGAATTGGGCGGTTTGGGCACCTAGTCAAGGTTGCCATTTCCATCAGCCGAGGGCTTGTCTGAGACGGTGCGATGCACCATGGGAATGCTGCGTAAGGGCAACAGAACTGAGAATGTCTCGTATATCGGAAGCCAGTTATGGTAAATTAGTTTTGATGATTAATTCATAAATGAGAATTTGTGAGAAGTTCAGTCGCACAATAACAACCAAAGGTCCATCAGTGTTTTGCATGTTTCACCATCTATGTTAAAAGAAAAGAATTTTACATATTGTGGATTTCTAGTATTGGTGTGTGTGTGTGTGTGTGTGTGCACCTGTGTGTGTAAAATCTGGATGTTATACATGATTCTATATGTCCATCTGTAGCATGCTCTACCAGCTGAACAAAAACTATCGGTTCTCATTAATTAAGCTAAACCATGGATCTTATTCGTACCCATGCGTTGATTGTTAATTACGATGTGGCTAATTTATTAATCGTCATTCACAGCCTATCAGAAAAGTATGCCCAGTCTGGCACCCTTGGGCACAGGCCGAAAGACAAAAGAGGGGTGGTGAATTTGCACATTTCACACGGCTCTCGGGAAAATGGCTGTGCTCAGATTTGGAAAAGAACAGTGGTTCTGACCCAGCCCAGACGGGCATGTTTGAGCATCATGGCTTGGTGCCACATATACTGAGGGCCTGTTAGGGAGTCAAGTATCCGGTCATTGCCGGGTCACCCGATGGGGACACAGGGCCGCATGCTGCTTGGCCTCTGTGAAGCAGGACACTGCAGAGTGAGCGTGTCGCATTTCGCTGGGCTGTGTGGATGGCCGGATTGGACTTTGACGAACGATTGGCCACTTCATAAACTGATAGATATAAACAGCTTTAGTACATGGCTGGCTGCTTATGATTCTGATAAAGCACTCTGCTGTGAGGCCGGTGCAGCACACACATACTGTACAGTATACATGCTGAGTGCACACACACACACACACACACACACACACACACACACACACACACACACACACATTACTATGCAAATGAATACTAAGAGCGCAAAGCTGGGAGGTGGTGCACTTGATGATATCGCTACAGGAGCGGGGTCGTCATGGCATGGCACAGATCTGGCAGCAGGGGCCCCGCACAGATGGCCTGCTTCGTAGAAGGATGTACGTACCGGGACGACCGGCACCGCCAAGAAGCACACTGAGGGCAGAGGAGCCGACCCTGTGCTTTCCCCTCCGCGGGCCCCTGCAGTTCTGCAACCATCTCCCGAGCCACTGTGTGGCAGATGCCAAAATCTCTGTCCGGCGCTGTTTCCTGTGGTTAACCCCATCATCATTAGTGCTGATCATACCTGTTAGACGTGCACTAGCTGAAAGGTCAGTGGTGGTGGAAATACGAAGATGCTTCTTTAGGTTCCTTTATGGGCTGTTTAATGAACATTATATGAAAATGTCAGCTTCATAGAGCTCAGTGACCGCTGGATTTGTTATGATCAGCGTTAGTCACTGTCATATACCTCTCTTTCTCCATTTTGTTTGATTTACAAATGGAGATTCGATATTTACTCTTTCATTTCAGTCTTTCTGGGTATTTATGCACATTTCACGTTACATTTCTGGGCAGATATGTGTGGAGAGGCTGTATATTTTAAAAGTGCCGAAGGCTCCTGTCAGGAAGCCTTGCAGACCTGTTCAGGCCGTTCTGTCTCTTTCCTCTTTAGAGAGGCTCCTGCTGTAACACTGCCTTGAGTTGCTGAGCCTCTTCTGCAAACTGTGAAATCCCTGAAGCCAAAAAGCACTAGTTTGTGGGCTTCCTGTCTCTCAAACCCTCTGCTGTGGGGTATCTGCGCCCTGTAAGGGGTAATAGTGTAATGGTATACATATTTGTACTGAATTTTTGGTACGGGTCTTTCGGTTTGGTACGCATATGTACCGAATGAATGCAGCAAATGTGGGACCTTTGTGTTTCTGTGTTTCCCCCCGAGCAACACTGAGAAAGGGGCGGATGACGCAGTACCGTTACACATACGGGCATACGTCGTAATATGAAGTGGTTAAGGGGAATACAAGTACAGCACAGGTATTTTGAAATACTTCATTATAATGGATATTTATTTTGTTATGCTTTACATTTTTGAGACAATATTTACATATGAAGCCGAAAGCTGCTAATGTGAATACAGAACAGATCAGGTGCAGTTAATTTTCTAAATGTTCACCTTAATGGATATTTATTTTATTTTTGTTTACTTGAGAGAATATTTATTTTGATTTACTTTTAAGTAAATTTGAGCTTTTATTAGTATGCCGCAGCAGTATTGGCGGAGACTTTATGTAAGAAAGACAGGCATGCTTTGTTCAGTAAACCACTGTTTAATAAAGAGAAAAGGAAGTTTCTTTTACCCCTGAAAAGTACCTAGCGGTAACTTCAAAACCGAGGTACGTACTGAGCTGTAATTTTTGTGTTCCTAGCCACTCTGTACTGGCAGATGGGGGGTGCAGCTCGCTAATTCGGGCGTATGTCACCAGTAACACTAAGATGGATCAATAAGAGTGGAGTTTGGAGAGGCTTAGCATAATCCACCAAGCAGCTGAGCACCTCCTATATCTTCTCCAGCCCTATTAACTCTCCCTGATTCCTGCCAGAGGAGCGAGCTCACGTAGGGTGGCTCTGCACTCGAGCTCCACATTGCACCACTGTTATCCCCCTGTTAGGTTAATCACTTATGCTTTGCCATTAATTTATCTAAGTTACTCTGACAGACACTGAGCAGCCTGTATGATAGAGTATGATAGAGGAGGGTATCACTGTTTTGTTCCCCAAAATCAGAGGTCAGCAGTGTGACAGTTTCATTCTAGAGCCACTCCTGTGTGGTTAAATTCAGCTGAACTTTAGGGGCGAACCCACTAAAGATAGACTCCACATTAGCAGGCTTGGCTTTCTGTCACTTAGGACAGGCAGGAGAAAACTTTGCACCTTAACCCACATTCCACTTCCTTGTCAGTGCAGGTACCAAGGTTCCCAGAAAAGGCAACTTGATCACCCTAAGCCCCCAGATTCAGACTACCTCGCCTTGTGGTCCTGGGTGGCATCAGCCCTGCCTTCCACTGCCCGTTATCTGCTGCGATAACTGCAACCCCATCCCCACCTTCGTGGCCCCTGCCTGCCCTGGCCTAGCGGGTCACCCCCCCTTTCAGCAGCGTAAGGCTGTTATTGCTACATCTGTCACAGCGCTAATGGAGCATGGTGCTGGAGCATGACATTTAAATGATACTGAGAAAATGTCAGGGGCTGTCCATCTCTGAATCCCTTGCTGGCTGCGCTCCGCTCTCTTTTAGCTGGGACACTCTAGCACACATCCTGTCCCCCCCATTCACGCATCCACACAGGCTCGAGCCGGGCCGTGGTGAGCTCCCGTCGACTGAAGCATTTAGCGGTCTGATAACGGCAGGCTGACACCTCCCCACAGGAGTTGCCTGTAGAAAGTTCCGGAGGTGTGACACGTGAGGATGGAGCATCGCAGGTGGGAGGTGCAGCTCCACATGGCGGGCTGGTGACATAAGTAACATGCATGGTCCTGCTCTGGGGCTGAGGGAACACGCCATGTGCCCTCTGCTCATTATATTACACTCCCAGCACCTAACTCAAAGCGCACGCCACTGGAACTCCCACTGCTGAGCTGAGCGTCCGGAACTTTCTCCGTCTGCAAATGAAAGCCGATAGAAAGCCGGAGCGGCCGACAGATCTACTTTCTGTGTCCTTTTGAGGTGCGAGGCACTCTATTTTAAGGCTTACACAGCCAGATCCTCCTGACTCTCCCCGATTCCCCCTTTTTTTTTTTTTCCTCCATTTTCGCCCTGCTGATTTTGGTGTCACACCAACATGTCGTTCCTCCCTTAATTGGAGGTCACTTTAATGACAGAACCGTTCATGCTTATTGGACTTTGGAATGAATAGGGTTGTTCTGTCTTTCATGGAAGTAACTTTTAAAAATAAATGTGGAGGAATTTCATTAATTCCTTGGAAGCAGTCAGGTTGGGTGCCAGAGGGTGGAATTTAAAAAACTGTCTCATTGGGGGTGAGAAGCGGAGTGCTGAAATAGTGAACAGGATGGAACTTTCCGGCATTACTACACCTTGGCCACGTGCTCGTTCTGGTATCAGTATTGAGCTGGAGAGCTAATGACTTTCTGTAGCCACATGTCTTTGCCGTGATTCACTGGTAGGAGCACATTGATCTGGACCCCTCTCGTACTTGTGCACACCCCAGCCTGTCACACATTTCACAGTCACTACAGCAGACTCATTCCTGCAGCTGGTTATGAAATGGGCTCGTTTTTATTCGAGAGAGGGCACAGTGGGCTCACGACTCCAGCGTCGTGGGCTTGATTCCTGCACCCCGGTCTGTGTGTGTGGAGCTGGTATGCTCTGTCTGCGTTTGTGACTTCTGTGTCGTTTCCTCTCCACAGCCCTAAAGCAGTGAATCAGGTGTCTCGGAAAGTCACCGCTGTTGTGAACGCTGCATGTGTGTCTGTGTTTTGATGGGCCGTCCTTTATCTTGTGCCCCGTCCTTGCTGAGATCACATATGGAAAATGGATGCGCTTGCAAATTCTTGAATAGTACAGTTACCTCCAATAATATTGTAGTCAAAGTAAAAATTGCACAGGTGGCCTCAGTGCTCTTAACGTGATTGGCGTGTGTGGTGCTTATTCATGAGGGCATAATGAATGGAAGCCGGGTGGCACTAGGACACGTATTCACACGCACGCCGGCTGTCCGTTAGCCTGTGTGAAATGCCCTCCTGTGTCAGACTCTTAGCCGCCGGCCCCTCTGTGCTAGTGATCTTGGAGTACAGAGATGCTTTTGGGCACTTGCCATAGGGGCATCCCGACATGAACCCCGCGCATGGCCACCCTGGGGACAGTGTCACTGAGACGGCAGACAGCCTTGCAGCTGGGCCTCTCGCACGTGTGCACGCGTGCGGACGCGCCGTACCCTGATTGGCCGAGTCTGTGCTCATCAGGCAGAAGGTTGTGTAGAGGCACAGCTGGCTCATGTCCACCTTCCTCTCCGGCTGCACATTCTGTACCAGCGTCTCACTTCATGACGTCATTTAGCCGACATACACACACACACACACACACACACTCCTTTTATCCATAATAACAATAATAGGGTGTTATTCATTTACAGATAATGTGAAAGTCGCTGCCACCAAGGCCGGCGTGTGGCTCAGTGGGTTAGGATGCGATGCTCGTTATTGGAAGGTTGCTGTTTCGCATCTAAGAGTTATTTCACTGTTGGGCCCCTCAGAAAGGCCCCTAACCCACAATCACTCCCGGCACCAGCTAACCCTGAGCTTTCAATGGATACAATCGGCTGCTAAATACGTAAAATGTAAATGTACCCCACTTGGCTTTATTTATATATATATATATATATATATATATATATATATATA
>JAODJX010000049.1:19578553-19596702 GCA_026776945.1 Isichthys henryi
CTGCCTCGTGCCCATTGCTTCCGGGATAGGCTCCGGACCCCCCGCAACCCAGTAGGATAAGCGGTTTCGAAAATGGATGGATGGATGGATGGATGGATATATATATATGTGTGTATATATGATATACCCGCGCATAAATGTGTGTGCATATAATAGATATTTTCCCAGCTCCAAAGAAAGGCTGGCTGGTAGCTGGCAATCTGTCAGGCTCTTTGCAGCTGCGCTGACACAGGCGCTGTTCCTCAGCTTAAAATAGCTCCTTCTACCCCCCCTCACTGAGCAGTGCCGGGTATAAATAGCTCTACTTTGCAATGCGCTGGGGAAATAAATTATATTCCAGGCAGCTGTTCAAATACCTGCAGCATGCAGTGATGTATTTTTCGAGGAACTGGTCGTCAGGAGTGAATTAGCTCTGTTTATGTCCTCTTTGGAAAATGGCGTCCCTTGATGTGCAAATGTCTAATTACCACGGTAACCATATTGTCCTCACCATGCATGCATGCTTTATTTTTTTTTAAACATCTGCTCTGTGTCCTTAACGATAACACTGATAACCCTAATACTAATACTAATAATAATAATGAAAATGTGTATCGGCTACATTTGCTTCAGCAGCTATTTCTAAAATGACCTTGGGTAATTGTTAGATTTTGTGACGAGGCAGTGCTTTGTAAAATGGCCTTTTTAGTTCTGAGAAGGAAGAAGTATGTGCAGTTGGGTACATATTTTGGAACCTAAAAAT
Organism: Isichthys henryi; assembly: GCA_026776945.1. Lineage (NCBI taxonomy): Eukaryota > Metazoa > Chordata > Actinopteri > Osteoglossiformes > Mormyridae > Isichthys > Isichthys henryi. Next base: position 19,579,296 of record JAODJX010000049.1, read on the forward strand.
TGTCTGTCTCCTGCAATCTGGTCTTTTCATAGATATTGTACTGCCACAATAGATTAGTAAAACGGATGCATTGCCATGGAATAAATAGGCACTCACTGCTTAGTGAGACTTAAATAAACACACGTGTCCTGCCGTCACTCTGCTGCCTCGTGTAGCCATGGAGAAAATGACAAGTGAGCCACCTGACTTGCTGCGAGGGCTTTCCAACCGACCGTAAGCAGCGAGCAGGTGGGAGCTGCGCAGATCATCAGGGAGCCGCGTGGCATTGGCCCCCCCGGCCGCTGGGAAATGAATGCTGTCCGCAAACGCAAGAGCTGCCTCTTCATAAACACATCTTTCTGTTAATAGTCCATCAGTGTTACCAGATATGTGTCATCCGTTTGGTACGTCATGTGAAATTGTGCAATTTTACTGTCTTCGGACGTGGTAAACCAAAAATCAAAAAGTATTTATTATTTATTTATTTTAATTCTTTATTGAGCTGTATTTATATCCTGATCTTATTCACTGATCTTACAATAAGCCATTGGATCATTTTTGTATGTTAGTCCATCCCTGCACATTAATGGAGATTACAAACATAGTCAGGCTGACCCCTTGTTCATATTTACTTGACAGATTTCGTAAAGGTTGCACTGCCAGGTCAGGTGATGTTTGCGCCGAGTGTGGAGAGCGAGACGCTGTCCTTGCGTGGCAGGTTAGAACTACAACCTCGAGATGTACTGAATGCTTGTTTCCCAGAAATGACATGTGACAAGTGCCTCAGAAGAGGTCTTCACTGACTAAGTACCTTCTGATATGTTCAGACCCATTTCTCGTCCTGGTTGCTGGAGACGATGGAGCGCGATTGTGTGTGTGTATGTGTGTGTGAGTGAGTGTGGGAGGAAGGGAGGGAGGGAGGTTCTTAGCCCTTAAAATCTGACTCAGCCCAGCTCTGTGTAAGAGGGCTTTCTAACAGTACAGTAGTAACATAAAAAGCATCCGGGTATCTTGGAGGTTGTGTCTGCTGAGCTGGAGGAGCTGCTTGAGGGGAGTCTGTCCAGGGGCCAGGGGAAGGCAGCCGGGGGACATGTTCATACTACAGAAATTTCCATGCATACCTCCACTCATGCCTACACGTGTCCTCCCAGATCTCCATCTGCGCTGCTCCATCTTCCAGCACCTGTGCCAGTTTTTGATCACGTTTCCTCCACAAGAGAATGAATGCTGGGTTCTGCTTGAGCACCTGGTTGTTTTTTCGGAAATACTCTGTAAAATGCTGCATAAAGGCTGGGTGTTAAAGCTGACATTCAGCGTATCTAATAGGATCACGGTTTGTGGGATCTCAGCCTCCTTCCCTTCTCATTTTGCTTGCCTCGCAGGGTTGCACCCCTGTTTTTCACTGGGCTGATTTTTAACAATGTCTTGAGGGTGGCCTAAGGGCTCACTCGGGCGGCTGGGCCCAGTGGGGCTACCAGGATGCTTCAGGGTCTGCAGTGGAGGCTCCCACGCCTCCCTAGGGAGGCCAGGCCAACAGTCAGCTCATGATGGTTGTTTTCCCATGACCTTTTGCCCCCCGGCTGAAATGTGGACATGCCAGTTTCGTCGGGCTGCTCGGGGGCATGGCGCTCTGCCATGGGACGATCAGACCATGGCACAGACGCTAACAGAACCTTGCTGTTTCCCTGCGGAGAGACTCGCCCACTGGTATCTGGTGAACACAGTCGCTGTGCACGTGCGTGGAATTTCAAATGCAGCCAATGATTGTGAGGTAAACATCTAACGTGCCTGCAAACGGCGCCGAGCAGTGAGATGCACGTGCTGGGGCAGATTATCAGGGTGCAGGTCCTCTGCTTCCCATTCCGCCCGTGTGCCTCCAGGAAGCTCATGCAAACCCGGCCCGCCAGAGCCGCCTTGTTATCACCCTGCCGACCTAAACCTTCGTTATGTATCGGCATCTTACATCAGCGAGCAGAGCCTCGCGACTTGATCACCGTAATTAAACCAGAGTGATATCTGTCTTATTTACTGCTTCCAAGACACCCCGGGATAGAAGCAGAAATCAGCCAGGAGTTTGTTTACACGCTTGTGCCTAAAAAGACGCTATTCTGAAGGTAGCTGGGTACTGGAATACATGATCAGTAATCGGTCAGGCGATTGAATGAGGAAGACGCCTTGACTACTGATGGGCCAACGCACTGCATCTGTGTGCCTGTGACACTGCACCTTAAACCTGAGTCAAACTATGCGTCGCTCACAGGGTCACGAGTCCGTGGCTGATATGCTGCCTAAAGGCACTATGTTAGCGTGTCCCCTGATTGTGAAAAAGGTTTCTGTCGCAATACACAAGATTTAGCTATGGTTCCCTTTCTTTACGTGCCTATTGCGCATATTAACAATTAGTATAACAACTTAGACTTCAAAGGAACTGGAAAGGCTGCACAGCTACTAATCATGAAATCTCCTTAGAAAAGCTAACAGGAAACGCAAACGTGGAACAGGCTGAGCAGTGTCTTCTGCGATTTTGCTTTTTGAAGATGCCTGATGTTCTCATGTTAATTGGACCTGTTTCCCCCCCCGCCCCACTTTTCTCCGAAGCTCCTATCTTTTTGATGTTTGTGTCTTGGATGCAACCAAATGCTGACAAAGCAGAATTGAGCTTTGAAGGACTTTATAGATTATTTTGTAATAATGACCGCTGACATGTCGGAGGTAATTCTAACGTTAATTGCCGTCTTTTTGCTTTTGATGGCCATGTCACCCCAAAACAGAAGATGAGTTGACTTTGATGGCTGTCATGGTCTGACCCGAGTCCCTCATCCAGCTTAAAACAAAGAAGGGAATCCTGTATCACTAGAATGTGCACGGGGGCTGGGGAGCCCCCCAGCACTGTCACCCTAAGCATAATTTGTTAGTAAGTCTCCTGTTCGTGGGTGTAGATGGCAGGACAGATGGCCCAGTGGATCAGGCGGTATCTCCCGAACCATTCACAGCAACGCTGCCGTTCGCCATTAATAATGCGAGTATGAGCATTTTCAAAATTAGCTGGCGTACTAGTTAACAATGACGGCTGGCAAACTTCTCAAGTAATTAAGGTGCTTGATTGAAACTCCTGTGGGATGGAGTGGGGGAGGGGGGGCTGTGGAGTTCACTTGCAACCCCCAGGTCTGTGTGGGTGTGAAGCTTATGCTGCAGTGTTCATGTGGGTCTCCTTTGTTTGCTGGCTCCCTCCCACATCCTAAAGACATGTGAGATGTTTGTATTGGTGCATTTAAGTTCCCCACAGTGTCAGTGTGCCCTTCAGTGGAGTGGCATTCATGGATGGATAGCTAGAGGGATCAAGGGAGGGATCGGCAGATGGACAGACAGACAGAACACACACTTGAACCCATTGCAGAAAGATGAGACTGGTTCTCTAGGGTCTCATGTCATTATTCCTGATTGATATATACGCTAGTATTTTATGTGTATATTAACTTTATCCTGCAAAAAGTCCAATGGTTCCGTAAATCAGAGATGCCAAGGTACACACATGTACATCTAGACACAAAGTGAACTTTCAGCCTGTTTTCATGCTGATGGAAATATGTGTGTTTGTCTTTGCTTTCCGTGTCCGGAGCCTCCAGCAGTGGGGAGCCTGTTAAACGTGACTGGGGCCCAGACCCGCCTAGCGAGGAGGCTCTCACCAGGCGGGCATGAAACAGACCCTTCCTCTGCGGGGCTTCCCAATTTCTAATGGTGCCCTCCTCTTACCGTGCCACAGCCGGCTAAAGAGAAGGTGGCATTGCCAGGGCCAAATCCCGCACTGCTCACCCCCCACATCCTCGACCGCCTCAGACCCCCCAACCCGCCTCATGCCTCCCAGCTAGCTCCGACTGTCTGCCCCGCCCCACAACCTCCAGCTCACTCAGAGCCCCCACCCTGTCTAACCCCCTCCCACTCTTTTCCAGTGGATTATTTGCCATAACATGCTGTCCCACACAAGATGAACACACACAACGATGTCAGGTCACAAGAGGTCGGAACATGTGTCCAGTACATCCAGCAAAATAGTGGCAGAGTGGAAATGGTTTCCATGCTCAGAAGCCCTCTCCCAATGTCAGTGGGCTTCACAGCTGCGCCATCAGTCCATGGGGAGGGGACAGGGCATTGCGCCGGGGTGTGTCAGAGTACTGCTTGTCACGTACAGCATCTCTGCAGCGTGCCTTCTGGCTGTCATCACGAAGGTGATAAAGTCCCTCTTAGAGCCTGTGACTAATGAATGAGATCTGGTGCGGGAGTGCAGCCGAAAACAGCCTGTTTCCTTCAGCGGTGGCCGCAGGGGGGCCCTGGTGCGGGGCTGTGATTGGAGCTCTGGCAGGACTCTATGGGGGTTGCTAAGTAGAGACTGATTCTTGTCCCTTTTGCCCACAGATGTTGGAGGCCGTGCTTCACTTCAAGTACTCAGGTGGCCAGGGCCAGGTAGAAGGCTACTACCGGGAGCTGTCGCTGGGTGTGCATGTGGACGTCGAGCCCTCCATGTTCTTCACCCGTGTCAGCACCCTGCCGGCCACCAGGTGGGTAGACGGCGCCCCACCCTACCCACCCTGTCCTCTCGGCGCCCCACCCTCCTGCCCCCTCGGCACCCCACTCTGCCCCGTCTTGTTGGTGCCCCTCCCCATCCTGCCTCGTCCTCTCGGTGCCCCAAACTGCCTCATCCTCTGAGTACCTCAACCTCTCGGTGCCCCACCCCGCCCCGTCCTGCCTCGATTTCTCAGTGCCCTACCCTGTCCCGCCTTATCCTCTTGGTGCCCCTCCCTGCCCCGTTCTGGCTCGATCTCTCGGTGCCCCGTCCTGCCTGAACCTGTCCCGTCCTCTCGGTGCCCCGTCCTGCCTCGACCTCTCGGTGCCCCACCCTACCTCGTCCTCACGGAATCCCACCCCATCCTGCCTGGATCTCTCAGTGCCACACCCTGCCCTGTCCTGCCTGGTCCTCTCAGCCCTGCCGCCTTATTACTGTTGAAATGATTGGGGATCTCCTTTGCCCTGCACCCGGGCTGAAGGATGACATTTCCAGTGACAGGAGCGCAGCACAAATTAATGAATATTCCCTCCCCTGTCAGCTCTGCGATGCTGCGGGAAGCGCGCCGTGAGGGAGACCGATCATAGCCCAGTCATCTCCACTTGAAGTGAATCATTAGCAGTAATAATATCTGCAGTGTAACCCATCCATCTTCTCCCATGATGGATCTCACTTCCCGCTGGGCCGTCGCCGTAAGCTCATCACCTTTCTCGTCACCTCCCCACCCCCCATCGTCCTCGTCGATGTGTGACCCCATGATTCGCATCTCGCTGTGGCGCTGTCTGCTTTTTTATGCCGTGACATTTTTACGTTTTTTTTCTCATTAATGGCCACCTTCGGCTTCTGCGTGTTCTTCATGGGAACACAGAGGCGAGTGCAACGTTCCGTAGACATCCAGCCGCACTGCAAATGGTTGGCGGACGAGCTGCAATGCATTTCCTGGGGAGGGTCAGTCTGTACAAGCTGGGGAGGTGCTTTCTGGCATGCACAATGTCACTGCCTGATGACTCTGTTGCAATCCCCATAAGTGTGTTTTTTCCAATCTGTGCTGGAAAAGTATTATGATCCTCAGGAAGTGAGTTCTTAAATAATAACAGCTTCTTATTGCAAACAACCCATTAGTATGAATATTTTAAGGAATTCCATAAAATAATATGCATTCTGGGGAACAGCTGTAACAGCTGCCCGCTGGTCCTCTGAAAAATCAAGTATGAAGAATGTGGCTAAGAAGAGGTTTTAAAAAGATAGGGGTGAAATGGCTGGGAGGGTAATGCACAGCTGCGAAACTCCGCTAGTGGATGTAGCTCTTCCTCTGAGCTACCAGCGTCCGTGTTGGTCATGTGATTTTAGTGTGTAAATGGCTGAGTGTAGCTAAGTGCACTCTGGAGTTTCCTCGGGGTTCCCATGTTCATTCTTGGCAGATTTATTCTGTCACAGCCACTCAAGCCTCTGCTTTTGCTGAAGTTCTCGTTAAGGGAGTCAGGTGACCCCCGTTAAGGGAGATTGGATCCCCGTAAGCCCCCCCTGGTATTTGTGGGATTGTTTGACTGGACTGGGATACCACTTTCCCTCTGGCTAACAAGCTGTCTGCATCACATGACTCACACCTCTAAGTTAATTCTGAAACAATCTAGTACATCGCATTAAGTATTCCGGCGCCTCTTTGACAAAGATCTGTACACTTTTGTTTACTGCCGCAGTTCAATGTTAGTACCTTGTTCAACACGACAACATTACGAGACAGTGGAGTCGCTACTGTTTCACTACCTGTTGCCTCAGATATGTGGGCTTCTGGAGAGCTATGGCTTAGAGCAACTAAAGGATCATGGATCAGCGATGAGTCATCTGTGACCCGTGGTGGATTAAAATCTGCTGTCAGTATGCTACGGACTTCCCTGTGAAGTGCTATGAGTGTATGGGGGAAAGGAACTGGAATTCCCCTTTAAGCAGTAAGTTTTCCTACTTGCATCTATAAATGCATAGTGAGAATGGATTAGATACACTCATGAATACCTAGTATCACTCTTGGTGGGGTTACAAAACCTATATCTAGTTTTTATTTTAGGTGTGTGTGTATATATATATACATATATTTGTGTATGTTTTAATTTTGAACCTTATACACTGTAGCTAAATATATAATTATGTGTTTTTTCTTTAATTAATGGGTTTCTAATTTTAGTAACCCAGTGGCAGTTCTCTCAATGTGCAGCAAACCGAGTTTTGTTAATTTACTCTTCATGACAAGTAATATGTCATGCATTGTGTCGAGGGCAGCTGCAGAATCAGCAGTTATCGAGCAGCGGACCGCGTGGCATCGATCCGGTGCTCATCCGATCTGCTCATGTGACCCCTATAGGCTCCTCGCTGCATTTCAAACTAGCATCACTCTATCTGGTCCATCTTTATTTATTTGCGCACCGCCTGCCACCCTGCCTAGAGGCCCTTGGCTGTCAGGACAAGCTGCTGATTAAAAGCCGGGAGCCAGGTGACAGATTTACGGCTTCATTTGGAACATCTTGTGATGTACCAGGTATTGACAGGTACTTTATCCAGATCATAAACTTTAAGATTTCATTAAAGCACAATTAGGGAGCTTTCATTTCAAATGAGCTTCCTGCCCGTTTAATTGTTTCGTTCACTGGACCCTCTTCGAATCGATATCAGCTAATAGCTCATTCCTTGAACCATCGGTGAGCCTGACAGAGCTTTTTCTACAAATATACACGCCATTTATTACTTTTTGCAGGAATAATGGAATAAAGGTTATTTTAAAAAATATTCAGCTATTTTCATGCTGATATTTATTCTTGATTGTGTTCTTATATAAATATAACTTTCAGCAGCTTACAAGTGTATGGCAGGAGTGTTTGACTACTGATTTTAGTAGCGTATGATCGTCAGAATATTTCTGTGTGTGTGTGTGTGTGTGTGTGTGTGTGTGTGTGTGTGTGTGTGCGCAAGCGGGTATACCTATCCTTATGGGGACGCAATGTCTCCATAAAGTGATAAATATCCAATTTTTTTTTTCCCCTTATGGGGACCGGTTTCCTGGTCCCCATGAGGGAAAACTCTATTTTATAAAAATCAGTGACTGCTATGAAAAAATTAAAAATACAAAAACTCTTGTATTTTGCTTGATTACTTGTGGTTATGGTTAGGGCAGGGTGGGGGTTAAGGTTGTCATAGTTAGCGTTTGCATTTTTCCCATAGAAGTGAATGAGCGGGCCCCATAAGGATAGGTATACCCTACATGTGTGTGCGTATATATATATATATATATATATATATATATATATATATATACACACACACGCATACACACACACACACACACTCTCCTACGTATTTGTTTTGTTTCGGTTTATGTTGTCAGGAGTCACATTTGGGGAAATGCGTTTCACAGTAAAAGTCTGCCTGTCTTTTAAATTTGGAGCATTTTCAGGCCCCAGTGAAGGCTTCTTGTTGAGAGCTCCTGCTGCAGATGACATGAGATGGATGGAGTTTTATATAACCAGTGATATAAAATATATAACCAATCAAAATATGTCAGAACTGCCGAGTATGATGTTGGGAGCATTGAGTTCTGTAGCTCTAGGAAATCATTGCCGCCTCTTTTGGGCTTTGTCTACCATCCAAGGAAACCCAGCTGACAGAGCGAACTTGGGTAACTCATTAGTGAATCACTCCCTGGGTCGTCATACCCTTGCCGTTGATGGTTGGGGTTCTCAGCCGCTGAGGGATGAGGTCCTGTTAGTAACACTCTGGAAAGTAGCCATGATTAATTGCAGCCACTGAACACATCAGCATATAAATCACCTCTTGGTCTTATAGGCTAATTTATCACATCCCTTAACAAAGACCAAGAGACTATTAAAACAACATGGATGACACTGGAAAAAAGTGCTGTTAATTGCCTGGTGGTTTATTTGGGGCTCTACTTAAGCGCTCATTTATTCCGTGATAAGGGGTGTAGAAGGTGAGGCCTTCGATAGCATCATGTGGCTCCATCTCTTGACATGGCACTATAAAATGGCCGCAGCTCTGCCCTGGTGTCTACTATGCCTCAGTATGGCCCCTGGTCTCATCACGCGTTCATGAACCATATAGCTCGCACCGGCAGTGTATCAATATTACGAAGACTTCAGGGTTTATGGAAGGCCTCAGTCCCCAGCTAACCAAACACCCCCCCCCCCCCCCCACACACACCTCTGGGTTTTTGAGAGGCAGCGGATGAGGGAGCCAGCGGGTGACAGGTCCAGCTCGCAGTGGACCTCGTTAGTCAGAACACCGATACGTGGATGGATTCTTCCTTGAAATGCACCTCTTACCCACATTTGTTTGGTTCTTCATCACGACTGCAAAAAAAAAACCCCAGCACATCTTAAAGGAATTGGTGAAGCAGGATATGAAGCATTAATCGGGGGGGGGGGGAAAAACCTCTTGCATGCCCAAAGACCTGTTGGGAATTGATTTTTATGGTCAGAATAGAGAATCGGGAGATGCCCTAGTGGGGTATTTTGTCAGTCTGCGCACAGACTTCTCCTGCCACACTGGGCCCGACTCTCCCAAGTCACCTTGGAGCGCATGGTGCTGCTAAATATGCTTCCTTCCGTCTGCCCCAGGCCAACTGGGAGCGTCATCGACTGGACTCATAAAGGCTCCCATGGTTAATTTAGCAGTTTGACACTCATACTGCATATTGATAGAGCAGCGTAAAGCTCTCTAAGCTCTAAGAAACGCATCTTCCGTATATAAAAATATCAGAATATTAGAATCTGGCACATGTAAAAAATACTGTGCATAAGGCTACACACTTAACTGGATGCCTCATACTCATGCCACTTGTTTTTATTCTCGAAGAACCAGGGAGAAAAGCGATTGCTTCTGAAAAGGAGGAAAAAAATAAAATGTAAATGCTACTCACAATGCTGGAGAAGAACTTGGGTGATTTACTTGCTGGATGTAATCGCTGCACCTCTGAATACAATACACTGAAACACAAGAGCTGTAATTCACAACAATTAAAGGCTCAAAAGACTAGGAAAAAAATATATTGCATGCTGCTTTTTGGAAAGATCACTCGTGCTTAATCAAGCAAAATTTTAATTGTATGTATTTCCTGGCAGTGCGCACCGGCTTTGAGAACTTGGAATGTTACAGCTCTGATGGAGAAGAAGCGTTAAATAGTGGCCAAGTCTGCTAGATGCAGTCGGCCTGATCTTCTGTGGAGGTGGTCATAGAGAGGAATGCTCATTCATTAGTTTGGAGAGGCCATGGGGAAAGGTGACGCCAGAGGTGATGAGAAACCATTCAAAGGCTCAGGAAGGGCAGGTAGCACCTCATTCAGGCTTTTTTCAGCAGGGGTGGGGAACTAGTGACAACCAGTTGCAGTTATTTTTTGAGAGGTGGAAGGGATACGTAGGATCCCAGCAGATATCTCCTCTTTCAGCAGATATCCACCCAGTTGACTCCCAGAAAGGCTCTTCATGACATTCCAATGGGAATCTTTAGTGGAGGCCCTGGGCACGATGGAGGGGGTCTCACCTTCCAGTTGGCTTGGGAATGTTTAGGGATCCCCCAGAACGAGCTGCAGGCCGTGTCCTTCAGAAGATGATGCTGCAAGCATGATCTGCTTGGCATGAGGCCCCTGTGACTCTCTCCAAGCAAAGTTGGGTGTTCATGTTTTGTTTGACCCCACTGAGGGCTTTCCACAGAGCAGTGTCCTCAACAATTGTTGCATTTTCCAACTGAATCTGAATTGCAGAGCTGTTAGGGTTTAAACCTACATACTTAGAGAAGTCCTCCCACACCGGTGCTGTTGTACCTGATGAAAGCTCTGTCACATCTGATGTCCCCTCCCCCCATTTTAAACATCATCTAATGAACGTCAGAGAGCAGATTGGACTGTACTCTTCACAGCCTGACAGTCAGACCCTTGTGTTGGGATGTCAATTATTGTCATGTGCTTCTTGCAAGCTGGAAAAGTTCGGGATGAGTTGGCAGTGTCGAATATTCAAGAACATGTATAAAATAAAAAAAAAAAAATCTTGAAATCGAAAAATAAATTACCTGTTTTAAATATTATTTAGCAGTAGTATAATGAATTATAAGCTAGAAAAGCTGTATGGAAATATTTCTAATTCCATAGGGACAATGTGGTCATGGCTCTGAGGCTAAGGATCCGTGCCAGTAACTAGAAAGTTGCTGGTTCAAATCCCATGAATGCCCAAAGTGATTCTACTCTGTTGGGCCCTTGAGCAAGACCCTTAACCTGCAATTACTTCATCCTTGGTATGATACCTATAAGGAGGTCCTCCAACTAGCTGGGAAAAACTTGGGGGTTGGTGGCAGGATTGACACTCCAGCCACTGGAAAAAAACTCACACTGGTCCATTCAGACTAGTGTGGTGCCGAGGTTTCACCACATGGCTGCACTTAGGTTCTCATCCCTGAGGTGGTTTGTCATGTGCTGGGTGTGGCAACGTACTGTAATCAGTGCAGGCTCCTTACCTCCCTCCTCAATAGGGACAGTATTAAGTAAAAGCAAATGATTTATCGGCAATGTTTTGTTTTGTATCTGTAGGCAACAAGTTTAAAGGAGTCTGATTATGCTGCTGCTGATTAATTTATGGGTGTTTTTAGGGTGTTATGGTTATCATCAGGGATGTTTTTGAAATTCACATTCTATGAAATTCCTTCTTGATTAAAAAAAAAATAAATAGTCAAGTTAACCAGAATGTGAGCTATAGTAATGACAGACTCTATAGGTAGATAATCACACATTCTATTTGGCTATAATTAAGTTTGGGTACGTTTTCAGCTACTTTTTTGTTGTGTAAAAATTGTAATATTTATCGCAAAGATCTCAAATATTGACGCGCAAGTTTTTCCAATATTGTTCAGCCCTGGTTTCCAGACAACTTTTAATATTTTAAGTTAACCTTTTGCATCAGTGAGTGATTTTTGTATGGAAATAAAAGAGTAGCCAATAAACCTTAGAGGTATTTGTCAAAAATAAAGAAATCGCCATTCACCATAACTGCCTCAAGGTACAGGCCATTAAACTTTATTGAATGCTACTTCACTTGAGCTATCCCTTCATTTTAACTTAATTTAGCTTCAGTTTATTCATTCAAGCTCTTTTTTTTAATGTTTTACATTATCCGTTTGCATCAACAATTACTATCTCATTTTCTATGGAAAGAAATAAATATTTCGAATCACACTTCATATGCAATTCACTTCGTGTGTGTCGTGGTGGGGGGGGGGGTGAGGACAGGGCAGGGCTAATTGAATATTATGCGAATAATGATTGGCAGAATTCAGTTAGTAATTCTGCATGAAATGTCCATTTCGGCGAAGACTGATGTTCTCTTCTCCCATCTCTGCAGCACCCGTCAGTGCCACCTGCTGCTGGACGTGTTCAATGCCACGGAACATGAGCTCACCGTCAGCGCCAGGAACAACCAGGACGTGGTGCTGCATGCCAGCGAGTGCCAGAGGTGGGTGTGCGTCCACACGCCTGGAGGCCGAGCGCATGTGCATAGGGGCCCGGGATCATCCTGCGGCCACATCCACACTCAGCATCCATTCCTCTCCAGTGCTCCTGCTTATTACGAGCCATTCAGACCGCATGCTCACTTCTCATCTGAAGTCTTCCTCCAGATAGTTCTTTTGTAATCTTTAGTTCTAGTAATGATATTATTTGTGCATTTTTTGGTCCTCAAAACAGTGAAGGGGATAACACTGTAACACATGGCGGAGATGTTCAATTTAGCTTCTGGAGATGCTGGGCCCTTGGTCACCCGACATGTTCTGGGGCAGCCCAGCAGATCTCATTCTAGGGGGAAAAATCCTTTACCTGCACCTGCTTCACCATTTTATGTAACATATGATATTGTCCACCTCGCTCACCTCACAACGTGGGGAATTCAGTGAATAAATTCGCCCCCATGTTTGCGTGAGAAAGACTCATTTTGCTATGTTAGCCATTCCGATGTGTTAAATAGATGCCTTCTGCTTTATTTTGGGATAATGGCACAGTAATTGCCCGTATGGATTTATCCGTTGTTTCGACGAGACCCCGTAGCTTTAACAATGTCGGCCCATTAGTCTCTCTCACCTTAGCTGCTTGTATCGACACACTCTTCGCCACTGGGCAGAGGCTTTTGATTCTGTGCTGTTCTCGTCTCTGTACGCCTCTTTACAATCCCGCCTCTAGTGGAATTCTTTTTTCTTCTTTGTGGATTATCTGCAATTAGTCTTCTTTCGATAAGTCCTTAATTACGATTCTGAGGCTTAATTTTTTCTTCGGGATCCTGCTGTTTATTATGGAAAATGTTGCTTTTCCCTACATCTCCAGGTTATTTAGTTTTGGAGCAGCTCTGCACCACTTTCCTGGAGGCCCGAGTAATTTCTGTTCAGCGCCTCCCCCGCCCCCCCCGCCCCCTGCCGGCGGGGTCACGATGCTGTCAGGAGTTTGCAAACTGTTTCGTGTTCTACCCCCACGCCGTTTTGTCTTCCAAAGGAGCCCCCCGTGTCTGCTGGTTTTGAGGCCTGTTCAGGTGTGCCCCCCCTCCCCTCAGCTCTATCGGAGGCGAATCAGGCACAGGCACAGAGTGCAACGCTTCATGGATTCTGGGGCAGGGGAGGGGGTTCCATTTTCCCACCAGTTCACTCGGAGCACCAAATCATGATTTATGTCATTGCCGTGTTTCAGGAAGTGTCTCCGGTTTGACGGGAGGTCACCGGGCGGCGCCACCACCATGATTTATAGCTTCTGCTCAGTGGCGGTCGCTGTCGGGGAGGGGGGTTTGATGAGATGGGAGGGATATCAGCGTGAGCGGGCTGATTAACGAGAGGTTAGCAAAATGCTACGCGGCTAACTTGCAGCATCAGCAGCTTCTGACATGCAGTTCTTTAGTAGGTTATTTTTTGTTTGTTTTTTTTTTTGTTTTGCACAAAAGCCATGCTGTGGTGATGCCCCCCCACCTCAGCCCAAGATCGACATACAATTCTGTGGTAACATAATAATTCAACACCCCACTGTCATCCCGCACAGTATGAACACCTGTGCCACCCACGCCTACCAAATGCTGACTAGGTGACAGGCAATCAGTGCCTCAGATGCAAAGAGACATAGATACAGCCAGGCGACTACACATGGCCAGCAGACACGAAAACACCTTAAGGATTTGTTGCACCTTTGCAACACCATAAAGTCCGTAAGGCTGAAGCTTGAGAGTTCATTGGCTTTTGCACGTGCCCAATAGCACTGGGCGATTTGATGATATTATTGGTAACTGATTATATCGGACAACAAACCAGCTGTCAATATCTGACAGTGACTAACGGGCAATTATCAGCTTTGTCTGGGAGGTAGAGCTTGGGCAACACAGAGAGCAAGATAACAGAAAGTTTTGGCTTCCAGTTCAGCCCTCTAGTTACAAATCTACACATTGGTTTTGTATATTGTATTTTTTTTTAATTCCTTGTGTCGTATGCAAAGGTGCCAGTGTATGGAAACAGTGGTCATAATGTTGCTGAGCGTCTAGGGTGTACCGTAAATTTGTGAACCTCTGCTTTAGACAGATTTAGACGATGGGGAGTAAAAAAGGATAATCAGCGCAGCGCTGGCTAGATATTTTTTCATGCTTCAGTGCCCCGCTTGATGCTGGGGGTTGGGGTGCTGAATGACATTCTTAATATTATCATTTATCCTAATATTTTAAAATTAAAATATTGCTTTTTTGTCATTGTCCAGCCCTAGTCCTGAATTTTAAGGTCTCCTGACTCTGACCCACTGCGACACTTTAATCAGTTTAATTAAGAGTGTATATGTGACCCCAGAGAGTCACTCTTTCCAGCTGCCTTGTCAGTTGCCCTAATGCGCATTGTCATGGTTACGTGTCTCTCTCTGGACCCTCGGATCCCTGCAGCGTGTGACAGAACAGGACTGTGAAGTGTCTGTATACAGTACCTGTGTACAGAATAAGCCATGTCTGTGAGGACGTGCCCTGATACTCACATGTAGTAGTTCTAGCTGCTTCCCTTGACGGACTGGTGCCCCCAGGGTATCGCCTCCCATACGCCCTGTGCTTCCTGGGATAGGCTCCAAGCTCACAGCAGCCCTACTTTGGAGAAGCAGTTAGGCAAAACGGATGGATTAATTAGTGTGTTTATGTGTGTTTATAAGTCAAAATATGGCCGAATGGAGCATTTCCTCACTTCGTCAGTAATAATGAGGAGGGATCTGCATGCTCAGCAGAAGCTGTGGTTCGCATGCCGCACACTTGTGTGTATCGCTGTAGTTTAGCAAAAACAAATGTATCTCCCTGTCTGGTCCTGCAAAATACCTGCCTTATGGAGACCGTTCGAGCCCAGAAACTGGATTTTAGAGCCATATTGTGTGTGTCCCCCCTCGCCCCCTAATAGCAGATGGGCCTGTCACTTCCCATTCGCTGACATTTTGATAAATGAGGCATCAGGTGTGAGGTGTATTTCCGGAGTCGTTAGGGGGGTGTTTTGTGGGGGGGGGACGCCTTCTCTGCGCATGCAAATGCGCTGCCAATCATTTGCTACTGCTTGTATGGCACAAAAAAGAAAGTCTTTAAGAAGCTGAGTGGGCCATTAAAACTCCTTCAAGGTGCCTCCTTCGCGGGGGAAACGTAACAATGCTCTTCCGGCTCTTCACTGTCGCTGACATGAGAGATTTCCGTTTAGTTCCCTGCGAGCCGCAGTGCGGAATGTGAAATAAGCAGCTCTGTGTAACTTTCGCTCTCCCCTCATTAGAGCGAACTAGGATTTCAGGCCTCTGTCCAACTTGGTAAGAGCGCAGGTTTAATATTTGCGGTTTGAATTCAAATTCTGAAATTTACCAAATGCTCAAACAGAATCGCGGTGCCACTGGGCTTCCGTTTCACTCTCACAGCCATTGATGGAGCTGCCTGACTTGCTGAAAAACTCCGGTCAGGGGTTAAGGACGCTGGAGTGGGCGTTTGAGGATGGCAGCCGGCTAATCTCTTCCCTGTATCTTCGGTCAGACAGCCGCCATGTCGCGCATGCATAATTAGAAAACGAATGTGCCTTTTGGCAATTAAAGAGGCTACACCATTAGCACAGTCATTTGTGGCAATTTTGACTCTCAAATATTGAGACCAACAAAATCTGTCAGTTTCTGAGCATAGAGCTAGATTTTAGTGTAACATGTATCTCCTTGTTAGACTGGTTGGCTTTTTAACACCAGCATCGTTCGTTTGACTACAGTTGATAAGGACTGACCACTGCATACTGTAGCAGGAACATCACACAAGACCTGCTGCTTTGGAAATGCTCTGACCCACCTGTCAAGCCGTCATGATCTGGCCCTTGTCAGAGTCGCTCATATGCTTACACTGGCCCATTTTCCCGGTTCCGACACATCAACCTCAAGAACTGACTGTTCACTTCCCTAATATATAATGGCACCCTTGACGGGTGCTATTGAAACAAGATAATCAAAGTCTCTGTGGCAGTGATGAGAAGCATTATCTCACCTGCATGTGTCTCTGTGTCATGGAGAGCAAGATGGGTTAGTTAGAAAGAGGATAAATATAGAATAATAATATTAGTAATATGTCATTATGCCTTGTGATTTAACTATAAAAAATAAGATTATTTGGGCAGATTTCCTAACAGAAGTTATCTCTGCTATCATCACTCATCGGCCTGATGTCTGTTATTTCGAGCGTACGCCCTCGGGGCTGCTGTGACACCGCTGCCATGCTTCAGTGCAGCGTGTGGCCGCCCTGAGGGATCTGCTTGCTTTCACCCATCACACACACGGCTAAACGTGCGGCGTTTTACATAATTGGAAATGAGCAGTATGAATCTCTGCATTCAAAGTTTTCTTTTTTTTTTTTTTGAGTTACTGTTGTGGAAGGGAGTTGCCTTGCACGGCTGATGGAGATGCCAGTGCACCTGAACTTATGAAGAGAGTCACGCACACGAACACGCGTGAGGGAGGAGTGGTGACTCATGCCAGTGAAAACCCTGGTATTAGCGCCCCCCGCCTGTTCCTGCTTGATTTTTCTTTTCAGCTCAGAGTAGTTTTTAATGGAAATCCCTGTGCTACGTTTCTGTTTCTCTTACCAGTGATAAACTGAAGGGCATGTTCCCCTGAGCCTTTCTGATTCCCGCCTTTCTCTGCTGATGCTTTTGTTAGATTGCTTATTCCATTCAGTAGATGATGTCAGTGTATTTTATGAATGGCCCAGCGAACGTGAATTGTGTGTGTGTGTGTGTGTGTGTGTGCGCGTCTCTCTCTCTCTCTCTCGCTCTCTCAGCTTTTATTCTCTGGTGTGTTGATGATTCCTCTTTGCATCTTACCGAATGTCTTTAGTATAGTAAGGCATTAGTCCTCTTCCTCAGTTATTTTATCGCACTGCCTCAGCTGTAGAGGGCGGTATTTCTTGCTAGTTCTCCTGGGTAGACCATGCCATCCCCTGGCCACAGCTCCTCCCCTTAACATCTGCTGGCACATCCCCGACGCCAGTCGACAGCAGACCCCACCCTCTCTGTCCCCTTTCACCATTCTATCGCGGATGCTGTGTGGAGTGAGAGCCCGCAGATCGTAGCATCGGTCATTCAGCTCTGAACTTCCCTGTTCCTCTTCTCTTCTACTTTTCCGCTGTGACCCCACCTTTAACGGATGCCCCTCCAGATGAGGTGAGCATGGGCCATATGGTGTGTTGACCACAGGTGCACCCAGGCTGTGCCCCCCCCCCCCCCCCCCCCCCCCGCCACCCGGGGGGGGGGGGGGGGGGGGGGGGGGGGGGGGGGGGGGGGGGGGGGGGGTGTGGGGGCCCCGCAGACCACCCCACGCGG
>JAODJX010000049.1:19596976-19611951 GCA_026776945.1 Isichthys henryi
TTTTTCCCATAGAAGTGAATGAGCGGGCCCCATAAGGATAGGTATACCCTACATGTGCGTGCGTGCGTGCGTGCGTGCGTGCGTGCGTGTGTTCTTGCGCGCGCTTTTGTTTTAATTCATGAATTTATCTTTAATAAACCTGGTGGAATCTGTTTGCTTTTCATCCACAGAGCTTGTTTTTAGTGTTTTTTTATACTGCTGACATTCAGTACTGCTCTCCCGTTTTTCATTTATTTCCTGTGGATCTGCTTGCTTATCTAATTGCATTTTCCTGTGCCGCTGGTGTCTTGAATGCTGGGCTTTAATTGGCTGCGGTACCGGCCGTGGTTAATCGGCCGCTGTTATAGCACAGCACAGGTTAAACAGCAGTGCGCCTCGCAGCCTTGCCTCTGGGTTCAGGTGCAGGTGGTATAAATGGGTGGGATTGTGCTGTTGGGGTGCGGCGTGCGGGTCTCTCCGTGCCGTAGCCTGGCTGCTGTTGCTAGCGGCTGGGAGACAGCAGTAGTCTAAAAATAGGCACAGCGCCAGCCTGCCAGCGTGCAGCACACCACTGCTTCCCTCAGCCAAGCCGCGGCACGTGAGCTAAAAATAGCCCCTCCCTCCCTCCCTCCCTCCCTCCTCCAGCCTGTCCTCTGCACAAGCCCTCGCTTTTCTTTTCTTCCCCCCCATCCCCCCGCCTTCCTCTTGTGTCTCCCCAATGAAATAACACAATTACTGGTTGTTACTTTGGGTGCAAAAGGCTTTGATAAAACACTCAGCTCTATCGTTCCCCCTTCCCCCCACCACCCAGCCAGGGTCGAATTCGCTGCAGAGGAGCTCGCTTGTGAGTTTCTCCCGGAATACGGGGTAAACGATAACCTTGCATATGATGGGGGTGGTGTGTCAGATTTTTCAGATATTTTCTCTTAAAATTCTTTTTTCCGCCCTTACATCTGAATGCCTGAAGAACAGATGCGATGCTCAGGTCCAGCCAGAGAACACTTAAGTTACTATCCTCTTTATGGTCTTGTTGCTCGTAAATGTCTTCTTGACCTGCTGTATTTTGTCATTATTTATTGACAATAGATGATAGAAATGTGTCCCTGTGGGAGCAGCCTGTCCACACAGTAGATTCACCCTTAATGACACTTTCATTATCACCAGCCAGTGCCTGAAATATACGGCCACGATTAGTATTTAGGAGGCGCTAAATCCCCAGGGCTGTGCTTCGTTTTTGAAAGCAGACCTCTACAGTGCTTGTTTTGTGCCTGTGACGCATAGCCAGACCCTAAATGGTGTCGGGGGGCCGTGCATAGAGGAGCGAGGGCCCCGGCACTGCGGCCGGCGATGTCGCCTGCCCTGCAGAGTTTCTCCCATCCCGGTGTAGGCGCCGACGTTGCATGGCTCCTCTCCCGCGGCACACCAATAAGCAGGTCCTCCGTGCCGTGTGAAGATCTGCCCCTTTTCTGTAACGAGCTTCATACGCATTGAAGATACCTTCCATTCATCCCACATTATTTATGCAGCAGGACTTAGAACAGCACACATAGTCTATTCATGTGTCACCAAAAAAGCCAGACCCTCAGAGACTCGTCGAAGTGGCCCTCAGCTGAGGGACCCCCAGGTTAGGCCATGCGCCTTGGCCCCTGGCTTCCAGGTTTCACACGGACCCCTGCATGTGGAGGCAGGTGTCTGTCTAGTAGGAGCGGCTTGCAGGGCAGCGGTAGCTTAAGATTTGCTGTCTCTATTTCCTTCACATATAAGGGAGATTCCGCACCATAATGGGAAACAGGCCAGAACCCTGAAAATGCTTCCTGTCATTAAGTCTAAATTGTTATTTTGTATTGGTAAGATCTATTACCCAGTGTTGCATGCAGATTATGTGACTTTATGAAACAACCTCTTTATATGTAGTTCTAGTACCAGTTGCCCATGATTCCTAAATAAACATAAACAACAGATTATCAAAAAAGAAAATAGTTGTTTTTAGTATTTTCTTACATTTATTTAATTTTCACTACAATAAGTAACATATGTACAATGATCAATTTATAATTGCAACACAAGTTCCATTACGGTCTTGTCACCTTCATTAAGATCCCATTTGCTGGTTTCATTTGCTAAGGCAGTAGACGGCTAAATGTGTCCTTTTGATGATATGTGCAGTGCAGTAAGTCTTTCTTTATTTTTGCCTGTGGTTTTAGTCCGTGATTTGCGCTTATGGTTTTAAAGGTTCGTGTAGAAGTGGGAGCCTTTCATTCGCTTTGCACCGAAGCCTAATTGTGCCTTAATTTCATTTGTTGCGGAGTCCTGTTCAATGACAGCTCCATTCCGTGTTTGTGAGGTTGGGGGTGGGGGGTGTCGCGACAGGCATGTTCTCTTTACTGCGTCTTTAGGGTGCATTGTGTGCTGCTCTTTCTCTGCATTTATGTGTTTTTTCCTCCATGCTGAATCAAAGGTATGATAGCAGATGGGAGCGGAGAGAATTAGCCCTTATGAATTTGTAATTCATTTGCAAAACAAAACGATACTTTTACATCAAAGTCGGCACGGTGCATCCTAATTAGCCAGCCGAAGCCCTTCTCCTTTCTCTCCCCCCCCCCCAATTATGTTTTTTCCTAAGCAGTCCTCATTTTAAAGACCCCATCCCCCATTCCAGTCTTCCACCTCCAGCATGGGGGGGGGGGTGTTATGGCCGTCTCAGTTCCTCAGCTGATTAAGACTTGTGTTTACAAACAGTCTTCAGGGAATAACTGTGTGCAGTTTGCAGGTGTATGAGTCATTGCTGATGTGAAGGCCAAAGACTGAGGAGCCAGTCATTTCACAGGTGCAGTTAGCAAGGCCTCCCTGGAAGAAGTATTCTTCTGTTACTGCAGTTTTGTAGATGCTTTGATAATTATGCATGTAAAGGGGAGTTTGTTCTGGAGATGTTTACACACCTGTTTGACCCCCCCCCATATCTGAAAAGGTGGCTCTTGTGTCAGCATAATTATTGTTTGAATTTGGTGTTACATTTTTCAATATTTGATACTGTGTTGAACATTGTAGTTCAAAGACACCGTTTTTAGGGTGTTCAACTAATCACAGTTTCGTTAGTGTTAGATTTTAAGGCATAACATTCTAATGCTATATATTCATAAATATATGCATATCTCTGCAGATTGCGTGGTACTGCCAGCCTTTGGAGAGACACCCACAGGATTGTAAAATGTTTACTGAATTTCTAAGTGTTTCTTTTAGTCATCAAAGGCATGATCAAAGAACTTGATCAAGTTAACACTGATTGATAGAACAAGAGTCTGTTTGGGACACATGGTTACATACAGGCGCTTTGTGTTCTCAAGATCTTTTGTGTCCTTAATTTCTCTAAGAATACGCTCTGGTTTTTAGTTGGTACCTTTGATATCGTTAATGACTTTAAAATGATTTCGGGGGGGGGCAGCTATCGGTACTTGATGGCCCCTGTTTATGGGCTATTATCTGTTATCTTTGAGGATATCTGCCTTTGCTTTTCTCTGATGTATGAAGGCACAGGGAAACCCTGCTGTCAGGACCGTGACCTGGAAGTGAAATGTAGACGGCCCTCCGCCCAGTGGGATCTCCTTCACCAGTGCCGACCTGGGACTCGGGGCTGATCGGGGCTGCCCAAGTCTTCCCGTGGCATTAAAGGGAAACCCCAGCAAAGTGGGGTGCTTCTCCGGACTGCCCCCTACCCCAACTTGGCCCCCACAGTAATCCTCATCCGGTGACGGGCCTCCTGCCACTCCCACTGATGGCCGCTGACCCCGTAACGGCTCATTTAAGAGTCCGTTGCCATCTCCTGTCAGCACGCAAGCTCTCAAAGCGCAGACCCAGTACTGAGACTCCTCTCATTATCTCTTTCTGACAGTCTGCGCCAGGCCTGGTGGGAAAACCCACCGTCAGTGAATTTCCACCTCCACCCGTGTAAAAATATACCGATATGAAGCAGCGGGGGGCGCCATCTTTCCTGTAAATCCAAGTGCTCTTCTTATGAATATTCAGTGATTTTGCTTTTTGATTTCGGCTGCGCAGGTACACATGGATGAAGAACAGTAGTGATGGACTTAGAGGCCTCGGGTTTGGAATCCCTTTGCCATGTCCTTAAACCGACTTTGCCGCAATAAACACTCAGAACATCCAGTTGTTCAAACATATTAAATTGGAAAAGCAAACAGGTTTCTGCTGAAGAAATAAATATTGTTGTGCCAGTTCTGGTGCAGAGAGATTGCATGAGGGAGCAGCCAGCTTTATCTTACTCATCCTCTCGCTTAGAGCCTGTCTGCATCGACACTCTGATCCACGCCTCCCCCGTATGTTTCCTGCCATCATGAAGGCTTTCACATGCTATGCGTTACGTGTAGGTGTACCGGGCTGTCTGCCCTGCTTCTGGTCATGGTTGCTATCCCAGAACCAGGCCGCTCTGAAAATCTGCGCCCGCCTTAATCTCTGTTTGTGTATAAGACTTTGGGTTGTTCCTCCTGGCTGGCAGGGAGGATGTAAACAGACCCTTCCTGAGCAGTGGCTTTTGATTGCTAGTATGTTATTAAAAACAAAACAAAAAAAAGTGTCAGAAGATATGGCTCTTGGACACTGCTAATTGGATGGGACATCTGCCAATCGATAAGTGGGAATCTGTGGCTGGCTCTGATTGGCCCGTTGCAGTGGGAGCTCGGCCACGGGCTGCAATTGCCTGCTGGGTTAATAATAACCAGCAAAGCAAGCACATGTCTGAACCTGTAACAGGTGGCGAGGCTCGCAGCCCTTGTCGGGCGTCCTGCTCGCTCCCTCCTGGCTGGTTTACGGCTGCCTTTTGTGTGCCGCACGCAGCCCTGCGTGTCTCCCAGCCATCCTGTGTGTGCCTGTTATCCTATGTGCTGAGTCAACACACCAAGAGAATATGGGGTTAATCTTTTCCATTCACACCAGCACGTCGCTGGCTTTTGAATGACCATGCATCATCTCATTTGCACAGATGGTTTAAATAGATGCATCGATGCTGCTTAAGAGAGTCATTTCAACAGGTGTTAAGAGCACGATTTTTATTATGTGTTTATATTATTCATATAGTGAAGATTCGTAGCTGTAGTAAAAACTGCCCTGTATTATACGTCCATCCTCTGTTGTGCAGCACAGGGTCACATCGACCTACATTAATAAATTAAATAAATGTAGCCATCCTCTGATGTCCTTGCCTCCCTAACCAGAATAAGCAGCTGCAAAATGGAGAAAAGTATTCTAATGTGTGGGGAAATTACCTGTTAGGCAGAAAGAATGCAAGAATTGTCCAGGTTGGACACGTTTCCCGAGCGAGGGGGTTAACGCCACGGTGGCTCTGCCTGTCCCCCTGCAGGATGGCCATTCAGGTGGACAAGTTTGACCTGGAGAGCCTGCCGGAGCCCGATGAGGAGCGGCTTCGCTTCGCCAGCCCCCGGCAGCTGGAGGAAGAGCGGCAGCTGGTGCAGGGCTGCCGCATCAACGGCGAGCTGGGCCTCGTCTGGAGCATCATATCCTTTGCAGCTAGGGTGCCCTGCGGGGGGGGTCAGTGGAGAGGACCCAGAGGAATGAGCGACGACTGTGGCCTGGCTGGGTGGCTGGGTGGGTAGTACAAACCTCTGTCCTTTCAGTCAGTGTCCGGTTACGAGGCTGCGGAAAGTGTGGTTTTTCATTTTCACAATAGCACGGATTCCTTTTTTTTTTTTAACATGACTGTTGTTGAGTATTACCTGCAAATTGTGCAAAGCAGCTTAAACTTCTGCCTGATTGGCATTTTGCTTCCTATTAACATGCCATGCTTTAGCTGAAGCAGCTTTTTATATACACCGCATATAGGTACAGTATTGAACCTGCAGCCAAAAAATACAAAACAGGGTTATCTATTAATAGGAATAACTTTTTTAGGCTTTCTCTACGGTAGGCGAAGTGATTCTGGAATTTAGTGAACAAATGGCATTTTGTGACTTTTGCGTGTTAGGGAATGATTTTTACCTCAGTCGTTCTAAGCCGCTGGTGCTGCAGACTATTCCCCAGCAGGCTTAGACCATCGAGATGAACTGGAGATGCACACCGTGGGAACATTAATTTGGAAGCTGATTGCTGTAATCCATGTCTTAATGTGACTATGGCGTATGTATATATAACTGTACATTATTGGGTATATGGCAGAAACATTATGCACAGAGGAAACTGACCTTGCAGAGTTAGTGAAGTAGTTCAGTGATTAGAAAGATTAGAAATGGCAGGGACCTGCCTCCCATATATTGTATATTTTATATTACTTGGGAGATATTTTTGCAGACCATCTGAGGGTTGATTCGGTCATCTTAACCTACAACAAAGGGGAGGTGAGTCTTCATGTTTGTCAGACAGGAGATTCCCAGTCCCGGTTTTTTCTGAGCACATAATTAATTAGCCTTGATTAGCTGTTGGGTGAATGAATTTGCACAATTTAATTCAGACCAAATTTATGTTAGGTGAGGAATTTGTGTGGGAGGGAAAAGAGATTAAAAGAACTGGCACAGTTATTTCTGCCAATTAAATATTTTCACATCATTTGATTCTTATTGAAATCTAAACAAACCATTTATTCATTTTGAAAATGAATAAATTATTGGCTATTTTAAAAAGGAACGTTATTCATGGCAAGATCCTGGCTTGGGTGGATAGGATCCCGGTGGCTGGGTGGATGGATGGATGGATGGATGGATGATTTGTGATTGGGGTAATATATGCATGGCTGGATAAGTTTAAAACAAGAACGAAACATTTATTGAATTAACAATTTTGTTGTTATCTAACTGGAATATGCCGGTTAATGTAGCTAACAGCTTGTTTTTGACTGTGAATTAGTAGCTTGTAGGTAAGCTTGCTACCTGGGTCTGGAATTGGCCCACCTAGATGTGCATGTGCAATATGACTGCGACACTCAACGTGTGCTTGCTGGTTAGGTCACGGTTCTTCTCCATTTTTATTTTGACTGATGCCAAAAAAACAGCTGCTTATATCACAAGAATCAGTATTTATTTATCCGCACCCACCTGTCAATTGATTAATTATAATTTAATTTACCCATTCATCAGTTTTCTAACTGCTGATTGTGGTCATGGATGTGTGGATAATTTAATCTCTTGATTATTTAGTGTATTACTTAGTGCAATTAGGTTAAAATGCTATGATTTTCTTACTTATGACTAATTTCTGTAAACTAGAAATTGTTGCCTTGCTTCCAAACTCTCACCTTCTGACTGAAGGGAGGGGGAGGGTTAGGCAGGTCCGAAATCAGGGACACTGAGAATGAACGGCAGCACTTTGGCTTGAATGTGGGACACAGTTGATGGATTGGGCCAGAGCTCTTAACTCAATCTGCAAAAAACAATACAAACTGACGGTTCATCTAAATTGTTGCACTATAATAAATCAATATGACATTTCAAGGTCACAGTTTAGATGTAGCGTTTGTACTCTGCCTCAGAATTAAATCATTGGTCAGATTAGTTTTGGTTGCAGAAGAAGGTTTCTAATGCATTTAATATGTCATTTAATAGCTAAAGAGGATGATATCAATTGATGAAAATGACCAGTGATTAGAGTAAAGATACTGTCTGTTATCCACTATTGAGCTGCATACTGTAAGTTAGGTTCTTGTGGTTTTTCTAGAACCTGCCATGCTTTAAAAAGCCAGAACACACCGTAAGTACTGCTTGTGCATTTTTATAGCGCACATTGCATAGTTTGAGAGAGTGCAATAATTCTTCTTCTTTTATTCCAGTTAAATTTGTCAGTATCTTCATCAGTTTAGTTTGGTGACAGCATTTCTTTTGGGATCCTATGGTTTTGTTTAAAACAGCATCATTCTATAAGTTTAGCTACCTTAGATTGATGGTTTTTGGCTCTGGAATTGAAGCTTCATTGAACTGTGGGATTAAACAACTGTCGCGCTTCACTGCTTTTCCTCTTTTACTCTCCAATAAGCTGATGTATCACCATAACAAGGACACACACGTTAGTTTATACCGTAATCAAACACATGGGTGTTCAGATATTTGGTAGCGTGGAGGCTAAGTAGATGGGTAACGGCTGCTGAGCGCTTATGGTTCCTAGCCGCTAGGAGACAGATTTGGCCGTATGCTGGCCGCGGACTGGCTCATGGGGCCAGGTCTCAGCGGAGGATATGTGAGCCTCTGTGTCGCATGGATACTTCCGAAATCACTTAGTTGACGAAATATAGTATGCAACATTAGTAGAGTACTATGTCCTAATGCTTAGTATGAATAAGCCAGTAGGCGAACGGTCCCCGGATGACATACTATATTCAGTGAAATTCTGAAGTGTGCAACTGATGGATGGTACACTATTCAGTCAGGCCACTGGATGAGCAAAGAACATCACTTGCTCAGTAATTTTTTTGCCAAGATGGCAGAAAAAGTGCTGTCTATATAAATTTTAAGTATAAAATGACGTCCAGTTACATTACTTGACTCAATTATGTATTTTTTTCATTGATAGTTTTTTTTTTTTACACTTTCATGGGGGTCAAGCTACAGCAATAAGAAGCATACAGGCTGTATAATATGCAAGATGGTGACTGCAGTATCTCCGAATGCATGCATACTGTTCTCATGCATGCAAACAGTATGTACTACATTAACAGTCATGTAGTAGGCTTCTGATTTCAGTACCTGCTGCATAAGTATTTGATTCACTCACCATTTCTTTTCCTGGATTGTTGCATAATATCTCCAGCGTGAGGCAGGACCCCACCCAGCACATGGGTGGCTGTGGATGTTGCCTGTTTGTTGTATGGCATCTGGCATGAAAGGGAGCCTGTGCACGGCCTGCCCCCCTGCTTCTGTACACTTCACCTGTCCATGCTCTCAGCACCCCCATCCTGCCCCTCCAGGTGAATAGTTACCGCAACCTGCAGGAGACTATTATCTTAATCTTTAATGTAATGAAGATGTTATAGACAGTTTATTTAAAAATTGTCTCTCAAGCTGTTGGAAAGGATTTGTGATTATTTACCAATATATTAGTTTTCTGGGTTTTGGGTCGAATTGTAAATGTGTGTGAAGTGTGGTAAAATTGATGCAGAGACAAGCTTTTTGAATAGTACTGCTCTCAAACTGATGTGAAAACATAGTTTTCCCATATTTACATGTAACATGGAAATTGAGCATTGATAGTTGCAGAATTATGGTAATGTATTTAAATAAACATTAATGCATTTGGGTAAAGGCTAAAAACTAATTAAAATGGTATCCACCGCTGCAGTCGTCTTTGGCAGGTTTACGGCACTCAAATTCTGCTAGTTTATTGCAGGAATTAATTTGCAGTAATTAACAAAATAACTCTGTGTCATTTAAATGTGGTGCTTGATTGACAATCAGCTTTTTGTGGTTGAATTGTAATTGATGTATTGTTTTGCAGGAATAGTAGATGTAGTTTGTTTGCGTGTCATTGGTATTTTGACTTAATGTACAGAAGTGTAATGGTACCTCATTTTTGCCATGGATGTAATAAAAAATATGTCCCTTCTTCTCACCTTAGCTGCTTCTCACATATGTAGGATTAGGGAAATTATTGACCAAAACTAAGACGCTTATGGATTTCTTTCCAGCATAATTCGGCTTTGTGTTTGTTTGTTTTTTTTGTATTTTCTCCAATTTATCTCCCCCAAACCTGTAGCTTATTCGCTCTAAGCCTGTTTAGGTGCCATTGTTTCGCCTGAGGAAAGCGGTGCCTCCCTGAATGCAGCCCGCTGCCGGAGAACTTTCCGTCTTCCTTCAGCAGGGTCTGGGCCTCCACCTCGCCTAACCCCCATGACGCCGCTGCGTGCACCTCAGACACACCTGCCTGCTTTCAGATAGAGAACGGTGACTCAGCTTAGGTAAACACCATTGTGATGTTACTGTAATGGCAGTAATGGCTTGAATGCAATTAAACTGCCCTAAATTACTTTTTCCACAAAGGTATGGTAAAGGCAGGCCTCCTCCTTCTGAAATATGCTTCTAAAAGTCATGTGCTGCAAACATTTGATGGCAGTGCCTCTGTGCCGCCTTACAGGGGCATGTTCCCTAGCAGAGCGAGGGGGGCGGTCAGGTTGCTCAGGACCATGCTGGAGTGTGGAGCAGGAGGTGGGAGGGCTGGCAGCAGTGCTGTTACTTGGTACTAGTGCAGTACCTGTATGTCCCCTGTCCCACAGTGTGACCGCGGGACCGGTGTTCTGCTGGGCCAGTGGCCCCTCGCTGCTGGATCTGCTGCTTCCTCGGTGCCTGTGCTGTTCACCTTCCCCCTTCCCTTGTCTGATTCTGCCTCTGACATCTGCCCCATGTGACCCTGGCCCTGCCATCTCGCTGTGTGACCGCGGGACCAACACTGTGCTTGGCCTGCGGAGCCCCTCACCACAATCTGCTGTTTTCTTGCTGTGTATTTGGAGCAAGTTTGCAGCTCTGGATCGTTTACTTGCCGCACAAAGTGCTTCCTTGTCAGCAGTGGCTGCATGGTGCTGATCCGTGACCCAGTGGTGTTCAGGTCTGCTGCTTCAGTGCTGCTCTTTTTGCCTGTTAAGGGAGGTCTTGCAGCACAGCTCGTCTCATCATAGACGTGTCTGTCTGTCTCTTTGTTCATCCATTCGTTCATTCTGAAATCCTGCTCCAGAACTGCTTTGTAGGAGCATGACATGAAAATTTTCTCACGTTACTTTAGAGATTTCACTAAGATTTTTTTTTCCCTCCATTCTAGCAGAACAGGGCCAGCGTAAAAAATGATAATTTATAATTTTTTTTTTTTAATTCAGTGTTCCTTTCTCTGTGTTATCCTTACTTCAGTTGTAAAGGTCACATCTATCTCTGTTATTCACCAGTCAGATTAAACACGTGTATAATATGAATAGCGACACTAAGGTCCTAGTTTTGGAATAGGAGAGAGTCATGTCCTGTTTGCCTGCTTGTCCCTAGGGGGGGGCATTACCAATGCTTATTGCAAGGGCCACTGACCCCCTAAATTCCCCAGTAGCATTTCTTCCTGTGCCATCCTGAGGTGCCCACATCACTGCCTGATTACTTTAGAGGCTATTTTAGATGGACTCCCCACACAAACGCTATACTCCAGGATAGTATGAATATGATGAGCCGCAAAAATGTGTGAATGTGGGCAAAAATACAGGAGAAGTTGCGTACTGTACGCTA
Organism: Isichthys henryi; assembly: GCA_026776945.1. NCBI lineage: Eukaryota > Metazoa > Chordata > Actinopteri > Osteoglossiformes > Mormyridae > Isichthys > Isichthys henryi. Next base: position 19,608,160 of record JAODJX010000049.1, read on the forward strand.
TTTTGCCATGTATTGGGACACCTGCCCTTACACACACATGATCTTTAATGACATCTCAATACGTAGGCAATAATATGGAGGTGGCCGAACCTTATAGCAGGTATAACCGCTTCAACTCTTCTGGGGAGGCTGTCCACAAGGTTTAGGAGTGTGGACCTTGCTTTGTGCATTGGTGCGCAGTCATGTTGGAAAAGGAAGGGTCCATCCCCAAACTTTTCCTACAAGGTTGGGAGCATAAAATTGTCCAAAATGGCTTCAAGCGCTGCAGCATTGAGTTCCTTTCACTGGAACTAAGGGACTAAGCCCAACCCCTGAAAAACAATCCCACACCATAATCACCCCTCCACCAAACTTTACACTTGGCATAATGCAGTCAGGCAAGTACCGTTATCCTGACAACTGCCAAACCCAGACTCGTCCATCAAATTGCCAGACAGAGAATCATGATTCGTCACTCCAGAGGACACTGCTTTAGAATCCAATGGCTTTACACCACTGCATCCGGTGCTCTGCATTGCACTTGGTGATGTAAGGCTTGGATGCAGCTGCTCGGCCATGGAAACCCATTCCATGAAGTTCTCTATGCACTGTTCTTGAGCTAATCTGAAGGTCACACATTTGGAGGTCTGTAGCTGTTGACTACTTCTGCACACTGTGTGCCTCAGCATGCGTTGTCCCCGCTCTGTGATTTTACGTGACCTACCACTTTGTGGCTGAGTTGCTGTTGTTCCTGATTGTTTCCACTTTGTTATACCACTAGCTGTTGACCATGGAATATTTTGTAGTGAGGAAACTTCGCAAATGGATGTATTGCACAAGTGGCATCCTATTATGGTACCATGCTTGAATTGAATTGAACCCATTGTCGCAAAAAGCAGTGTGTGCATGCCTAGGTGGTTTTATAAACCTGTGGCTATGGAAGCGATTGGAACACCTGAATTCAGTGATTTGGAGGGGTGTACCAATACTTTTACAATATAGTGCATTTATATAGATCGACTGGGGACACAGTTTTTTATTTTTCTACAATAGGACGATCCTGTAATACATGGGACGGGTGGCAGCTCTACCCCCCACTGCTCTGTGTCATGTAAGGTGTCTTCCTGGCTTTTCCTTAACCTGGGCGTACCCGTCTCTGCGAAGAACAGGAGAGGCCAGCGTGGAAGGTGTGCTCAACCAACTTGTCCTAGAACACCTGCAGCTGGCTCCCCTACAGTGGGGTGAGTGTGCTTCTGTGTGTGTCTGTGTGTGTGTGTGTGTGTGTGTGTGTCTGTGTGTGTGTGCGTGCATGCGCATGCACCCACCTGCCCTCCCCAGCACCACTCCTCAGATCCACAAGGTAAGTGGTACGGCGGCGACCCCATAGCATCTGAAAATTGCCAAGGAAACAGGTGCAACCTTGGACCCACTGGGAGGGGCGGGGGTGGTGGGGGTGCTGTCCTGGCTTCTTCTGGGTCCTAAAGCTGGCCCCACACCTTGTATGGAAGCAGATGTCCACACCTTCGGTCTCAGGCCATGTTTTTATTTGCATCAGTAATAGGCCCTCTGGTGCATTAGCTAGCGGTGATAGGCAAACAGGGGAATGTGTGAAGTAATACGAGTGGGGGGGTCTACCATCTGCAGCCCATCCTCATAAATGATACTGGATTTATCGCAATGGGCCCTGCTTCATTGGGTCGCTGTTTTAATTAGCTGCTCTATTCTGTCCTGCTTTCTACCGAAGACCATCTGCGGCTCTGTGGCCGCGTTGTCTGTCGCTGCCGATTACGGCGCCCTTCGCCGGGTAAATGGTGGGCTTAGAGCTTGGATCCGGTTCACGGTTCCTCGGGATTCCCTGGATTTTCCGCAGAGTGTCGCCAAAACGAGCTTTCCGTTGTACTGTGTGTTCGTTTGTTGTGATCCCCCTAACTGGAACGCTCGCCTCCCTGAACGAACGCATGAAGCTGAGGCCGGCGGTGCGTTTTAGTGAACTTAATGCATCGCACTGAACACGTGGAGGTATTTCTAGGCAGGCATGTAAAAGTGCTGCTCTTTAAAGAACCTGGTCTGGTGGCTCAGTGGGTAGAGCTGTTGCCTCTCAGCTCCAGGGGCATTGGTCTGAATCCCAGCCTGGGTGTGTTTGTCTTCATGCCCCATCCCTATGCCCTTTGCCTCTTCGAAAAGGTGGATGGCTGGAGCCTTGCAGAAATGGGCGCTGAGCCTGACCTGTCTGGAGTGCGGTAGTAGGATGTGTGATGTTATAATTGCCCTGTGATTAAACAGCAATCTATAGCACCATAAGCTTCATATGAGGATCGGCATGATTAAGATCCCTCAAAATTAATTAGCCATGCATCTGCTTTGGTCAGTATTTAACTGTAATGACAATGTAGTTTTAATGTCAGATAAATCAGTGTCTTATCAGATTTTAATATGGGAGGAGGATATTTGTATTTTAAGCTTTTTCAAATGTAAAGTTTTCAATATTGTGTTTGGACTGCAAAAATGGACATTTAAAATCTCGGACAGACACAGAAAATGAGGGTGATGTCGTCACTCAGTAGGTAACATGGTGGGCTCATCTCTGCAGGGCAGTTTGAGTCTATGCCCCTGGCTCTGTGCGTGTGTGCCTGCCTGCGTGCCTGCATGTGTTGCATTTACTCCAGATACTCCATTTACCTCCCGCGGTCCAAAGACCTGTGGTTCAGCTGGGCTGGTGATTGGTGTCTCTGAATCCCTGGCCTGTGTCTGTGTGATGTGACAGGCATCCTGTTCACCGTGCCCCCTGCCTTGTACCTAGTGCTTTCTGGAATGGGCTCCAGGCTATATGTGGTCCTTCATTGGGTAAGTGTTTCTGGGAAAGGAGAATCAATGGATGAATGAAAAAATATCTGATGTGGAGAATTGGGCATCAAGGCTGAAAGCAGCTCTATCAGTGGTAAGTTGAATATTTTTCCTTGTCTGCCCAGAGTTCCTTTTATAATCCGGACCCCTGGTATGGCTTCCCCAGCTGTTTTATTTTTATTAATGCCCCTCTGCTACCTGCAATACCTGTTTGTATCTGTACCTCATAGAATTACTGAATTCCACAATTGCACCATGATGTAAACCTGAATGAAGAAGCATGGTCCTGCTGAGCGAGATTGATGATCTCAGGATGGTCTCCATAGTGCCCCCTGCTGTTTGAGTTGTGGTAATGGGCCTGTTGTGCGTGGAACAGTCAGGTGGAAGGGGAGAAATATATTCTGCAGGAGTGGTGAGTCTTGGCAAGCATTCTGATATCCACCCCTAATTCATGCAGGACAGTAATTGTAGAAGTTCAAGTGCTAACTTTATTTTGGTAGAAGTTATGGTCAGTAACGCAAACGGTACACACATGACCTAGCTGAGTCCTCCTCACTTGCCGATCCTGGTAGGCTAATGACTCAGTTTGCCTCTACCAGCTGTAGCCAATGTGTCACTGCTCTTTACTAAAAACTGGTGGGTATATTGAGGGGTGGGGTGTAGCAGTGAATGACAGCTTTGTTGAGGGGCGGGGTCTAGCAATGAATGACAAGTGCACCAAGGGGCATGGTCTAGCAATGGAAAGTTTTTGAGGGGTCTGATTTAGCAACGAAAAACAGGTTGGTTGTGAGGCAGGGACCAGCAATGAATGACCGGTATGTTGATGGGGCAGAGTCTAGCAGTGAATGACAGGTTTCTTGATGGGGAAGAGTCTAACAGTGAATGACAGGTTTGTTGATGGGGCAGAGTCTAGCAGTGAATGACAGGTTTCTTGATGGGGAAGAGTCTAACAGTGAATGACAGGTTTGT
>JAODJX010000049.1:19616075-19627910 GCA_026776945.1 Isichthys henryi
TGCTTCCGGGATAGGCTCCGGACCCCCCGCGACCCAGTAAGGATAAGCGGTTTGGAAAATGGATGGATGGATATTTCATCTGCAAGCCACTAGACAATTGTAGTCTGCATTGAGTAAACTAATTGGAAGGAAGAATATTCTGTTGCTTTTTTTATCTTTTTTAAAAAGCTGGTCATTTCCACCTGTCCTTTTCCATGTTTCTGGGATGAAATTGCTGTAGTATGTCACTGACTGTAGGCGATGAGACATATCTCAGGACAGAAGTTTTCCTAAAGCTCCAGAGGTATCTGTCAAGTCCTGCTGCTTTTCCCCAGGGCTCTGATTTGATGGCCTCCCAGATGTCCTCAGGAGTTTAAGGGCACATTTAAGGATGTCTGACCATATGACCTTGGGAAGAGCTATCCCATGTGAACAGGATGACAACCTGTGCTCAGAGTAATGAAGAGGTTCACTTCTTAATCATGGCATCCGTAGAATTTTTTATAGATCTTTCATCCCTGTCTTTTTTCAGTTGGAAAGCAAGACATGTGTTAGTGTATTTTGTGTAATCCCTATTTAGTTTTAATCTTGCATTAGTCAGTAAAGTCATTTGTTTGCTTTTGGAACTGTTTATAGTGTTCTAGGTACATTATGTCAGCCTCTAGATTTTTCTGAAAGCATCCAGAAAGAGATGAGCCATCCCCATAAGGTGGCTTTGGTTTCGAGTGAGACAGGTGCATGCTGATTTAATTTCAGGGAAAATAGTCACCATAGTCGGTTGGGGATTAGCATTAGCGCTTGCATCCTGGCGTTTTTCTTTCTGCATTTTTAGACCATCTAGAGGAAATACAGTAATTAGAAAAACTCTTTGCAACACTGTGTGTCTGATGTATTTGCTGTAATTTTAGAGCCTATTTCTGGAAAATAAATGGAGGTAAAATGGATATATTGAGAAAGTTTGTAATGGAGCTAAAACTCAGCCAGCCATCTCACGCAGGGTCACATGACACCTCCCAGTCTTATCCATATTCATTGAACACCATGCAGAAATTCAGCAGCACTTGCATTAAATGAGTAAGTACATTGGATGCCGAGTTTGTCTCTGTATGGCAGTTCTTGAGTCACGCAGTCTGACTTCCAGAATACCTTCTGATCACTCTGGATGGTGGTTATCTTGGTAATGATGCTGTTGTTATATTACAGTTACAGCATAACTGAGCAGATCTGAATAATTAGCTGGGCTTTTTAGGAAAAGTAAATTAAGTTTTTGATCTTGTGTTAATTAACACAATGTGGGAAGGTTAGATGCAGAGTGAAGCATGAGGGATGCCTAGGAGGGTGGTGCCGTTTCTCTCATTAGCCGCCGACAACAGGGCGGAGCACCTGGGACAACCCACAGTGTCTCCTGCCGTGCAGCTTATTTAGCTGAAGAGCGCTCTCACCACCTTGCACCTGCAGGGGGCAGCCTTACAGGGTCACCTGAAGGACAAGTGATCAGTTACCAGTCAGACTACACCTCTGTTTTAAGTGCAGGTCAGATTTGTGATAAATGGAGGTTTTTAGATGGTAATGATGAAATATCTTTGGTATTCACAGCCATTTAAATCTTACATCTTTATCTGTCCCTCTTTTTCCTTGTTCCTATTGTAAAGCCAGTTACAGGCGCACCAAAGGATGCATTTAACAGCCCTGTGAAGCAACCCGAGTCTCAAACGTCATGACTGGCAGGACAAAGCAATTTCCTGATGTCTTCCCCTGCATTGTCTGCAAGACACTTGAGGATTCTATTTACTCCGAGTCTCTCCATCTTGCAGCCTGTCAGTCATCGTCCGAGAAGTTTTTTCTTTCTTTTTTTTTTTTTTTTAAAACGTGTTTTGTCATTTGAGATTCCGTAAAACTTTTATTGACTTTGATGTCTAAAGATCCCGCTTGTTGAAGGACCGGATTATGATTGATGGCATGGCGTAAACACAAAGCTGATGGTGAACAACGGAAGTTAATTTAAATAAGACAATTCAGATACAGAAAGACCTGTTGGAGGCCGCTGTAATTAAAGCAGTCACCAGTCCACGGGTTTCTGGTGAGGTGATGTCGTTTGATGGTTTTGGTGGGATTTGAAGTTGTCCTGCTGTGTGTTTACTTGGGTAAGTTGTAAGTAAGGTGCACAAGGACCCGTTGCTGTTTTCAGAGATGGGCTGTTAATTGTTGGATAATAGGGAACAAACTGTTATTAACAATCCAGATTTTTACTAGTTGCTGCTTAACTCCTTCCCTCAATTCGACCACCCAGGAGAGGAGCCCCCACTCCCCATCCGCAGAGGGGTGGAGCTCGTCTCTGATCAGCAGTAATCCTGCCCACATGAGCGGCGCGTGGGGCTGGTGGCTGTACGTGAGGCTGCTGACTCACCATCCGGCTGGCTCATTAGGTATGATGAATGACTGAAGTTGGGGCTCCGTCGAGGGGATGGCGTCCACCTCACAATCTTATGAGTCACGCTAAGAGGGCTTGACAGGGCCGCTGCCGTCACAGCCACCGCGCTCCTGTGGCCGTGTTCAATACTTCATCACTTGACTCAGCAAGATCAAACTTTTGAAGAATATAAGAAATAAACCCTCATTTGCGTGTCTGTGTGACATAGAAGCCTTATGGTGAGGCAGTATTTAATATACAAGAAGGATATGGCTGCAAAGGGCCAGCTAGCTGTCCCATTCCACGGGGAATTAAAAACCTGCCTTATTTGGCCCATTGACAAGCCGTTTTCCATTAGCTGAGTAGCTTGTGGATAAGTGCCTGTCATTAATGTATGGATGGGGGGATAAGATCGGATAACTCTGGTAATGCATTTGATATACAGCACGTGCCAGGGATCCCGGGGAGAAGCTTCACTTTAACTTTGCGGGAAAAAGCCCTTTGATTTCATTAGGTAACTGAAGATCGGTTTATTGTGAGCAGTCAAACAAACGTTTTTAACGAGCATCATTGGATGTAGCTGCTGGTCCGGATCCTGTCATGCCGTATACGTGAAACCATGTATTTTGCGGTGATGCTAGGTCACATCAGTTTGTGTTTTAACATGAGAACCACCATGACCTCCTTTAACTGCCAACAGCAACTTATTTCGGCGTATCACACCTTTCATTTTTGTTAATGGGCCATCACATTACCATACTATTTACCCATCAAGAAAACGGGAGAGCGCGTAACCCTCAAACAGTCCGAGTTCCTGTCACCCCCCCCAAAAAAAAACGTAAAACCTGTGATATGGTTATGTTTGTCATATGTTTTTTGGTCTCTGATTTAAGTATTTGATAGAATTATCTTTTGAAATTAATCTTAATCCCACACTGATAATAAAGTAAAAGCCTTGCTTTAGCGCAAGTGTAAAATGAACTGATTACTTTAATCGCTGTTACAGTTAGGTATGGGCGGTCTTATTTTTAAAAGATAGGTAATATAGGTAATATTTTTCTCATATTCATTTTATATTTGTTGGAGTACCAACGCAAACGGAATGACAGTGCATTTCACAGTTCATATCAAATAAAACGCAGGTTTGCCAACTTGGGTCAGTTAGGTGGAGTGAGATTTTCAATTTGAGACGAGTCTGCACACACATGCACCCACATTTACATATTTGTAACAGTTTTATTACCTTGTCAGTAGTCTATAGGGTTTGCAAACTACTCCAGTGCTTTTGTTGTAGCTAGTTGCAGATTTATAATGGTATAATATATATTTGCTATAAGATTTCTTGTGAGAGTATGAGAGTCTGAAAGTGTCACACAAGATGCGTGACAGTCGGAAATCCAACCATGTTGCAATTGTTTCACATCGATTTGTATAATATTTAACATTACACATTTTAGCAACTGTATAAAGTAAACTTTGACAAACATGAAATCACTAGTAAACTATTTCTTTTTATCTAACGTTTTATAAAATACATACTGCGTTTAGAAAATTTTTTAGCTTTACCAATTCTTGACAGAGCAACCACTCTATTAAGAACATTACGGCTTTTTGGTTTAGGGTGTTAGATTGGCTGCTGTTATTAAAACTTAACGGCACGTTGGTGCAAACAACAAGGCCACATACGCCAAAGTACGTCTTACTTGGTGGTTAAAGGAGTTTGTTCATCGGCGTGGGAAACGGCGGTTCCAGTGCTAATCATGATGACCGTGTCTTCATATGACCCCTATCCCAACTCTAACTCAAAGGGAAGAGTGGATGCAAAGCAACTGAACTCAGTTAATATAACAAATATATGCCAGTAGATTCTGGAGTGTTCTTCTGGGGCTGGCTGTTGAGCCGTAAAGCCCATTGATGTGTGAGCTGAGTTTGCGTTCTGGCTTTTGTGGTATGTCTCTGCATAGGGGTCGGGCAGAGTAGAAGAGAACTGGCAGCATTTGGAACGTAGAAATGTGGAAACAGAGCAGAGCAGCGGTGTGGTGTGTCTCTCTAAAGCCATGCTTTTGGGGTGGGGGGGGCTGCTATTATCCCACCTGCTGGTCTTTTCCTAACGTTCCCTGTCATCACATTCCTTTATGTAACGATGGACCTTCAGCAAAACAAGCGGCACTGGTGTGTGAGAGCCTGTTTTTCCGAAAGCGATAATCTCAGCGCTGCCACAGTGGCTGTCGCATGGGGAATTTAAAGCTCGATGAAGCTGTAGTCAGATGGGTCACTTCAAACCCACCGCCTCCGCACGCCATGCCGGGACGCTAATAGACCAAAGCAGCAGGCGCCTTCATTAGGAATGCCCGTTATTTTCTAGTAGCCAGACACAGGAATGTGAAAAAGGCTGTGGGCTGATGTGAAGGGCGCCGTGATTGTGCAGACTGAAGGGAGACGGAAATGGCGCTCCTCTCAGGTATGATGGTAGCAGGTGAGCCAGGCCGATACGCTCCGCAGTGTCGCCGACGCATTCAATTTAAAGCTCAGAGTTCTATTTTTAAAGGTCATGAATGGATGGCTGCTAAAAATGAACGCTGAAAGTATTCATCCGAAGCAAACACACATTTATTAAATGAGTTACTGTAGGAGTTCCTGTGCACCTTGTACCTCCACTTGTGGACTTTTCCTGAGTCTGTACTTCTCAAATATTGACCTTTGTGTGGGTGTTTTAATAACGGCTCCTCACTGCTCATCTTGACTTTCTGGAAGCCCGTGGGCCGTTTCTCGATGGCCCGAAGCTGGACGCTGCTCTCACAGCCAAACCTTCCCCTGGGTGTGAATGTGTAACATCCTCAGGACGGCCAATGTGCCATCTGATTCTAATTGTTACATTGATTACCGTGCGCCATTATTTTAATTAAAGCACTGTTACGGTCCCAAACTAAGATTCAGGAACAACGTAACATAAGAAAAGGCCACAGACTTCGGTCTCTCAATCACTTAATATAATTTATTAATAATTCATCCACAACAAAACATTGACGGTTGCAAAAAGAAAAAACCCTTAATTCATAAGAAGTACAAACAACTTGCCTACCTCCCGACCAAAGGTCCAGAAGCAGACAAACGAATACAAACTTACTATACTAACTAAACCTAAACCAAAAGTGCAAAAGAATTTAGCAACCCGTCAAAGATCAACAATATCCATGAGGGTAACTTAGCAATAAACAATCCCAGTAACTTGAAATTGGAGTGCCTGTGATTGAGTAAAGTTGCTGATCGTGTTGAGGAGGAGTACAAGTTGTATGTGACCAGAAAGTAGATGAGATTTTGTGTAAATGACCTGCAGTTTGTTAACATAGGCCCTAGCATTTACACAGTAGCCTGGTGGGCCATGTGCTCTGTATAGTCACTTTTATACTGTACCACACACACATACTGTACACACACATACACAAACCCTCACCGCTCACCACAACTCCAAGACCTTTAAGCAACAGGGGTGCTGCTGGAAGAAGGATCCGTGTTCAGTGAACCGGAAAATGTTTGATTGTAAATGTGTCAGAGTCTCCATATACCAAAGACAACATAGACTTTCTGACGAGAGAGTATCAGTGCTGAGTACCAGAACCAGCCCTGCTTTAGTGTCCCTAAGCCAGGTTCTTAGCCAGAACTGCTTTTGCGGGAAAAGTATCCAGTGCTGGTCATTTAATCTGGACTTAGAAGTGTAATATGGAAAGGATGCTTTAGTTCATGAGTGGGCAGTCTTATCCAGAAATTCCTGTTGGATATGCAGGTTTCGCCTCTACTCCCAAATTAGATTACTAATTAGAGGACTGATTGGCTGAAGAGTCCTCACATCTGGGTTAGAACGGCTGACCTAAAGGGTGTCCCAAAAACCTGCATACACACTGACCCTTTGCGGATAAGATTGCCCACCCCTGTTTTAGATGAAAATATATTTATGATAATGTAAAGATCGGTTCCGGGGTGGTACTTTGGGAAAGTTTTATTAATGAAATGAATTTATCCATGAATATTAAATAGCGAACTTTTGAAATGGCTAGAAAGGGACTGTAAAAAAAATAAATAAATAAATAAAAAAATGTACTCATTGATGAAGTTGGTTCTTCTGAAGGTGCCCAGATGGTGTGCGGGGACGTCACTGTCCCCGGTGTCAGGCCTCCATAGCACGGCCTATGAGGTCTTTACCAGGGAAGTAAATGTGGGACCCTCTGGAGTCTTGCTCCTGTGGCCTGTAGGGGGAGCAGTGCCAGGCTCTGGATGGGCAGGTAAACCTGGTATTACATTGATCAGCTGCCCCCCTGATCCTACGGGTGATCTTCATATATTACAGCTGTATGCCGTTCACGTGGCTCTGCTTGCTGCAGCAGGTTCAGATTAAGTGCTCTACCACTTGTGTCATATTTTTAAATGTGGCACTTTTTAATCTCAGGTCTGCTTACTTGCGGCCAGATCATCCTCCAGCCCTCCTCTCACATTAATGTACTTCCCTTTAAAATAAAATTTGAGGCCTATTTAGTTTTAGACTTGAAGGTCTGAGTGAGAGAGATGTAAAGGATATGAATATGTATAGTATGTTGCATGCAGAAGAAATGGGCCAGTGTGACAATCGATTTGGGACACTGATCTCCGAAAGGTGTGTGAGGTGCTTATGGTCAGCAGTGTACCTATTGATAGTGGATGGAGGAGGAGAAAGACTAAGAACCAGTGAGGGCGCCCACAACACATTGATGTGCATGCGCAACAGAGGCTGTCCCGTCTAGGACAGAGCAGCAGAAGAGCTACTGTGGTACAGCTGATGGAAAATTTTAATGATGTACACGAAATTAATGTGTTGGAACACACACTGCATCACGCCCTACTGCTTATGGGGTTAGGTAGCCACAGACTGGTTGGAGTGCCCAGACTTACCCCTCTTGAAAGTACCTGCATTGGGCATGCAATCAACGGGACTGGACCTTGGACCAGTGGAAGAAGGCCACCTGTTCAATGAGTCTTGTTTCCTTTTACATCATATGGAAGGGTGAGGACATGTGCGCCATTTCCCTGGGGAACAGATGGCACCAGGATGTAGTCTAGGAAAAAGACAAACCAGTGGAGGCAGTGTGATGCTCTAGGCAATGTTCTGCTGGGAAACCTTGGGCCTGGCCATACAGGTGGAGGGTACTTTGATATGTGACGTATCACAACATTGTTGCAGCAGTATTCCTTGATGGCAGTGTTATTCCCAAATGACAGTGGCATCTGTCAACAGGATAATGTTCCCTGCTACAATGCATAATGGTTTGCAGAACATGATGAGGAGTTCAAAGTGTTGCATTGGCTGCCCAATTTCCAAGACCTGAATCCTGTCGAGCATCTCTGGGATGTACTGAATCTGCAAGTCCGATCCATGGTGGCTCCACTTCACAACTTAGGACTTAAAGAATCTGTTGCTGGCATCTTGGTGCCAGATACCACGACATCTTCAGAGGATTGTTGAATGCATGCCTTGGCAGGTCGTGGCAGTTTTGGTGGAACATGGGCGATCAACAACATATTAGGCATAATGGTTTGGTTCATCAGTGTCTCCGAGTCCCAAAGTGTGTAGTTTCATATCACGTCCGATAATTCCTTGCAAAGTCAATAACAAGGGAAATCTGAAGGGTGATTATGAACTGGAATTGCCATGAATGACCTTATTCCTATTCCCCTTGGTGTGGAGCAGAGAAGGGGCCCTCTCAGGAGTGAAGATGTCCCATCATGCCTTGCTGCAGTCTCCACGAAGGCCAAAGTCCTGCCTCGGCTTATAAATGGCTGCACACCCACACCTGAGGATGGCAGCAGCTGGGCCGGCACTGGGTAACAGACGTTCGGACATCTGGCAGCATATGCATGAGGCTCTCGGAACACTGGCGCGTTCCTGTGAAGTGGCTCAGCGTCTCCGTGCATAATCCATGCTGATCGCCGCCGTTCTGCGTGTCGCCTTGCAGAGCGGCCCGGCCTCTGACTGCAGTCCCCCCCCCTTCATCGTCCCGCCGCTTGCGTCCCGCTGCCGGAGTAGGGAGTGCACTGGAGCAGGGCCAGGGACATGATAAACAGGGTCCAGCTGTGGGCCCGGGTGTGCCGAGTAAATCAGTGCCGGCCTCCCGCGGGTGCCAGGTGCTGCCTGGATGGCTGAGCGATGGTCGTCAGGAGGACGCTGGCATTCCCCTCTGCCCGTTTCTCAGCCCTGTCACCACAGGGGCACCCGCCAGGCTGCCCAGATAGAGGGGGGAGGCCTTCTTGACAGTTGGCCTTCTTGACAGTTGGCCTTCGGTCAGTCTCAGAGGTTTCAGATGTTGTAGAGCGATGGCCTTTGGGATCTCTACCTGCATCCCAGAGGAGCAGAATGGGCTGAACAGGAGCCAGACTCTCCAGTGTGTGTGGTTGGTGTGTGTCCTGCCATGAACTGGTGTCATGTTCAGACTGGAGCCCAGTCTTGTGCCATGGAAATTGTCTCGGAGAAATAAAGGACTCGACTAGGCAGCTTCAAGCTCGGACTTCATACACGCACTGGTGTTTGTCCCCAAAACTCCTTGGGAATGAACATCCCGAGGAGCCATGAGACATGGATAGCATTTAAAAGTATGAGCCAGCATTTCCTGTGGTATGGGTGGGCCTCTGGGGCAGGGGACATGTCCCCCCCTTGGGGTCCTTTCCTTAATACCATACAGAGTGCCCAGATTAAGAATCAGAAGAGCTGAAAAGGCTGTTGTAACGATAGGCTTTATTCCTGGGTGTGACACCTTGAAACATTCACTACTGGGTGCTAAGCAGAGATGAGCAGAGTGACGTAACATACGATGGATCATTCTTCCGTATAGAATAAACTGCAACTAGAGCTACAAAAAGCCAGTATTGTTCCTGTTCTTATCCCAGCTATCCTTCCTTTAAGTTTCTTTTCCAGGCCGTAGGCTCCCTGCTCATCACGTAGCCTGTGACTCATTCTCAGGATTCCCCATCTCAGTATTTTTCCATTTCCCACAATTTGATCTTAAGCATGTAGACTTCTGCAGTGTGATCGCTGGTCACTGTACTTGTTGCTGCTTTCTTGCTAAATGTGGGATGCTCTCCTGTGGGAAAACCTCCTGTTTGGTACGAGACACTGGGCATCTTTGTAATACCGATCGTGCCAATACAAAATCAGCCTCTCAAAGCAGCAGAGCTCGCCTTGGTTTTAATGCGCTGCAGACGGCAGCCGATTTCAGGGAACACCTGCTGAATTATTATGCTGTACTGTCAGGGTCTGACGTCTGTGGTCCCCTTTGGATCAGATCAGTGACGCAGTGAAAAACACCCCCGTTCTTTATGGACTTTCCCCATGGCCGCATTTTCATAGACTTGGCACATTTTTTTTTTTTAATCATACAGAGGCACCACTTTCCTCAGTGCTGTTATGTTCTTGGATGGAATAAATTATTCATCCTTTTCCATTTAAGATTTTTCAGTTTAGAATTAGGGGCGTGTTAGTCCAGTGCTGAAAATTAAATCTGTGGTGTTGAGGATGCCTGTGAAATGCTTTCTGTACAAAGCAGGGGGAAAGTGATTAGTTGTCGTTGTTGACACAACATAGCACACAGTGCATAACTCTGAAATGTGTCCTCTGTATTTAACTCGTATGTCACACCGTGACATAGCAGGGGGGCAGCTAATTCAGCACCTTGGGAGCAGTGCTTAGGGGTGGTACCTTGCTCAGGGTACCTCAGTGGTGCTTGATGGGGGTTCGGACCCACAGTCTCTCAATTACAAGCGTGCAGATGTATGGCTGGTTGGTCACAGTGATTGGGCCTGGAGCTCACACTAATGCGCTATAGTGTTAGCCGTCTCTCAGCTTGCCTGTATATGGTGCGATGGAGGAGAGCGATGCCACGACAGGCTTATGCTGCAGGAAGTGGGGGCCGTGCAGTGACAGAATCTGCCTTCAGCGCTGATGTCCAGGTGGATTTGCGGTGTGAACACCGAGCTGTTTGGCCGCAGTGGCGGCTCCCTCTGACCCTGTCATAGCTGTTTGGGCATCTCTATTGTCACCTGCAATAAGTGCTACACTCACCGTGAGCCACCCTTCTGCCCGGATTTACCTTTCTGCCCTCCCTCCCCTGACACCAGGAGCTGGATTACCAACATAACGGGGTGCAGTGCGGTTCAGCGGGTTGGGCCGCTGTGCCTGCGCTCAGAATGACGCCGGTTCAAATCCCAGAGATTGCTCCAGGAGGGTCTGATCCTGCTTACAACTGTATGTTCCATTGACTGAAAGTGTCTGCTAAATAAATCAATAATAAAAACTGTAGTTCATGCTGCCCGGTCATGCCTTCCTGATGGCACGCTTGCCTCCCGTGTGCTGTTCTGGTGCCTCACTCGTCCTGTTAAAAGGTTTTATACACACCTACACACTAAGATATGCTTTTTTCTATGAAGGGAACAGGTCGGAAATAGTAAATGTGTAAAAAAAAATCTTCCAGTCATTCCATCCATCCATCTGTCCAGTGCAGAGTCCTGGGGAATGCGGAGTCTGTCCCAGGACGTGCCAGGCTTGACACCCTGAACGAGATTCCAGTTATCTATGCAATGGTGCGCTGAGCAGAGACGATGCCATCTCTGGGGATGATGCCTGGAGAACATCACAGATTGCCAGGTGTTCTTGTGAGGATTTTCCAAATGAATGTGGTGGGATATCATTGGTTGACATCAAGTGCCCCTGGGGGGACAGACAACACCCTTTACTTTGGGGTGGTCTGCCAGTGTTTGAGGCCTAGGAGGTCAACTATGGTGGAGTGCTGCAGGTTTTGGCTGCTTAATGAGGGACAAATTTGGAGGTTTGTTCTGGGGGTGGGGGTGGGAGCCTTGCAGAAGACCAGCTTGTATATAGATAGAACAGGGTCCCATGTGACCTGGATGGGCAGCCGTGACAGCGGGACCATGTGGTACCGTGTGAACGGCGAGTTACGCGTTTTGTTGTAATGAGCGCAGCCAGGCAGTTTGCATCTGCTGTGGTCATATTACATGCAAACAAGCTGAGAGAGATAAGAAGCACTTAATGAGGCACACTGGGGGACTCGCCTTCCTGTGATTGGCTGTTCTTTCCCGGGTGACGCCATTGCTTTGGGACTCGGGGGTGGAAATGGTGTAAATTAATTTTAACTTCCTGGATCTACCTTCATCCTGCTGACATCATACGTTTCCACATTGGCATCTGCCAGCGACTGTGTGGAGGCTCCTCCATTAATAGTACATCCATCCCGGTTGGTGTAACTATAGCATCCAGTGATGTCACATCCTAGGCAGGCAGATCCCTGTCCCTGGAGATCCTGCAGTGGCGGGGGGGGGGGGGGGGGGCGTGGGGTTGGGGCATAGCAGAAACCAGGGGCTGGCAAGATATTGGGTTTAAATTAGCAAAAAACCAGGTGGTTTATAGA
>JAODJX010000049.1:19653870-19664327 GCA_026776945.1 Isichthys henryi
ACTGATCCTGTAAATTACCATAGCAATATCCTCAGCCTAATGAGGGCCAGCTGGGTTTCCTTCACGGTGTTACCTGTAGGCCCAGGGCTGCTGATCGCTCACCATGACAATGCATGCGATCAGCCAGACCTCGCCCTGGGCCATTACTCCGCCTCCTGCTGGTTCACAGTACCTAGAACTGATTGCAACCACTGGTGCGCTGGTTTATTACAATGTCAGTACTACACCACTGCAGGCTATGTTTCATCAACTCGGATTTGAAGTTCCAGTGTTCTATGCTTCAGTGATGTTCTGTCCTCTAAAAGGAATTTTTCTTACTGGGGTGTACTGGGCCAGAAATAGTTTGGAAAACAAATGTGAGCAGAATAGCCTTCCCTGAAAATGAACTCAGTGTTTTATACAAAGGTAAGATTTGAAACAATGATCATGTTTCAGCCTCGTCAGACCTTCCTTGCCAACTCTTTGGTTGAGTAAGTTAAGGAGAAGATCCATCTAATCTGTTGCTCTCATACATAATGGTGTCTGGTCACATTGCCATCTTTGTACTGACAACTAATCGCAATTCATCACACACCTGTATTCTGTTTATTCTTCTTCTATTGGATGCAGCTGGTCCCAATCCTCCTGCATGAAGATGTTCATACCACAGGAAAAGCAAGTTACTTATCTGTCCGTCATGAGAGCAGATTTATCATTAATAAAACATGATGTTATGAGCAGTGACCTATTGGGGTGTCAGTGTGTGTCTAAGCCTCTGTGCTTGAGGTGAGAAGGTTGCTGGTTCGAGCCCCGGCCTCAGCAGAACAGTCACATGTCCGTGGGCCTTTGAACCGAGCCATTAACCTCTGAGCTGACCCAGCGTTGTGACCCCCAAGCTTGCTCTCACCTGTACAGTATGTGTCTCATGGAGAGTGAAATGGGGTAGGTGAAAAGAGAATTTCCCCATAGAGACTAATAAAGTATCTTGATTCTGTCCTGTCGCGCCCTTACCATTAAAGCTCTGCATGGCATTTTTTGACCCATTATCATGGGTGCAATCAAACTCTTTCTCCTTGAGACATTATTTGTTGTTGGTCATTTCAAAATAAAAGAAAGACTTCACAGATAAAATGATGGGCATGAATTCGAGACTGACTTAGAGACGTTCATCAGTTCTCATTTTGCACTATTTATCTTCTTGCCGTGAGAGTGGTGTAATTAAAATGCGGTCAAAATAAAGTGCTACTCTGATTTGTGTCGATGCTGTAAATCATACTGTGTAGTTGATGGAAAACGGAAAGAATTTTTTTCAGATTTTACCCCTATAAAGAATCCCTCTCTAGAGATGGCATTCCATGAATAACAAGTAATGTTTTTGCAAGACAAATCTTGGAGGATATCTCTGGCCTTGCTGAATTTATTAAACCCTTTTACCAAACTGGCTGTCCTTGCAAAAAATGTCGGACCCCGGCTAATTGACCAGCGTTTATGCAATAATATGAATCTCTTAGCATGAACAAAACCAGCCTCGGCATGTTTTAAATTTTCCCTCATGTTTTACGAACAGAAAGAAGTTAACTCACAGAACCCAAGTAGTCTATTCAGGGGTTGATTCAGTTGCATGTTGCGGATCATTTGGGATTAAATCGGCTTCCGAACCAGATGATTTTTCTGTAGATTAAAGGAGAATCTTAATGATTATTTGACAAGGTAGTAGTGTTTGAATCTACCCCAGTGGGCTATTCTGCAGCTTCAATAACTTTGATGTGGCATGAAATTATAGCCAGACAACCGTCTCTTATTTTGGAACCCAAATGCAGGGAGCCACTTTCTCTTATCAAGGGATGAATCTGAATTTGTTGGTCAGAAACTCATACAGTCACATGCACTTAGAGTACTGCACTGGTGGCCTTCTGCATGTGAAGACAATAATAGACAGATTACTCTCTGTCCTTCCTTTTTTTCGCACTCACATACTCTCACTTTCTCTCTCGGTTCTGGCTCGTTCATCTGGCTCCGCAGACGGATGGGGAACTGGTGGGAGAGCATGCGCTGCCCCCTCCGTTTTCTTTTTTTGTCGGCAGCAAGAGCCACCCGCCGCATTTGTCATGAACGCGGGCGCCTCCGTGCCACTTTCGACGTGGACAGAGCGCCAGTTTGCTATGAAGTATGTTTCGGCCGCACCAGTTGCTTTCATTTCAATGTGTGGCTGCAGCACCAACAACAGAAACAGCTTACGTAAGGGTTTTATTCCCAGTCATTAACAATACACGTGTGTATTAACGTATATATCATCGTGTCATGAATGATGACGTTAATTGCTGTCACTGTATGATTTCCAGAAGCTTATGGTGTTATTGGTGTTGCCTTGCTCTCCGCTGCCTACATGCACATCATAGTCCTATTTCCAGTCTCCCCGCAGCATCTTGGGTGTGGAAGCAAGAGGATTATGGGGGTGGGAGGTGAGCAACAGTAGGACAAAATGGGCCTTGCTTACGCACTGTGTTGCATAATGCAAGCGCGTCGCAAATCCACAGTGTAATGTCAACGCAATTTGAAGAGACGCTGGAAAAGTCCTACTTAATGAATGTTAGATCCCAGTAAAGCACTGGGAGACTGATTCAGGAGTGGGAACAGACACCCGGCCCGAGCGTTTGGGTTCTGCATAGCTTCAGGACTTCAAAGGCCTGGCGTCTTTGAAAGCTGACAGGAAACATCAGAAATATCATTGGTCTTGCATGCATTTGCTTACGGAGAACGGAAAATGCTGCTTGGAAAAGCAGGATCCCAGATGAGCTTCGGTACAGATGGACACTAATACGGCACTTTATATGGAGGCAAAATACATTAAGAGTCTGGTTTTTTTATTTTGAAATTTTTTATTCTTAAAATTTAAGAATTTTAAGGGATTTATATATAATACGCTGCATATATTTTTCAAAATTATTCTTTAAAGAAAATTTTATGTTTTCATTTGTTTCCTTCCAAAATTTCATTGTCTGACTGCTGATTTTTGTGCCCATGTTCATTTACTGTGGTTTAGCTTAAGAAGAAATGTATTGGTTTTAGCATCATAACACTGGGAGCGCAGTTTCAGCTGCCGTCACAGCAGTCTGTGCAGATTGGCTTTATCCAGCTCTCGCCCAGCCTTTTTGCACATTCTCTCTGTGTCTTTTCGCTTGTTTAGCGACTGCTTATTCATGGTCATGACCTCGACTTGGGACCTCGCTTTCTTACACAGTCACTGAAGTAGCTGAAGTATGTTTTGGCTCATCAAGGAAACAAGATTTTCCTATGGTGCCTGACTGTGTTTCCGTTTTGACTCTTTCCTTCAATCCCACTAAGCTACCATCATTTTTCAGGGGAGAATTGGCCTACACTGTGAGGATGATTATTATTGGCTGTGCTTCAGGCTAACACCTGTTTGCAGGATGCATAAAAACAAGTAAACAAGGACTTGTGGCTGTGAGTTTGTGAAATAGCGTGAATCTGAATCTTCCTTTAACACTGGGCTATGGTTCTAGTTATATTAAATATTTTACACTGGGGTATAGGATATAGAACATCCATAATTCTCTAGATACAGTCTACAGTATCATCGCTTTGCTAAAAATTTATATTCAAGCTGTTGAACAGTCACCTCAATGTAGAATTTATTAATTACATGTATGGTTATGTGTATTTTGTTGGCGATTTTGTTTAGGTATGCTAGGCAAAATACAATGATTGGCTGTGATATGTGCTGTTTCAGCTCTAATGAGACATCAGTTTACCTATTAGTGAATTCAGGGTGAATTATAAGAAGATTCCCTTGTTGTCACTCTGTGCTATGAACACACAGTCCCAGGAGATCCTTAATAACTCTTCATTAACCTTAGACATAAATATAATTATACTTGAAAGGCCGCAAGTGTAGCGAATGCTGTTTGAGTTTGGCCTTGCCAAAGATCCAGGCACCAGAGAGACTTTAGACAGTGTAAGAGCAAGTAACTAGGATCATGGTAGGACTCCTTCATATCACATAATTATATATTTATTACAAAAAATGCACAGATGATCAACAATAAGAAATATGAATAGGCCACATGCTAGTGATCGGATGCGTACTGCAGCCAGGATGTAAATAAACAGCCTGGTTGTTGGTTAGATGGAGGCTTTGGACCAAAATGACAGAAACTAACAAAGGGGGGGGGGGAGGGCAAAAAAGAAGCCATACCAAAATAGAGGCATCGAACCCAAAAGTTGCCAGTCTAGTTCCCAGGGGGTCCTGCTGTAGTTTTCTTGAGGATGGTATCTAACCGGAATTATTCCAGTAAAAATACTCAGCTGTATAAATTGGTGAAAAGTACATAGTTCTGGGTAAAAATGCTAACCAGGCAGCTACGTTTAAGGTAAATTTATGAATACTTGCTTTCAGACTGGACAGTCTGTGTTGCAGAAGCATTCGAATAAGTCTTTGAATTGTGTGGATATTTTATTCATAACTTTCACCTTAAGCTGTTGACGGAACCCAAATAACCAGAGTGAAAATACACTCACACTCACGTTGTGTGCATCACTATGATCCAGTGCACCTTAGGTGTGTGTGTGGGGGGGCGGGGGTGAATATAAGTTAGTTAGAGGAGCATATGGAGATAAAAACTTGTTTTCTTGTGTACACCAATTTGTTTTATTTATGAAAAAAACAATGGATGAGTTTTGCTTCATGGATAGCCAGAGGCTAGCGATTATTATGCAAAGCGGGCAGCTTGCATCGGGGAGGGAGGGGTGTTAGTGCCAGTGCGCATAGCTTGCGATGCGTTAACGAAAATTAGTAGCTGCCTCCTTAGCCGCATATCAATGCCATGAGCTCCAGTTGTGAGGTTCAATTTGTGGGTGCAAAAAAAAAAGCATCAGCCAGTAAACGTGAGACCACATAGCTTACACCACTTGAGATTTCCAAAGGTATTTGATTTAGCTGTGAGAAATGCTGCTTGAAAACATTTATTGTAATTTGTGTGTTTAAAATGTGTATAAAGGGTAACAGACATTCTTAACCTGTCTGCGGTGTTGTAAATAAATGTTTTCCTGAGAACATTTGTGTTTCCATTCTGGTGTTCAACATTATGCATTAACTTTGTGGGTCACAAAGGTAAGAATTTGTTGAGGGTGTGAAAGCAAGCCGTTACAGTTTTGTATATCACATGAAATCAGCATTTTCTTTAATATTGTCCTTGGGTAAATGTGTATTAAAAAAACACAAACAACAGGGTGACCGTCTGCTGTATGTCTGTTACTGTTTCAATGTCAGTCACTCACGCCTGTCTGGCTGTTAAAATCCCAGCCTCCACTGTGTATTCCGAGGAGGCATTTTCCCCATAATATATCTTGAGCAAGATGAACCTCTACCCTCTACTCTGCAAATATTTGATTGTGAGGCAGTCTCTGCGTTTTCAGAAAGCCAAACTTCACTCACAGGGATATTGCATTTTTTGGTGGTGACACATGAATACTCATGTTCTCTTTGTCCGTTATTTTATTATTTAAGGTGTGACTTTGGTTGGTCTCAAACACTGTGTTTACTTTGCGAAAACTGAGCAAAGAAATGTGATTAATTGGTTTTTTGATGTTTCTTCAGGTGCCGTAGTTGGTAAAGGAGCACCCTACCTAACAGTCACGACTTCTTTCACCTTTTTCATTGAGGTTCCTTCATGTGAGAATTTTTCATTTCAATTTAATTTCTAGGTAATTCACCGTGTTGAATTTCTTAAGATATGCTTTTTGTATTTTCTCATGCAGGGCCTCACTGTATACATATCATATATGACATCTCATTGCGGTTTTGTGTAGTGCGTTTCATTTGCGTGTGTGTATACTTTATAAATTATTAATATTTTTGAACTAGTAAGTAGAAATTTTTAAAAATGTGTGCCAAAATATTTATAATTAGGATATTAGAAACATACATAACGTACAGTTCCACCTTGTTTGCACATCTAGTTTTAAGCGTCAATTTGAATATCTTCCAAGAGAGTGTACGCAAGTGGCGAATGCTTAAAATGCACCACGATTTTTCTCCTCTGGGAGCATCGTTACTCACACTTCCTTGCTATAGAATCTCCTTGTATATCACAAGCTGTAGTGAGTGTGGAAAACAACCCAAGCTAGCGACTCCCAGATCACCCACTGCTTTTTTCATGTTGCTTGTGTTGTCAGGCACAATTGCCTGCACTTTGTTCAGTGGGATTTTCCACTAAACGCTGCTTCCGCCC
The DNA here is from genome assembly GCA_026776945.1 of Isichthys henryi. Lineage (NCBI taxonomy): Eukaryota > Metazoa > Chordata > Actinopteri > Osteoglossiformes > Mormyridae > Isichthys > Isichthys henryi. The sequence goes on from JAODJX010000049.1 coordinate 19,660,101, forward strand.
CTCAAAACTTTGTTTTTACAGAGATTACAAATGGCTATGCTACAAGTTGTTATTCCAGGTGTAAAACACTTATAGATCGTCACCCTGTTATCTGATGTTCTTGCGCTTCTCGTACGACAAATGGTCGTCACGGCAGGAGAAAGTCACTGCGCTCACACCCGCTGAGTGGCAGAAAAACTGAGTGGCAACGTTAGTGTTCAGCTTGAATGCTTCATAAACATCGGAATAAGGAACGAGAAGGCGTATGATTGATTGTAAAAATTGATTTAATCAGAAATAGGAGCTATCTTTTTACAGACTGCCGAAAATGAAATAGGTAAGTATCGGATGTGGATCGGTCACATATGGCCGATACCCGATCCATCTAATTAGCTACGAATCAGTGCCGATATGGATCTGAATGCTGGATCGGTGCACTTCTGCCTTGTTTGCATCGCTAGTTCTTCCAATGGACTTATGCAAAAAAAAAAAATTGTATTTACGTAGTTTTTTCTCATGAATCCCTCCCAGAAGCGGCATCAAATAGCATGCAGAATGAAATGGGAGATAATTGGATAATTACATTTTAAGGCTTTTTAAGTTTCAGATTGATGCATTCCAGTAAACGAGCTGGGCTGGATAGGAATGTATAGAGGAGTAATTTTCAGACAACGTTCTGCCAGATTCATTTCATTGTTCATTTTGTAAATCGCGTTAAGGCTAGTGATCTACCCTTAATTAAGAGAGATACTGGACAATGAAATAAGAATTCCTTTGCTGTGAATAATCAATAATATTTTCCCATTGGCTGCAATCGTAGTTATTGTCGTTTCTGTATTTTTTTTTAAACATTTACATTTTACATATATTTTAGCAGACACTTTTATCCAAAGTGACATACAATTGATCAGACAGGATACTTTTTGGGTGCCTGACGAGCTGTAGTGAGGGGCCTCACATGTGGGAATGCATGTTCTGGAGTGGAACTTCAGGTCTTCTCCCGCTCTCCGGCACAATGGCCGCTCAGGCCGGCATCGCGTAACGTCACCTATAATTATGTACAAATGCTTGGCTGGGCAGCCGATCAGAGAGAGAGAGACAGAGAGAGAGGAGGAAAGCGCAGAGGGTGGGGTCAGGGTGGAGGGGAGGGGTCAGGCGGCGGGTGGGCTGCTTAACGGCAAAAATCTCTGTTTTTCCTTCTTATTGTATCATCAGGGCATAATGATCTCGCATCTCAAAGGATGTGAAGGAAAATCATACGGGATATGTAATATACAAAATACGAGAACAGAAAGACATGAAGTGTTTGTGGTGAGCACAACAGCCTAGTGGAGATGGTCACCAACTGATGAACTCCGTGGAGTTCTTAGTACAGCTTGACAATACGTGAAACATTACCAAGGTTCCTTGCTTACTCGCATACTAGATGTTTTAGTAGTGTTTTAGTTATCCTCACACTCAGCCGGTGTGTGTTAGTTGTTTTTACATTTGCGGATCAGATCTCTTATAACATTAATATCTCCGAATGCAGTTTATAAGCTGGACCTCACCTAGAATCTCTCTTGGAATTCTGCATGAACCGCCTGAGCTTTAGTGCTCCTTCGGGATCCTTTCTAATAACAAAGCTAACATTGATTTCAGGGTTGCCTGACTGCTTCTGTATTCTCAGTGAAGCAAAAGATTTTTCCACATCTTCTAGCCATGCCTTGAGGGGAAAAATGGGGGGAAATTTGCCTCACCTGACCTTATTCTATTTGCAAAACCATAACATGAAAACAATGTAGGATGCAAAAAGCTCTCTGTAGTAACAAAATAATTTTACCTTGTTACACATGATAATTTCTCCTTGCAAATAATTTTTTTCAAAAAAAAGTAATTTATGAGTCTGTGTCAAAATTGACAAAATATTTGGCAAGAAAACTAGAGGAACAACAAGCCGGTAATACAACCTGCCAAATAAAAGGCCCTGACTCTGAGTCTGTATAAACGGACAAAAATGCAGACATTATAGGAACAACAAGCCGGTAATACAACCTGCCAAATAAAAGGCCCTGACTCCGAGTCTGTATAAACGGACAGAAATGCAGACTGTTTCGGAAAATATGACAGTACCCGATATTCAGGAAGCGGGGGCCAGACAGCCGCCTTTTTAAAAAACCACTTCATTGACTCACCCTGGCAAACAAAACTTGTTGAGAACTGATAACTTCTGAGGACTTGATTATGGAAATAATGAGGCTCAAAGTAAATGCACTTCTGGGCATCGATGATTTCTGTTCTGAATGGTACAGAATTCTTTAGTTTGATTTTCCTCTGCATCTGTCTGATGGAGGCTTTCTCTCTCATCCCCAAGGAGACCTCGAAGGATAGATAGGAAGGTGGATTGTTTCAAGGAGTCTCTTTACACAGCTTTCTGGGCTCAAAGACCCTCCCTTAGCTCATTTATTATGATCATACAGGTTTTGCTCAACACAGACAAGCCAATGACAGCACAAGACACCCGTTGCATAATAATACCCGTAGTCAACAGCGTGACTTGAAAGCTTTTCTGGTAAATTTAGATGCTGATAAACCCTTTAACTTAGTCAAATCCAAAGACCTCTGTAGCCGTTTCCTAAGGTTTTGGTTTTAAAATGATGCCGTCGTGTGTATTGCAGCATCATGTTAAAGGCGCAATGATACATATAAAAATAAATTATACCTGTCCCATTCGGTTGCTATGGAATGTGGGAGGACACGGGATTACTCTGTGCCTTTCATTAGTGTTTTTTCATGTATGGGTCTACCTTAAAACACACATATTGTGCTGGAGGTGGAGCAGCTGTCGTTTCAGTGGACAGAGAGCGCATGGTTAGCGTCCATAAAGAAGCAGTACAGGATAAAGGGGAACAACCAGCATATTTTGTATCTTTCAATTTTGTGTTACTTATTTCTGTACAAAAGGTTGTGCGTGTTGGGGGCTTCATGTATTGTGCTGAAGACCACCAATGGACTCAGAGCTGCACTTGGTATTTCCATGTCTCAGGAGCTGCGCTTCGCTCGTGTCGTGTTTGGTAAAGCGCACGGTGGGTATGCGACCATCTCTGGGAGCATGTTTACACAGAGCGGGTTCATTCCTCTTTCATTTCTCAGAAATCTTCCCAAGCTTAAAATGCCGGTTCCCTTTTCGGCCTCACAGGTAAACCCCAGCCTGAGCTCATATAGCTCTCCTTCCACACTTAGAGAGACGTCTCCGCCATCTGCTTCACGGTGCTGACACTTGTCTGTTTTCCATCGCTTGATGCTTTTTCTGCTGTGTGGGTTGCTTAGCTGTGTGTCCCAATACAGTATTACTCACGACATTTTTCTGGCTGGTGGGAAACCTTAGCAGAGAGAGACTTCCCTCCCGTGACCTGAGTGTAATTAAATCAGTGTTCTGCTTTTCCCATTGGCCTTTAAGTTTAACGGTAGTTTGTCTGGGCCTGGGCTCTCCTATTGCCTGGAGAGCAATAAATATGCATAGAGGAGAATGCGGGCAGCCTGTTTGCTGAACGTGTCACTGCCTTGTGACCTCCATGCTGGGCCTGTTAGCCGTCATCCAATTTGTGGTAACAGAATAATTCGGCCTCTCCCACTGTATTCAGGAGGGTAATCTCGCTTTCAGAGGCGCTAGTCTGCCAAGCAAGGCGAGGAATTTTAAGAATGAGAAGCGAGGTCAAACACTTAAAAGAAACTGCAAAACTATTTCAAAACACTCCAGTCGTCAGATGTTACCGGATGTCAGATGCAATCTTCTGTCTTCTTGAATCTTCCACTTTGACTGCTGCTTAATAATAAAAAAATAAAGGCCTGGTAACAAGCTGTAAGGGAGTTGTGTGTGAAGCCCTGAGTCTGTGCGTGTGTCTTTTGTGAACAGTTAAGGGCATCTCTCCACACAATCGGAAGGAATAAGGATTGTTTCTTCTTTTAAAATTTTTTTGAAGAATGGTCACCTGTAGAATGCATCCGGTAAATTAGAGATTATGGGTAGCTAAAGAAGATTAATTACCCCATCAGTCTGATGACAATACAGAACAACAAAAGTGTACTGTCAGCCATTGGTAACTCCGTTTGAATGTTAAGGACTTAAACCAGATAAAATTTATTTAGAAATGCACCAGTATACACACCAGCATATATGTAATTATTGAAATATCCATCCATCCATCATCTGCCGCTTGGTCCGGGATCGGGTCGCGGGGGCAGTAGCCTCAGCAGGGAGGCCCAGAC
>JAODJX010000049.1:19664427-19685229 GCA_026776945.1 Isichthys henryi
CAGACAACATAGCTCCTGGGATCACTGTAACACGCAAACCCCTCCACCACGATAAGGTGTCGGCTCCAGGAGGGGATTATTTATTGAAATATATGTTCTTTAAAATGATTTGCCTGCTGATAGTAGGAATGCTCACCCCCCATGGCTTAATGGACTGAACGTACACCCGTTCCTTCCATCATGGATTTGAAGCTGGCTGGGTGCCAGCTTCATCTTGTTTGGGGGCAGTGTGTGGTTCAGCTGGCTAAGTCTCTGTGCCTGTGATTGGAAGGTGACCAGTTTGAGCCTGATCACAGCAGAATAATCACGTCTGTGGGCCCCTGAACAAGGCCCCTAACCCTCGGCTGCATGGGTGCCCTTTGCTGCCAAGCTTGGTTTCACCTAGATACAGTTGTGGTCAGAGGTTTACATACACTCATCTTGGCCATGAATGTCATATTAACTTTGGGCTTTTAATGATCTATTTGAACCGCTCTTTTTCCTGGGTGGAATGATTGTACAACATACAGTACTGTGCAAAACTCTTAGGCAGGCAAAAAAAATGATGTTTAGATTATCCTTGTGTTGGTATAAAACTGTGATATTATGCCTGTCAAAGTGTGTCAGCTTAGCCATTTCAGAACCTCTGCTAAAATCATCCTAGTATTTGCGAAAATCGTCCAGTATTTTTTTACTTGATCACTAGCACACCTCATACAGCTAGTCAATCTCTCACTGACTTTTTAAACCAATATATTTAATTATTTAATTGAGCTGTTGGTGAAATTTAACAAAATCATGGAACGGCTGAGGTGCCCCTGAGAAGTTTGGGAACTGAAGCGGCGTTCATCTAGCCATCCAACTAGATATCAGTAACTTTTTAGAAAACAGAAGAAATTATTACTAGTTTTTATTGTGTTACTCTTAATTTGCACATGTTCTAAAGCCAAAGTACACTTACTACCCAGATAAACAGCTTTAAACATTTCTTTGAACTGCCTAAGACTTTTTCACAGTACGATACTGTACATCAATGATTTTTAAGAACAAGAATTGGGTGCACAAGTTTGAATATATTTTGGATTTTCTGCAATCCGCGCTCCAGTATATTCATACACCCTGTCAAATATTTGGTTAAATGCCCCTTAGCAACCTGGACCTCGACCAGGTACTTTTTGTAGCCATCAACAAGTTTCTGGCATAATTCTGGATATTTGCCCACTCTTCTTGGCAGAATTGGTAGAGTGCATTTAAATTGGTTGGTTGGCAAAATAATTATATTCATGCCCCTGATGAGTGATTGTAAACTTCTGTCCACAACTGTATGTGTCTGTGTGTCATGGACAGTAAGATGGGGTAGGTAAAAATGGAATTTCCCCATGAGGGATCAATTAAGTGTTATTATTATTATTATTATTTATTAGTATTAGTCTGGCTGGATGGGAACCTGGAGGGAGCAAAAACATGGACCAACCATAGGTCCCTGAGGACCGGATAGGGAAGCCCTGATTTAGAGGCATTGACATTTCACTGAGATCCATGTGCTAAGCGGCCTTCCCCATGGTGTCCATGTGCTGAGTGGCCTTCCCCATGGTGTCCATGCGTGGGGCAGCCTTCCCCATAGTGTCTATATGCCGGGAGGTCTTCCCTGCTGTGTACAATGTGCCGGGTGGCCATCCCGGCTGTGTCCATGCTCAGAGCGGCCTTCCCCACGGTGTCCATGCTCAGAGCGGCCTTCCCCACGGTGTCCATGCGCTGAGCGGCCTTCCCCACGGTGTCCATGCATCGAGCGATGTTCCCCGCAACGTCTTTACATCAAGCAGCCTTCCCCATAGTGTCCGTGCACCGAGCGGCTTTCCCCACATTGTCCATGCGTGGGGCAGCCTTCCCCATAGTGTCTATATGCCGGGAGGTCTTCCCGGCTTTGTACAATGTGCCGGGCGGCCATCCCGGCTGTGTCCATGCTCAGAGCGGCCTTCCCCACGGTGTCCATGCTCAGAGAGGCTTTCCCCCTGTGTGTCCATTTGCCGAACTACCTTCCCCACAGTGTCCAGGCCAAGGGCATGGCTGACTGGTGCTGCACTGGGCTGCAGAGTGGGTGTACGTGGGAGCTTCTGGGGGAGTGGGAGGATGGCACCGTGTGCTTAGCACTCGCCGTACAGCCTCTGTATGCATAATTACCTCTGCTGCATGACCCTGCCTTTCATAATCTGTGCTGTTCAGCCTTCTGATCCAAATAGTGTTTAACTCCTTGGCCGCCATGTTTGGTGGACGTCTGTAAAGAGCCGCTGTTTTAGAGCCGTGCCTGACTAATTTGTTGTTCCTCTGGTAAGGGGCCTGCACCTGTATTCAGTGAGCACTCTGCTGGTCTCAGCTTCTGTCTTTCTTCCAGCATGCAGTAGGTGCCATGGACATTATTAACTGTCACACTCCTCTGATTTATTAGTATCAATAATGATATAAATACAGTCGAGTATCAATGGGCACGATGGCTTCTTCCCGCAGTCTAGAGACATGAAGTAAGATCTCTGAATTCTCCCATGGTGTGTGTGAGGGTGAGCGTATGTTCTCTGCAGTGGGGTCCTGTTTCTCCAATGTCACTCTGAAGAAGATGGGTGTACTGTATAATGTTGATGGGGGTTTCGAGTTAAATGTACTCGGTATATTTTACGTATTCTCTCATGTAAACCGGTTTAATGTCTATGATGTATATTTACTATGCTGGTCTGTTAGAAGCAGCCCTTTGATTTAATGCTGTTGGTTCTACAGCTTCAGTATGTTTTGTACCCATCGTTTCTTGACCATCGGCTTGCCCCAGGAGTTCATATTAGTGCAGTCTGTGTGAGGGACTGTTCGTGTCGGCTTTGCTGACACATCCGCACACCGGGCCCCTATTGGTGTCTCCCTGTTTCTCGTGCCTCTGACACCCGTCGTTTGGGCGGATGAGCAGCTCTCCCTGTTATGCCCCCCCCCTGATTGTCGGACTTCCAGCGCTAAAGGTTTCCCTGGCGTGCTCCCTGTTTAATGTCAGCATCTCCTCCTGCCCTCTTTTTCCTCAGCTGGCTCAATTAATGCTTTTAATACCATTGCATAAAAAGGGAGAGAACCGACCGACTGCCCAGTGGCAATGGCTGGAAGCAGAGCACCATGGACTGTGGGCAGGGGAGGACTGTTGTAGGGAAACTCACTGTTATCAAAATTTGTGACTGCGATGCCAAAAGACTTGTTAGGTTTCTTACATATATGATTACGTGTGTGTGTGTGGGGATTATGTTTATATTTCATTGGGAGGGACCAAATGCCCCCTACAATGTAATAAAAACCTGCTTTTTTGATGTTGTGGGGACCATTTTTCAGTTCCTGTAAATATCTGTGAATGCAATCCAAAAACGAAAAATGCCAAAAGACTCATGTTTTATTTGGTTATTTATGGTGAGAGCATTTGACCAAGGCAGGCAAACCTGTACAAGCATTCCACAATATAGCCAAGAAAACACTCGCAGCAAAAACCAGCTGCGTGCCACATTGCATTCATAGGTAATGCGTTTTTCCAAAAAGAAACTTTGCACGATATATTTTAGGATTTGAACAGATGTCATAAAAAGTTACTCTTCATTAATGTTCCAGTAGAAGTGCTGAAATAATCATCCAAGCACAAGCTTAACGCTTTTAGGCATACGATATATGAAATAAGGGAGCCGTTCTTCTGTGGAGACCCATAGGTGGGTTGTTAATGGTTCAGGTAGCTATCAGAGGGAATCAGTCTTCAGTGTGGCCTGTTCTTGGTTTTGCATCTTAATGATGCACATTGGTCACTGCTGTCTGTGTCCTCGTCCCCCTCGTCCCCCAAGGTCACGAGTCGTCTGCTGTACCTGTTGTCTTTCCTGGTGTGTTCCCATGGCACGATGTTATCAGTGCAGTTTTGGAGCCCCTGTGCTCAGCCTCTCCTGACACTGACCGACCCATAAGGTATAAACAGTATAAATATGTTCAAGAGCCCACAGACAATGGAAGGTAAGCTAGTGCTCACTGGTTAAGTATTTACTAAATGTTTTTGCATTGTGTTGCATGTTGAGGGTGGTAATCTATACAAGGATGTTCAAGTATGTGCCTGCACACAATGTTCACTGTTCGTGTTCACTGTTAGTGTGCAGGTGAGTGGCTGTGTGCATGAGACGCAAAGAGGATTTCTGCATTTGTCTTAAAAAATATTGAAAATTGGATAAAATACCACACCGTTTGTAGAACATTTGAAAGTATGCTAAAAACAACTCTAATGTTCCTCCCTTTTTTTGAAGCACTAAAACTGATAAAACCCTCTGTTGCATTTGAATTACTGCGATAGATCCAGTGGCATGAATGTATGGAAAAGTACAGCGTGCCGACGGGCAACCGAGGCCGCGGCAGGGGCTGTTTCTGTGAATTCTTTGGATTAAATTTAGCAGGTGCGTGGGTGGCTGCATGGGACACCAAGCAGCCGGGTGACACTGGGAGACCGGCCTGCCTCTTTTAAATGGGGGCAAAAACTCCTGTAAATGAACGGAAAGTACCACATGCCATCTGCACATGCTGTAGGCTTCACGGCGGCTTATGTTCACAGTGACAAAGCTGTGAAACACTCAAAGAAATGACTGTGCAGTTAATCCTCGGGGATCCCCAGACAGTACGCATTTTTGCTGTCTCTCGGCTCCCAGCCAATCAGTAACACCGAATATCTGGTAGAGGTGTGTTGGGAGTTCGGAGAGAGCAGAAATGTGGACTGTCCGGGTGTCCCAGAGGACTGGGTTGGGTAACACTGGGTTAATCTGAACCCTGCTAGTGCGGTCACTGGGAATGAGAAGAGCACATGCTTTCCTATTTACCTTCACGGCTGGCAACTTGGGATTTCTACCTGGGAAACGCAATGATGCTACATCCTGTGATTTATTTTGCAAAAGGTGGCCATTTATTTTAGGCTTTTGAAATTTTCAAGGCACCTACAGTCTCATTTAAAAATCTAATTTTCTCTGTTTGGGAGAAAAAAAAACTATTTGATAGAACGCACCGCATTTTAGAGAGAGTGTAGCTTTTGGCCTGCTTCCCAGTTTTATGAGAACGATTGAGTGACTCCTCAGTAATGTTTTTAGTCTACAGGAGCTTCTCTTTTAATCACTCCGGAGAAGATGGGAGCCGGAGATGCAGGAGCTGCAAGACAGGTGGTGGCTGGTCACCCAGAGAACTTTCAGGCAGGAGGTGTTAACTTGTTACTGGCCAGTCCTGACACCCATACTGCCGCTGTGCTGGGAGTCCTGTACTGACCTCAGGAGTCTTTTTCTAGGGCAGTATGGAGTGAAAACAAGGCTATTTTTTGTACCTGAAAACAATGAGGGCAGGGCTTAATGGATGCAGGCAGTCGGATGTGGGTTTTCAGACGTCGTATACCTTGGAGGTTATCTATCAGAAGCCACCATGCTTTACTTCCTCAAATACCATGTTTGCGGTGGTTCACAGTAGCAGTATCAGAAAGCAAGAATAGTATGTGAAAGACTAGGGAGGCTGCCAATCAATTTTGCAAAAACCATTTATGGTGTCAACTGAAAAGCGTTAGCCCAGAAGCCTCAGAACTTCAGAAACACCTGTATTTATATTCATGCTTATATACAGTTATTCAAAAACACACCGGGTGAGCAGATTTGTTAAATGACACAGTGGGAATATGTGTGGAGCAGTAAAACATTTATCAGTTAATTGTTCCCCATGTTGTTGTTTATTTACTTGAAACAGCTGCATTTTTTTGTTGTTGGTCAATTTCAAATTTTGGATTGTAAATAGTACGTACTACATATTATTTTTGGCCTACTGAAGACTTTCATGGCTAAAATTGGAACATTTTAGTTGGTAAGTGGAAAACTGGTGCATGTAGGGAGACTTTGGAAGGTGGAAGGTCCGATGCTCCTCACTGACATTGAAAGGTAAGTGGGGAGCATCAAAGAACCAAGAGAAAAAAGCAACTGGTTACTAGTAAAGCATCAGTTTTAGTGATCCATGTGATCGTGGCAGTTTAACAGTTTTCTGGGAATAATTTTAGAAGAAGAATTTCTCATTATTTGCGTACACTTAGAGAGGAAGTGTAAACTGCAGTGGGGAGGGGGGCTCTGCTGCTGAAGATAACAAATATTACAGTTTGCTGTACCGATAGCGATTTTTTTTGTGGTGAATCAAAGAGGATACTTTGAATTCATTTCAAAATGTGTTCCTACAAGTTTAGAAAGAGAACTTAATTTGAAGTGTTAACAATCTCTGGAAACTGTGGCTGTTTTTGCACCCTAGAAATGACTGGTGTCTCTTTAAATAACTTTTAAGCTGCGTGCAGAGGGGAAAAAACCCAAAAGTTAAGCAGAGACAAGTTTCTTTGTATGTAGTTAGAAAGACATTGAAACGGAATAGCAATTTTATTGCAATTATCACTTGCAAATCAGCCTGAATCACAACTTTATATCTGTGGAACGGGAAGAACAGACTCCTCGTCACTGAGCAAAAACTGGTTTGGGGTAGCCTATTTCCATATTTCCTACTTTCCAACCGCCTGTTGTATAACCCTAAGGCCCCAAATTAGGGTTAGGATTAGCAAATTGAGGCTAGGGTTAGGGTTACAAAAAGTATTGTATATCCCGACATCAACATGTGCTTTTATGACTGTTCTACTCCCCGTAGGATAGAAACCCACAATTTAGTATGTTTTAGTAGCATATTTCCTACTTTCCAACTGCCTGTTGTATAGCCCTAAGGCCCCAAATTAAGGTTAGGGTTAGCAAACTGAGGTTAGGGTTAGAAAAAGTATTGTATATCTAGACATCAACATGTGTTTTTATGATAGATCTCCTCCCCTGTAGGATAGGAAACCACAATTTAGTATGCTTTAGTAGCATATTTCCTACTTTCCCACTGCCTGTTGTATAACCTTAAGGCCCCAAATTAGGGTTAGGGTTAGCAATCTAAGGCTAGGGTTATGGTTAGAAGAAGTTTTGTATATCCAGACATCAACTTGTGTTTTTATGATAGTTCTCCTCCCCTGTAGGACAGGAAACCACAATTTAGTATGCCTTAGTAGCATATTTCCTACTTTCCCCACTGCCTGTTGTATAAGCCTAAGGCCCCAAATTAGGGTTAGGGTTAGAAAAAGTATTGTATATCCAGACATCAACATGTGTTTTTATGACTGTTCTGCTCACCTGTAGGATAGAAAACGTCAATTTAGTATGTTTTAGTAGCATATTTCCTACTTTCCAACCACCTGTTGTATATCCCTAAGACCCCAAATTAGGGTTAGGGTTAGAATAAGTATGGCATTTCTAGACGTCAATATGTGTTTTTATGACAGTTCTGCTCCCCAGCTGGATATCAGTCCACAGTTCAGCATGTTTTAATAATCCAGCACTACACAAACAGCAGCCACTTTGTGTGAGATGAAGACAGAGCTCACTATTTCCACCCTGCGATGAGGGCGAGAGAGAACTGGCAGTCTCCCAAAAATGGGCTTCGATCTCACTTCTGCCACTGCTGAAGTATCTTCCCAGTCATTTCAGTAGATCACAAACTGCTGTGGTTTTCCTGGGGAAAGTGTTTGCTATGATACTGAGAGGTGCCGCATAGGGGTTTGCTAGTGAGACATGATGGCAGAGTATGGGGGAATATTCTGGATGTGTAAAAACAAAAAGAGTTGAAATAGCACATTTGGATTTAAAATATGTAGTGGCACAAATGGCTAAATTAGATGGTCTTTGTGTATATGTGACTTATTTTAAAATACAAAGTGATGTTGCAAAATTAATTAAGTAATGGCTAAATAGCACTATGGTCTCACAATCAAATAAACATATGTTGCATCGTCCCCTGCCAAGTTGGCACCAAGTGGCTGTTGAGAGTCATCCAGTATGAAGGACCCTAATATGGAGAAGTCTAGTGGCTCTGTCAGCCGTAATATTCATCCTCCAGGACTATGTGCAGTTTTGTGTCTTAGGGAATGGTGGCACAAGCAGGCTGTGCAGAATTCTGCTATTCATGACTGTCGGTATAATCTCTCAGCAGTGACAGTATTGATACTGTAAGCGAATCGCCTGCAGATTTAATGAGTAAGTCACGAACATAACACTCGCCTTCATGAAGCCACCTTCTCGCCTCTGTGAGCTTTTAAATATACCTGGGGCTGAGGATTGGTGTGGGGCAATGTCTCGGTGCCACGAGAGACAGGTATGTCTCATAACTCCGATCAGCTGTCCAGGCTGTGGTGGGCTGAGATCCTGCAGAGAATTAATTTTGGTGACCTGATGTGACACTAAGCTTCATGAAAATGTAGCTCCGAACTTGCGTGGCCATTAACAGCTGCTCTTGTGCACAGTATTTAGTTTGTACCTCTAGTATAGCCTTCTCTTATCATGGCAAGACAATTCTTTTAAAAGCCAGTTGTTCAGCAATTCACAAGCAAAATAACTTGAGTGGTTGTTATGGCAATAATTATAAAAAGAACAGATGGCTGCAGGCATCAGATGCTGTGATGTTATTTTTAGTCGTGTGATGGCACGCCTGCAACCTTTATGGGAGCCACTCAAACTCTATCAGCTTGCCTGTTTGCACTTGAAAAGGCCGCGTTCACCTACATAAGCAGTGGACATTTACGGCTCGCGTCCCCAATGCAGCCACCATGTTCCTGTGTTCCGTACTAGAGCGACTTAGGGGTGGGGGAGGGGGTGTCCCTCTGCACCCGCCGTCACCTGGAGGGCCCAGCGTCCTGTTAAAACTTCCCCCGCAAATTGCCGTGGAAGACGCTGTCCACTGCCTGCTCCAGAAATAGGTGGGGAGCAAACTGTACGCTGTAGTGGAGTCTCTATTGTTCTTATGATCTTTCTGGAACCGTCTTTGGTGCCTGTCTGGTACGTACTGTCTGAATTTTTAATCATCCCCCCTAGTGTACAGTATTGACAGGACAGACTGGACCAAACACCTTAAACCTTCCAACTCCTGCAGTCTGTTGGAGGCTTTTAGTGTTTCCAGACTGCAGTACTCAGCTTCATACCTTCACACATGGCTGTGCTGTACCTGACTTTGCCTTGGTGGGATGGCGGCCCTTGGATAGATCGCTATTATAGTCATCATGGACTTTAAAATCAATGTTGGACCCTTAAGAGAAGCATAGGCATTTAGAATTTTAAAATCTCTTTGGCAAATAAGCCGACTACTTTGTATAAATTAAATAAATGGTGTTGAGGGACTGAGTGGAAATAGACAGTGAGATATGGCGTGAGGAGGATGTTTGTTAAAATCGACAAGGGTGGCTTGACATGAAAAGTCAAATACTGTTATTGGATCCATGTTTGTTTTCAAGTTTAGATAGTATCATTTTTTGAAAGATCATAAATGAAACTATGCAGTTCCTTTTGGAAAATGATGGTGGTGATAGAGGTTTAAACCTCAAAATTTTAAGTCTTTCAAATGAATGTGTCCGAATATGTTTACGAAAGAATTACATGGAACATTTTACAGAAGTTACTGATTTCAATACCAGATATCCTGCTAAATAAAGAACCCCCCCCCCCATATGAAACCTCTCTGATTCCATTCAGCATTCTTTTTACAGTTAAAAAACATTTTTAAATAGCATTTATAAAAGGGGCCTTCCTTGAACATATTGGATGAAAGATAAAATGAAAGCACTGACGACTCCTGCTTTGATCGATATAAAAACATCGCTGCTTATGGTAAAGCACTTTCAAATTGCAAAAGTCCTAAAAGCCAGCTTGCTTATGAGATAAATGTTTTTGCTTGCAGATGTGTTCAAACCTTCCTCCAATTAAGTGAGCCTCTTTTGAACCGCTTAATTGAGCTCATGTTTCATAATCCAATGATGCAATTTCTGTTTTGTATTGATATTGCACATTAGTGAGTATTATGCTTTATTTAGGATTTATTTAGATGGCCAAAAGACTAATATAACCTGCATTCTACTTGTTGATGAATTTCTGCCAGTTTTTCTCACATGTTCCTTTGTTAGTTTCACAGTTTCATAGTACGAGTACCTCTGAAGCATTCTAGCAGAGTGCTTAGGCCACCTCAGATGAAATAAAATGAATGAAAGAGCAGTGGTGAAATCATTTCAGAATGATCTAATTCTGAAGTAAGAACCCTCTAATTGCTGCCAGTAACAGTCTTTAAAATAACATTGTGTCTCTTATGACCCTTTTATGTTACATGTATGTCATCACATGGATCTGCAATGTTATCCGCTCTCTTTGACTGATAACCATCTGCCTTGTGTACAAGTATCCTAAATATTTCATTTTAGCCTTCTGTTTGTTTATATATATTCTAGGTATATTTTATGCATACGCTATGTACGGTAGAGCATCTGCACAGTACAGTACAGCGCTAAAATATACAGTAGAGCATCTGCACAGTACAGCACTAAATTATGTAATGCCCACACATGATCTACAATATATATGTTGATACGTTCTTGAAGTGTGGTACTTATATGGCATGTGGGGGCCATTAAAAAAGCATTGTAGATGAAGTATACCCCTGAAAACATACATTTATTTGTTTGTTTGCTTATGTGCCATGGACAAGTTTCCAGAGTGATTTTTTTTTGCTGTTAGGTATTACTGTTTGTCAGAAACTACTTTAAGGGAGTGTCACAGAATGTCTTGTTTGAGAATTATTGTTGATATTTTAATGCCAGCTGTTAGTATAATATTATTTCAGCAAAAGGATAATGGGCTCTGTTATGGGCTGTGTAAGGCTAGGCTGGTCCTGCCTGTGGCCAATGCATTCAGACTTCAAACTGCAGAAGTAAAGACACTCATGATCACGAGGCCAGAGATGCTGCTCTAAGGTCCTTGCATGTTTTATAAATGGGCAAACATAGAACGGGTGTAGCGTTTGCCAAAAGTCTTTCTGGTTAAGGTATTTTCTTTGGGAAATGAGTAAAGAAGTATGACATTCATCGTGGCAGGGGCACAGTGGTTAAGATCTGCGCATGAGGTAATCTGAAGGCTCCAAGTGGGACCTGGTGGCTGTATGTTTGAGAAAAACAAGTGATTGTGACACATCGACCAAACAGTAGCATCATCATAATAGTAAGGACATTGACGGGGGCAGGGTGACCGTATGCGCCAGCTGAAGGGGCTGCTGAGAAGCAGTGAGATGGGGAGGGTGCCGAGACCCTCCTCCAGCTGTCCCGCGGTGCTGTGTTATGCCACCAAGGCCAGTTGCTGTGGTGATGCCAGAGCATCACGTTTCCATGCCGATTCGGACAGACTTTCTCAGAGCGGATTAATGACGCCGGCATCTGTGACATCTCCCATGCAGACGTAAAGCTCCTCACAGGGGATTAGCAGTGTGTGCTAAATGGCAGACCTACACATGCTGTCGGAAACTCTTTCAACTCTGGGCTGGGTACCACCCCCATGTAGTATCTGAGCTGGAGCAGAGAGCGTGAAATGCAGCCACCTGTATGCTGTCCTTTTATAAATACCCCACTTAAACAGGTTGATGTCCAATGACCATCGATCTTTGCCTGGTCAACTGTTTGATAGCATCACAAAATATTCCTTGAAAGGTTTTGAGAGATGCAATATTCAGTGCATGCAAACAGTTTGTGGTACATTTTTGCAGCTGTAAGTAATTGTGAGATAGAGAAAGAATTTCGTGGCTTTTTAATGCGGTAGTAGTAACCCCCCCCCCCCCCCCATATGACAGAGCTGGGAGTTTTTATCCGAAAATAAAGTCCTTTAATATGTGCCATTAATTCTAGCTCATTGGGTTTCTATCATGCTGGTCCCTAGGCACTGTGTTTATTCAGCCCCGGAGAGGCTGCTGTAAATCACGCACCTGCTTAATGGAGGTCTGGGGTGGGGAGCAGAGGATGGCAGTGGATGGCTACCTGCTAAACGTTTCCAAATTAGTGATCCAGTTCATGGGAGGTTGGGGGGATTATGTTCGCGATACGTCTCCCCCAGCGTCAGGGGTTGTGATAAAGCACATCTATTTGTCAGCTTCTGGCTTGTAAATCGACTTTGGATGAATTGCTGAGGGTTCCTGGGGGGCAATCATGCCCCGGACGTACAGGCCAGGCCAGTCAGGACCGTTATTTTTGTATATGCCTAAAAACATTCATTTGGAGTTTGTTTTATTTTTTACTTTAATTTAAGCCTTGGGTTCGGAATGCGTAACTATTGCAGGTCATATGGGAGAACGCAGCAAAGATTATTAATGCAAATCATACAAACATCGTTGTTCTTACAGATATTAATTAATGCCTTTATGTATTGCAGAATGTCTGATTACCCTAATGTGAGTCTGCAGACTAGGCCACTGTGAAAACCTCATGTTCTCTTTGTATTCACTATCTCAGTAATCCCTTTCACCATTAGTTTGCTTATTACCTCACATTGTTGATTTGGAAATTATTGATTGCATTATCTGTACTGTTTTTATTAATCATAAAACTATATATATTTAAAAAATTTGGCACATTTCAGTTGAGTACTCTTGGGTAGGGAACATAGGTATGGTTGGTCCCATTCATTTTTCAAATGCAAAGGGATGCAAATCAGTCATTTAACTAAAATGTTATCAACATTATGGGTTCTAATAATTGTGACATTATTCATTTTGCTGTTTAGTGTAGTATGTGGTAATAAGTGCTCACGGCTGATATGCTGTTTCAGAGTGACTCCTAAGCAATGAAGAGGGGTAATTACCCTTTGTCTGATAGCACAGGCATACCGTCCACTCCGCTGATTCCCCGAAGAGATCAAACCATTATATTCTTTAAGTTCATCGTGGAAGAATGTGTCGTCGTTGTTTAGAGAGATGTACCCATAATTTGCACATCTCCTAGCAACAGGCCTTTGAAAACTAAATATAAGTGCTTAGTGGTGTGTGGCACGGGGACGGAGCCTGCCCGCTATGAATATGCATGGCATAGTGAGTGTAGCGTCCCGCCTGCCTCTGGGAGCCCGTCGCATTTCAGCCAGGATAACGAGCCCAAGGCGTAAGCGGACAGTGTGCCGTCTGCCATGTGAACACCCCCTCATTATAGCCCACCAGGGGGACACAGCAGCAGTATACTGGGTGCCTCAAATACACTACCACGCCACACCCATCTTCACCATACCAGCCCAGTCACTGTCAACTGTGCTTGGCCTCAACTGACACATGCATGTAAAAATCTCATTTTTGTGCAGATTCACTTACACAGGCTTCTGTGTGGCTCAGTGCGCTCAGAAGGAGGGAGCTGTGGGGGCGGGGTCAGGCGCTGGGCAGGCTTACTATAGGCCGACTGCTTTCCCCTAACTGTCACATGATGTGGACATGCAATTCGAGTGTCCAAAATATACATCTGGTATCTGTGGACAGAAACCATCTGATTCCTCTATTTCCTAACACAAAGGAAATATATTTATTTACAGATAGATTGTAATTCCATCTTCCATTTGCAAGTGTTGTCTGGATATGTGTACATGCACATTTACAGTACTCGTTAGAAAAATGGGGCGTGCCTCCTTGCAGCCATTTGCCAGCATTCCCCCAATCAGACGAGCCTCTGACCCCTTCATAGTGCCAGATGAGAAGCCATCTCATGGAAGGGAGCAGAGGCATGTCCAGTCTACCCCAGCACTGAATCTGTATTTCTAACACATTAGTAGAATTGAATTCACTCCTAATTCAACATTGTTTGAAATGTCGGCTCTGTGCGAGTGCGTAGGTAGGAGAGGGGTGCTGTTCCAGCAATCCCATTTGTCCGTTTTTGACAGAAATTAGTCATGCTTGAGATTGATAGGATGCACTTTGAATTCATTTCAGTCTGCAAGCTCCTGCTTGGTTAATGTCAATATGGTGTATTTTAGGAGGACAAATCATCGATCCCTCAGCAAAGACTCTGTAATGGAATTCTCTAAGTACTAGAAATTTTAGGAATGTTAATGATTTTTTTTTAAAATGCTCTTAATGTGTTGTGTGTGAAAGCAATGAAGTTGAAGTTTTTTCTTCTGATTTCTCCAATACGGTGGTATTGCTATTTTATGTAAAGTGATTGGCATGTTCATTTATCTGACTTACCTATATTTAACCTTCAGCCAGCCTTCAGAACCTTATGGCTGGCCTTTTGGCAGCTCTTCCTAACTTTTTTGCAATAATCTCATTATAAAAGAACAAGGAGACAGATTATAGCTTGACATTAGTATAGTACAGACAGCATAACAGAGATCACACGTCGAGGAAGCGTCAGAAATGTATTAATAACTGTGACGTTGGTCTGTGCATATGGGATGAAATCTGTTTGTTTGAGAAGCTGTGAGAAGCTGTTTTTCACCCAAGACAGCCCATGTTGTCATCTCGCTATCTGTGTGTCCATCATCGGCATTTACACCACCACCTCAGCCTTCCGAGCTCACACGAAGTTTTTCTCACTTTGTCTTTCTGCAGACGTGGTGATGAACGGGAAGCCATGTGACTGCAACATTATATCAGAGTGCAGTGTGGGTGACATGGTGCCCCTGGAGGTCAGGCTGACTAATCGCAGCAAGAATGCAGTGGGCCCCTTCTCGCTGAACATCATCCCCTTCCAAGACTACCAGAACGGTGTCCATAACTATGAGCTGCAAGATGCCGTCACCTTCATCGGCTCCAACACCTTCTACATTGACACAGTGAGCAAGGCTAACAGTACAGTTTTACTTTATCTCATTGAAAGCCACAGGATGTATTTACATATTTATTAGTGTGTGATATTGCAAGCATCCTCTGAAAATAATGTTTAAATAACTACAGCCTTACCATATAGCATTTACATTTATTTTATTATTCAAGTCAATATTAAAGCTTTATCAAAAACTGGCAGTGTATTTTGTCATGAAATAAGAATGAAACATCTGGGGTATTTTTAAAAATATGGGAGGTGCTGCTAGGAGTTTTTAGCCTTTTTGTCCCAAATTGTCCCCGCTTAGGTTGATCTCCTTCCATTTTCAGGTCAAGCCCACAGATGACTGTAATTGTGCCGGTGCTCTGATTTTTCTCTACGCTGGAGATTTCTACCTGAACATCAAGTTTCAGGACGACAGCAGCTGTGGCTGCGATCTGCCCCTGGCTTGGTTCTGTTTGCCAAACGTCCATGTTAAAGCCATAGACTCTCCTTTTTAAAGCGCTGTCCCGGTCTTTTACAGAGGCATCCATCCTCCGAGTCCATCACCTTTTCTAGGGACCAGTTTCTGACATTTGTGCAAAACCGGTTTTATTCTAGATGTAAACTGGAACAGCCAGCTAACTCCAGTTTTATTCCCCTAACTTCTCAGAAGAACAAATATATCATGATCAGAGATTCATTTGTAAATAGGTTCTGTAAGCATCTGTGTTTGTGTAATAACCATAGTCTTAAAGGTTAAGGCAACTTTGTAAAGAGCATGCTAGAGATTTTTCACCTTAAAAAAAGATAACTGAAATGCCCTCTTCGGTAACTCAGTTTGTCAGCCACCAGTTGCAGGCAGTGGATCCAGACTACCATCAGCCTGCGGGTAATTAAGTAATTACATCAAAATACGCATATTTTGCAAATCGATATGAACCCCAATCATTACTGCACTAATAATGGAATAGTCATTGACTTCTGAAATTCAGATGTCATATGCACAGTGTTTGGTCTCTAATTGCTAAATTTCTTCTCGAACTATTAAAAGGCTATGTAGACATGCGGTTCTGCTGGATTACTGATTTCTCTTTCCTATATATCTTTAAATACCGAAGAATAATACCCCAATTTGGCCACTGCACTGAATGCAGTCTTCCATGGTTAAATAGATCTTTTTCAATTGCCTTACAAAAATCTTTTGATATGCATGTATCTGGGTTTCCAGTATCTCTTTGAAAAATGACCTATAGGATCTACTTGGAAGCAGGCTTGTAGATAGATGCTCATCAGTAATTTAGTTTCACAATTACTGAACTAGTGGTGCTTGATCTGTCAGTGGGATAAGTGTGCTTCCTTATTTTAGTGCTGGGAACAGTGATGCTTTGGAATTTCTGCTGGATGGAATCACCACAGGGTTACCAGTCACTGGTTGTCTGAAGCCAGAGGCAATAATGTAAGGCGTAAGGAGGCAGTGATTGATATCGCACGACAGTCCCATCTCTAGTGCACTCTGAAGCACCATTGCTCGCAGCTCTAACTCATTCATCTCCACACCTTGTCTGGCACCATTGACTTTTGGCCTCTCCGCGGTCTATGGCAACGCTGTATGCATTCAGTCTTTCTAGCTGTCCGAGGCAGTAGGTATGGATGGACCCTCTCCTAGAGAAGAGGTGTACGAAGCTGCTTCTGTGAAAGATTCCTGGCACAGAATGGTAGGACGCCTTGGTTCCTTTTACCATGTTTTGTGTGGCTATACTTCATTTGCTTTGGTGGGGAAAGATGCTAATTTATTAAAATGGTTCTGGTTTCCACTTTTGCCTTGGTTCTTTTCGCTTCAGCTTCTTGAAATGCCAGCAAGCATCCAAAGGACAAGAATCTACAGTGCTGCTCTCGTCTTCATTTCTGTACATAATGAAAGTGACGCTGTGTGACCCCTACAATAAAACCTTTGTTGTTCTTGAGAGTCCTATTTCCAGCTGACATATAAAACAATCCTATAGTGGCAAGCTACTGCAATGAGCTCATCCTCCAAAACGCCTTCTATGATGTCTGATTAATTTTAGCAATAGAATTCAATTTGCTAAACATGATGCTGTTTTAACCAAAGTGTAGATCAAATTGACAAGCAGTACGAAAACGTGAAAACCAATTATAAAGATAAGGGCTCTCGAGATGAGAATATAATGGGCCATAATCTTGATGCATTAATAATATTGTGTCACTTTGGATGTTGAAGCCTGGGTCTTGAACCTAACAAGGCACTGAACCGTCGCCGTGGTGATAAAGTAAGATGACCTTGCTGCCTGCCTTCGCAAATCAATATGGACCTGCTTGTTACTAGCGCCTGTTCGATTGGTCTCAGCATCCTGCGCTGACCATCCTCAATCTCCTTGTCACCTCTGAAACAATAGCCTGCCGTCTTGCCTAGTGCAGGCTCCATCGCCAGCTCCCACAATCAATCTCCTTAGCCCCAGTTAGGCTGTTACTTGCACCTCGCGAATCAATTTGTGAAACTGTTATTGCCATTTTTGCCAATATATATAAAAACATGCTATAAATATACACATGTTCAGTAGTGCTCTTAACTTTTCTTCTTTTGATAATTAAAGTCTGGTACCCACCTTAAGGGCATAATCTCCTGGAATTTCAAACCGATGGTCAGTTCCTTAGCTACACCGATTACATTATGTATTACATCACCCTCGACAAGGTGTGAATGAAGACATCCACTTTGCTTTGTTTATTGTAAAATGCACTGTATTATTTCATTTTCAGCATTAGAAGTACATTTTGTAATGACCAACGTAATATGTACCATTTTATTACAAAATGTGGGGAGATTTATTACTTATAAGCTGTCTACAAAGTGCAATTACACAATGAAGTGAAATTTTATTAATTTTGTTGTTCTTTCATAATATGGTGATATTGCCATAATGTGTAGTTACAAGGTAACAGATAATTCAGTATGTGGCCATTTCTCTGCCCCGTGTCTGCCGTCTCACATCAGTACAGCCTTAAGAGCCACTTCCAGCTAATGTGGTAATTACTCCCAGTGCAACTTCTCAGGTGGCTTTAGACATTCACATGTGTGAGCCGATGCCCTTGTCTGTGTTGTTAGTCATGGTATTCTATTCATTATGAATCGCCCAAAATGTCAAGAGGATACTTGTCCTCGATAATGCAGAAGGCTCCTTGGCTGAAAGAGACCTTGGACCCTGTGGTTCGGAGGCGAACGGCTGAGGTGTGCGAAAGGGAGGCACCACCTGTCAGACACCCTGAACACAATCAGGTGTCGTTCACAGCCGCTGTTTATCATACATGAAACGACCCCATGTACCTGGATGTCAATTGATTCAAGTGGGAATAACGTACAAGTGCCCGTGTGTGTTATCAAGGAATCTGCAAGCTAGAGCGTCATTAGTAATCTCTGGGCTGGGGGCCCTCTGACCATTTTGAATAGAACACGTGTTGGGAGTGTAGGTTTAGTAAGATCCAGAGTCATTTATTACAGGGTAAGATTGGAAAATAACTGATGATATGTGGATGGAGTTAGTGCAAGAGATACAATGCTCATGTCTGAGAGCCTGTAATGCTTAGCTTATAAATACTAGATAATTATCTGAGCATAAATGATAAATATGTTGTTAAAAGGATCAGCCATTAGCAACTGGTGCAAGGGAGATCACTGAAAGACTTAGGAAGGAGATGCCTGAAGGAGGAAGTGTAGTATGTTTAGTAAGGTTATATTCAGGCTGTTCCTCAGGAGATGGAAAACTAAACATCAGGATCGCAGTGCCTGACAGTCAGCAGGAATGAATGATGACCGCCAGCTCGCTCTGGAACCCGCTTTGCCCACCAAATTCTTCACAGGTTTTCTGTTTTATTTCGATTTCAAAGCTGATGTTTGCACTTTTTAGATCTTTCTGTCTTTTAAGGTTCCCAAAAATTGTGGTAGTTTTTTTTTTTATTCTTCTGTCCCCTCTGCTTTCACCCCTTAATTGATATTAAATCATACTGTGACCTCTTGAAATAGAATTTAAGCATCCTTTGTGGCTTGTGCTTCAAAGTGAGAATTACACCGTGTATACGCTCTTATCAATGGAAGCCATACTTTCGATTTTGACTTCTGGCCTTGACACAGTTCTACTGTGGGCTAATAAGCAAACTAATGGTGAAAGGGATTACTGAGATAGTGGGTACAGAGAGCTCATATAAATGAAAAGGCGCATGCACCCCCCCCCCCCCATTTGTTCCATGCAGAACAAGAAATGAAAAGAATAGGATACCTCAGAGTACCCTTAGGAAACAGACCGTAACAATAGCAGTCTAGCCATTTCCATTGTTGAGGTATTGATGGGTATCAGAACCACATGTTTAGGCTTTATGGATAACTACTTCTATGAATGCCATGTCTATAAGAATCTATGAGCACATTCATAGCACATCATAATGCATTTGTAAAGCATTTTAAACATGGCTATAAATATTTATACTCATCATACATTATAGCCATGTTTATTATACATGCTTTATGAAGCTCACATCTATAATGCACTATAGGTACCTTCATAACGCAGTACAGCTCATCCTTAATTTTTATAAAGACCACTACAATGCATTATGAAGGTATCTATAGTGCATTATAGATGAGAGCTTCAGTGGAGCTTACGAAATATTATAATCAGCACTATAATGCCTTATGAATAATGGCTTATGACAGGAGATGCAATGCTTTATTAATTATACCCACCATTATAATGCATTATGAAGGTACCTATACTGCATTATAGATGAGAGCTTCCAGTAAAGTGTTACCATTTTATGGGATACGGAGGATTGTAGAGAGCTTGTGTGGGAAGGTGTCCCGTGCCTCGCATTAGATGGGTTAGGGCTTGTTTGCTCATGTGTTTTCAAGATGGATGTCAGTGATTCCTGTTTGGGAATACACTTCAGCGATCTGCGCGGTGCTGCCAAAACCGGTGCTTAGATTCATTATGTTGATATCAAGGGATGCGAACCCGGGATGCTAACACATCCATCTTACATCCTGGTAATCACATACCGGTTAGAGCTGAGGAATCAGGATGCTGGGATGACAGATTGAGTGCTTATATCCCGATCATGATTTGCATCGTCTCAGTAGATCACTGGCAGCAACATTTAGGATAGGTTAACGCTAACTCATAGGAATAGAATTAGCGGCTGGATGCTTCATAGGAAAGCCTGTATTTTACACTGAATATACACATTGTTCTGATACGCTGTATTGGATAAGTTGTTGGATGATAAAAATGCATATACTCTGCTTAATATTAATACCTTACTCATATAGATTCTGTTCCCTGTTTTTGTGTGTGTCACGAACATCATGTGTTCCTTAAATCATTCTTCATAAAATGACAGCCTTTGTGACTATGACAGCACTATCATTGTATCGGTCCACACTGTCAGGTTTTAAAGTTTTCTTCATGATACCCTCAGTCTGTGCTGAGTTCAGTCTTTCACATTAACATTTACCAAACGTTGTGCAGATCATCTGTTTGCCGTGTACTGCTCTGTGACATGTTGCCACTCCATTTGCCATGCGCACTTGGCCTTTGCCCGCCCGCTTGTGCTGTCTCTGAGGACCATCCCAAAAAAGTCCTACCTATTAATAGCATGCCAGATGGATTTGGTGCTGTCCGAATATCTTGTGTCGTATAGACATTTGCTACTTGAGTTCTTGAAAAAGGTCCAGTCATTACAAAATCATCACCTTCACATTAATAGAAGCTGCCGGCAAAACTTACTATTTCACACCTCCCTCGTCAACACCTGAAGCTGTGAGATAATGTGTGAGATTACTATAGTTACTCTGACTGCGGCTATATTTAGGTTCAGTGCCAGTTATATAAAGCAAATAAAGGTGCTTGGTTCAAGGGAAGGTTCAGAACTCATTAAGGAGAACGGAGCACGTAGGTGGAGTTTATGGGGCGTGTCACAGGACCCGACGGCGTTCCAAAGACGCGGCAAGTGACCACTGGCCCATATGTGCTGAGCTGGGGAGGAAGATTATAGATGGATGCAGTGGGTATTGAAGGAGCTGAGAGGCTGTACAACAATTTTTGAGGGAGGATTCTACCAGCTGACCGGCCGGGGGGGGGGGGGGGGGGGGGGGG
>JAODJX010000049.1:19685329-19708612 GCA_026776945.1 Isichthys henryi
TTTTTATTTTTTTTTTTTTTTACTAACAAAAAAAAATTTGTTATCACCCGGGGGTCCTACTTTGAAAAGCCTGGGGTTTTTTGGCCCTTATTTTTTTGTTCTCTGCCCCCCCCCCCCCCCCAAAAAAAAAAAAAATGACTTAGCCTCACCCCTGTAAGAACAACCTCTGTATAGCTGCTGCTTATCAGAGGCTGAGTAGGTGATTTAAAAATGTGCTGAAAGCCCCCCAGGGACAGTCATACTTCTGCCACGATCCGATCCGTTTTAAATTACGACTGTGGGATCCGAGGAGGTCTGACATCTACAGGTTATGGAAACATCACTTACAGAATCAAAAGTCATTTTCTCCTTTAAGCCTTAACAGCGTTTTACAAGAGGAGCAATTGTCCTTTTTAATAGCTGTTGGTGCTTGAAACGTTATAAATGTCCCTAAATGTTTTAATGTTCTAATATTCTCAGATATTTCCGAATCATAGTTTTTTTTTTTTTTTTACAGCTGCTTAACTCTTAATTGAAACTGCCAGCCTTAATAATTGTCTCATCAGAAGAGGTTACAACGTTTTTATATGGATTCTAAAGTCGGCTTCCACGAAAAATCCAGAGGACTTCTCATTCTAATCGTCAGGTTAGACACGGTACATTCCTAGGCAGGTGTCAAGAGGTATGGACCAGAATTATGAACTACAGAAAGACATTAGGCAAAATAAGGGTAGATTTAAAAAAATATAAAACACAGATTCAACTGATCATCTGACTACTTACAACTCAAAATTCACGCCATGAAGCTAGAGCAATGAGAGACCTCACAAATTTAATTAATGTACGTTTAAATATAAAACGCATTCACCTTAATATTGCCTAGTAGGTCTGACATGTTCCCACAATTTCTCATTTTGGCAAATAATGTTCTCAATGTCTTGGCGCTACATACAAACATATCATTCATTTTTTAAATCCTCTATTTATTATCAATTAGTTAGGACTATGATGCCAGCAGTATATCACCAGTGAGCGGGGGCCAACCCCCCCTCGGTCATTTCTGGTTGCCCCACGTGAGATGTGGCTCCTTAATAGTTTACTTTTAATGCTCTGATTGCTTGAGCACAGACCCTCCTGCCATTCCATACTGGGGAACAATTAGTACTCAGCATTTCGGTGCAGCATTTGCAAGGAGCCTCATTTAATGTATTGCTGCGATCACTTCATGCATGGTAATTGTGTGCGTCCACTCGGCACCACACTGTGCAACTTCCTGCCTGACATTTCTAGCGATGAATAGGGAATCTTTACATGCAAACACCTTCCACCATATTTCAGAGGCAACACGTTTGTACTGTCTTGTTTTAAAAAACAATCTCATATGTACATTCACTGAACACTTTATCAGGATCATTATACTAATACTGGATAAGCTCTCCCGTCGCTCTCAAAACAGCCTCAATTCTCCATGGCATGGATTCCACAAGATGTATGAAACATTCCTTTCAGATTCTGGTCCATGCTGACATGATCGCGTCACACAAATTCTGAAGAATTGTCAGCTGTACATCTATGATGCGAATCTCCCGTCCTACTACATCTCAAAGGTGGCCTTTTGGATTTGCATCCGGTGACCCGGAAGAGGACTGGAGAACACTGAACTCGCTGTCTTTTTCATGAAACCAATTTGAGTGACTTTTGTTTTGTGACTCGGTGCATCATACTGGAATCAGCCATTAGATGATGGTTAGATTGTGGTCAGGAGTGGAGGCACTTGATCAGCAAGACCACTGGCCAAGCCTGGACTGTTGACACAAGGCAGGTTGGGTCCATGGATTCCTACTATTGATCCCAAATTCCGACCCTACCATCTGTGTGCCTCAGCAGAAATCAAGATTTTGACTGACAGGAGCAGAACCCGACGTGGTCTTCTGCTGCTGTAGATCATCCAGCTCTAGGTTCCACGTTTCGCATATTCTGAGATTATTTTCTGCTCACTATAGTTACCAGAGTTACTGTAGCCTTTTTGTGGACTCGAACTGACCTCTGACCACTCTCATCAGCAGACCACCTTCCATCTACAGAACTGCTGGTCACTGAATGCTTCTTGTTCTTGTTCATGAGTGTATGTAGGTATAAATTCTTGAAGTGTTAACTATATAGTATTTGTGTGTAAAAACCAGGTTGTATCATCTCTTATTAAATCCTTGGAAACTGAATGAGAAAGATAGATTGTCTTAACTTAACAATTAAGTAAATGCCTGAAATGTTTTTCCTTTTTCTTGTAAAGAGCGTGAAAATTAGATGAATTCAGAAGGTAGAGCCCTCTACCTTCTGGGAGACAGATGTTTGTCTGTTTATTTATTTGGCCATTTTTCTGCTGAGCATAAGAATTTATGTGGGCAGTTCTGATTACCTGGGGAAAGCAAAAGCCTCTCAGTGTTAACAACATTTTAGCTGAAGAAGCCATGGAAGATACTGAGATAAGAAGTCTAACTGAGTTTTAATGAACTCTTTGTCTCTGGTCCAAGTAATTACCTATAAATTGCTCTAAGGAGCTAGGCTAATTGTATGCCATGGGTGTTTAATTCCCCTTTTAAACATATTTCTTGCTTCCTAAACTCTAAAACATCCTAACCCATTACACAAAAGTTAGACATAAAGCCCAAATGCCACTTTAGCTAAAATGCATAAAGAAATAATGCATGTTTAATTGCAGACGTTTATTTGAAGCATGATTCCGGACCAAACAAAAGTCATCCATTAGAATTTCTCTTTACTTTTCATTACTCTTTATGTTTTCAACTACTACCTTTTTTTTTATAGCGCTACTAATTTTGCATCCAATCTGCAGTGTCCCTTGCCGTGTACCCTGCACTTTCTGGAACTGGTTGCAGGCTAAATTGGAACCCTGGAATGAATAAGTGCTTGGATGAATGGATGGATGGATGGCGTGATTGAGTAAGTGAATGATTGAATGTGTGAATGAGTGAATGATATCTCTGATAAGTCATATAAACTATAACGGCAAAAATGTGGGGATGCCTGCCTTTACGCACACGTGAACTTTAATGACGTCCCATTCTTCATACATAGGTTTAATATGGAGGCGGCCCACCCTTTGCAGCTATAACAGTTTCAGCTCTTCTGGGGAGGCTCTCCACAAGGTTTAGGAGTTTTTTTATGGGACTTTTTGAGAGAGCATTTGTAAGATCAGGCACTGATGTTGGACAAGAAGGCCTGGCTCACAGTCTCTGCGCTAATTCATCCCAAAGGTGTTTTATCGGGTTGGGGTCAGGGCTCTGTGCAGGCCAGTCAAGTTCCTCCACACCAGACTCGCTCATCCATGTCCTCATGGACCTTGCGTTGTGCACTGGTGCACAGTCATACTGGAACAGGAAGGGTCCATCACCAAACTGTTCCCACAAAGTTGAGAGCATGAAATTGTCCAAAATGGCTTAGAAAGCTGCAGCATTAAGAGTTCTTTTCACTGGAACTAAGGGGTCAAACCCAAAATCGTCTATCAGATTTCCAGACAGAGAAGCATGATTCATCACTCCAGAGAAAACGTCTCCACTGCTCTAGAATCCAGTGGCAGTGTGCTTTACACCACTGCATCCGGTGCTTTGCATTGCACTTGGTGATGTAAGGCTTGGATGCAGCTGCTCGGCCATGGAAACCCATTCCATGAAGTTCTCTATGCACTGTTCTTGAGCTAATCTGAAGGTCACACATTTGGAGGTCTGTAGCTGTTGACTACTTCTGTACACTGTGTGCCTCAGCATGCATTGTCCCCGCTCTGTGATTTTACGTGACCTACCACTTTGTGGCTGAGTTGCTGTTGTTCCCAATTGCTTCCATTTTGTTTTTATACCACTAACAGTTGACCGTGGAATATTTAGTAGTGAGGAAATGTCACAAATGGACTTTATTGCACAGGTGGCATCCTCTCACAGTACCACACTTGAATTCACTGAGCTCCTGAGAGCGACCCATTCTTTTGAAAATGTTTGTAGAAGCAGTCGACATGCCTAGGTGCTTGATTTTATAAACTTGTGGCTATGGAGGTGATTGTAACACCTGAATTTAATAATATACTTTTACAATATAGTGTATGTTTAAAGTGACTCTGTTCTCATGGATCCTACACTGCAACAAAGTGAGTTTCTTCAGCATGACATTGTTTATTAGGTTAATCAAACTTAGGCTTGAAAACGTTACCCAGCTGAGTTAGCCAGTCACACATTTAAACTGCATTACTACCCACACATTAGTTCTGGAATTTATTTAAAGATCACAGTGCTCAGAAAATAAGGCCTTTGCTGACTCAGTTTAACTTGAAAAAGTAAGTTTTTAAAATATTGCTTTAATTACACAGATACCCACTGGTGCTCTTACACTTGTTGGATATGTTAAATGTTAAACCAGAGCTACACAGGAAACATCACTTAATCACTTAGACAACACAAACACACAGTAACTCGCTTACTCTTGTTGCTCATTTGTTTGAATAAGAAAAATTAATAATGAATGGCTTTTTGTGTGCATGTGTGTGTCCAGTTATGTTCTCCCTGTGTTTCCTCTTACAGTCCAAAGCAGTGTGTCCCATCCTGGTCCTTGGTGACCCCCACACCGGGAGCCGGAAGTGAGCAAAAATGTGGACTGTCTGGGGGTCCCTGAGAACCTGATTGGGAAACATTGGTCAAAAGGTTTGTGTTTTGGCAAACTGGTCTTTCTGGATTGGCAACAATGTGTGATTCTGGGTATAAGTGTATAGCCTTTGATGGGCCAGTACCCTCTCTTGTATCTTCCCCGCCTCGTCCCCTGCTCTTCCTGGGGGCTTATAGCTCACGCTAAATAACAGCACCGGTATTTTGGACATGTTGAAGGTAGGCATGCTCTTCTTAATATATCTATTCGCCATTTTCCATTCTTCCAACGCAGGGTCACAGCATGCCTGGGCAAGTATGTGGGCTCAGCAGATCAGCGGTGATGGTGTCTAGAAGGTCACCAGTTCCAATCCCATGATCAGCACCGTAGTCATATCGCTTTTGGGCCTACGTTCCAGGGTTCTGGATCGATGGCTCACCCTGCATCTAGACCTCAAGCTTCCCTTGTGCCTGTATCTCATAGGAGAGCAAGGAGGGATTTGTGAGAAGCAAGGACTTCTTCCATACTCACGAACCTACAGATGTAATATAGTATCGTCATTAAATCAATAAACATTCTGTTTGTGAAGAAGCTGGCTGAAAATGACTAGGGGAAGACATCGGGAAGTGGAAAAAACTCTCAGCAACCTGAAAAATAATACAGACCAGAAATTGATGAGCAAACGGCTGCACACCCCCCCCCCCCCCGGTTTGTTTTATACACACACCGGCCGAGTTTGTCAAGCATAGCGGAGCTGAAGGTGAGGCCACCGCAGGTGAACCACCTGCACAGAGGGCAATCAAACCAGCGACAGGACAGATGCGAGAGTATGAAGAGCATGTGAGGGAACAGAATGTACTAAGGGTGCTTGATGCACAGCCGTCAGAAAACATCTGGCCGAAAAAAACACTATGCAGGATCACAGTTACAGTACATGTCCTGTGTGCTTCCTCACTTTATTCAGAATATTTGACATTTAGTTATATAAATTTCAATCTTACTATTTATTCAAAAATGTAATAGTCAATAGTAACAGAAACACTGGCAATGGAAATTAGCCTGTTGAGTTAATGGTAAAAAAATTAAGTGTATGAATGTTGTTTCCACTTCTTTGCATTCTGATGATGTAATTTCAGTTCTGCCTTCATACATTAATATGTACAATAAAAAGCCATTCAATATCTCCGACGTGTGTTTTTAGGGTGTTCCTTAGGGCCTCCTGCACTTATTCGGCTGGCAGACTGGACTTAATACCTTGCTGATAATGCCTGATAACGCGGAGCCTCTGCTCTGTGGCACCACTTGATTTTATTTTACAGCACATCTCGCTGCTTCAGGATTTCCTGTTTTCTATTGTATTGTCGGCATATTCACCAGTTCTGAGGGTATCTTCCCATATTAGCCCCGAAATTCGAAACGGAGGACAAAAGGGCGAGTGATTCCGTGAAAATCCACAGGCCTCCTCATCACAAATCATTTCATCAGTTAATGCCTCTTTGCAAATACATTTCATGTTCTGCGTGATGTCAATTTACTTTAATTCTGAGCAGTGGATGTGAAATTGATTCTCCCCTGGCTTCTGCTGTGATTTATATGGCACAAAGAAAATCCTCCTTCCAGTTTTCCCTTTTGCTAGGACGTTGAAAAAAATATATAGGAGACTACATTGACATGAAAACCTAAAATGGACACAAGAATGCTATACTTGTTTGAAATATCTACTCTAAAGCTTCTTTCTTTCCTCCAAGTACATTCAAATTTAATTTCCTGTGTGGAGTAATATTTTGAGAAAAAAAAACAGGTGAAGAACTAAAATAATTTATGGATGCAACTAAAGTTACTGATGTAAAGAAATCCTTGAAGCTGCTTAAAATAAGTAGGATTATATATATTTAAATCAGAAAGTCAAACATAAATCATATAGATGTTATTTAACAAAGGTTTTAATGCTTAGTTTCTTTCTGCTGAAGGCGAAGAAAATTTATGTTCTGTTTGATTTGTTAGTTTCTTGCACTGCAACGAAAAAGGCCATTTAAATAATCAAGCATAGCCAAATATGTAAATTAAGTAAAATGCTAATATTTCCTGAATAAATTGTTTCCTCAGCTCTGCATCATCACCACTCCCCCCACACTGCATTATAACAGAAAGTAAGCAAAAATATAGCATTTTAATGATTCTTGTGATGCAAAGATTTGTTGGTGACTAACAGAGATAATGAGATCTTGTAGTGGAAGAGTAATAAATAAATGAAGGTGCTGAAGAATAGGTGAGTTTGTGGTTTGTCCGGAAAGATGCAAAAAGATTTTCCACTGGCTGTATCCCATTTGTCCAGTCAATCCAGCTTCGGCTGTCTGTCTGCACTCTCTTCTACAGTTCATGCTATCTTGCCTGTCTGTGTCCTCCCTGCTATTCGAAGAGCAGTTGTATCTGTGTGTGTATGCATGTGTGAAATTGCTGTTCCATAGACCCGCATCCTGCCCTGGGATAGGCTCTAAATCACTGTGACCCCGGCTGGATAAGCAGGTCCTTAAAGTGGATCGACTGTCCATGCTTGTAACTCCATAGGCCGCCAGTAAAATTTGGAGTTTGGTTATACCAGAATCTCTCAGCTGAGATAGATATTGTGAATGAAATCAGCCATCGCTGTCGTTTACGTCAGTGTTTCTCAGCCCAGTCCGTGAGGACCCTCAGACGCTCCACGTTTTCGAGGAGCAAAACCACGGAAAGTCTAGGGGTCCCCAAGGGTTGTGTTGAGAAACACTAGTTCACACGACATCCAGCTGTGTCGGATTTTAATGCCCTTAGTGGACATTTCGCAGGGAGCAAATAGATACCCTAATTTTTTTGAGAATTAAACTTCAAAGGGATGAATAATGGAAATAACTGGCTTGGGTTGGGGGGGGAGAGGGGGTCGATAGGTAATCTGTGTGCGGACAGGGTTTATGCTTCCGGCCTAAAGAAAAATGCACCTCTGTGCTGAGAGATGACTTAAACTCCAAAACCTTACAGTTAAAGGGATAATGCCATTAACTCTAATGAAAATGTACAACACAGGGGCACCTTTGAAGCAATGGATTGTGATTGTGATTTTTAGAAGCCTTTATTTATTGTCATTTTGCACAGGGAGACATTTTAACAACTACATTCTGCACTGGTTTTACACAAATTTCTTTGTTTTTTTTTTTACACTTTATACAGGATGAAATTGCTGGAACATATGCGACTTCCCTCTAACAAACTTTCATTTTTGAATATAAAACATGAAGCTCTGTTATAAAAACAGAGAACAACTGCAGGGTTTACACTCAGCGGTCCTATTATTAGGTACAGCTGCCTATTGATGTAAACAGTCAGCTCATCCAAGGAGACAATCATGCGACTGCAGCTGAATACATACAGTACAGCACAGAGAGAAGGTAGGCCGGCTCAGAACTGCACGGCTGAGAATCTGAGTGGCTAAGACACGTGACCTAAGTAATCTTAAAGGTGATGTGATTGTTGGCACCAGATGTGGTGGTTCCAGCATCTCCGAACCAGCCACCCACCTGGGAATTTCACACACTACTTTACAGAGAATGGTGTACTGAACGAAATAAGAGCATCTCATCAGTAGCCAGTCTGTTACTGAAAAAACCTTTTCAATGAGAGAGGTCAGAGGAAAATGGCCAGGCTCATTTAAGCTAACAGGAACCCTAACCCTAACAGCTCAGCATGACAATGGTGTAAAGAAATGCATCTCCGAACACAAAAACGGTCAACGCTTGATGTTGTTCTGGAGATATATGGGAGTCCTACGTGGTACTAGCTAGATGTGCTAATGAAGTGGCAGCCGATTGTATATTAATAAGCAAAGCAATCTTCTACGTGTGTTCAGTTGATGGACTTTTCAACCACGTGAAGCTGTGATGTTAATCAAAACTGTAATGGGACTCCTGATAAGAAAGCAATCGTTTGTATTCCACTAATGGTGGTGGAACTTCAATGGATAGTACCCGTCGTTATCAAAACCGTTCTGGGCTACATCTGTATGACAAGACACACTGTATCTCACTGTATTTATTCTCTGCCTCATGCATCACCCCAGAGGCTTTTACATTTTAAATTGCCAGTGAGATCGTGGAGATAAACAATGGTATTTCATTGTCATCAGTACAATTTGTTGCCTGTTTGAAATGTTGCTTTGTGTTTTTGTGTCAAATGGCGCAAGGCAACACTGAATAAAGGTTTTAATTACTCTGATAGGAGTAAACCATCACTTGTTATAGTGTCAGATGATGACACTTGAGTATTTGAAATAAAATACGGGTGTGTGTGTGTGTGTCTATGTATATATATATATACTGTATATGTTTTGCATCATCACCAATATTACGGATAAATCCTGCTCACTGACTGTTAATCCTTCTTATACTACAGTCAATAGCATAATGATTAAGGAATTCAGTTTGTCGGATTGTTGTTGTACCTTAGAACCTTAGGGAATATTGAAATACTTAGAATTCACATACGTTAAAGATCCATTACCGTTTCTATCTTTCTATCTTTTTACCATTTCTATCATACCGAAATTGATTGAAGGTTTTATTCGTACGCCGTTTTATCCCCTTCTGTTGTGTCAGTGCTTTCAAATTTTATGCTAAATCAAAACCTTAAAAAATGTGCTCAAACCTTTACTGGCCTGAGCTCTTGTGAATAGTCTCATATGTATGTAACATTCCGATATAAACACCACTAAAATTATACTGCCTGCGGTAGACTGATAAAGCTTTCCAATCATGCGCCTTTTACCATCTGAATTCATCAACGACAATGAGCATTAAACAAATAACGTTCGGCTATCTATGGTATTATTAATACAATCAATCATGATTGGATCGTGCAGACACATGCAAGACATATTCTTCATTCTGACTGTCACCCTCTCTCCGCAGCTAAAGTTTTGCCGAGTCACACTTTTGCTATAATCTCATATCATGGCAGTTTGTTTTCCAGTATTACATATTTCCAGTAATTCATGTGTAGGTTTTTGAGTGCAGGTTTGTCATATTGATAAAGCAATAATATCTGAATTGAAAAGTAATTTAAATTTTGTTGCTTGGCTGCAGTGCTTGCTCGACTTTAGAAAAAGGCAAAATTTCAATGGAAATGGCTGAAATTTTAATTTCCTCAATGTTTTTCAGGCTCATAACCAGCTGTTTATAGGTAAGTATGTGATACTGGGTATACTTGTGATGAACAAGTCCCTCCTTTACCTAGTCTTACCTAACCTTGTATTTTGCACAAGACTATTTATTAGTCGTGTAATATTTGCAGCATTCTCACATTTGTAGATTTATTGGATAGAAACTGTCATACAATTACATTATCGGGCGTTGATTTAACTGAATTGCACTATTGTGACATACTGCTTACAGCCACATGTGAAGTCATCTTGTTAAAATCTTAATGGATGTATGGTTAGTTATGAGTAAACTTTCCAGACAAATAAATGGTCTGATCTACAGGAAAAAGTGTTTCACATGTTTGAATTGGAGTCTAATCTGTTCAGTCCAGACCCATTCAGGTCCAGAATACAGGACCCAGAACACAGTAGAGACAAGAAGCTGTAACTACACAGGGAATAACTGAAATCTAGGTTATAATAAATTAATGTTAAGTGCCTTGTTGGTGATGCTTTTTGGCTTTTCGAAAGAGGCAGACTGTCCTTGGACTAAAGCCATTTAAATTTTTAAGAACTGGCACCATCATCATTTTAACAAGAGCTCTCTCTGTGTATTTGCCTAAAACTGGAAGCTGATATACATTAACCAGTAAAACAACACATGGTCCGCTGTGTGTTTACATGACCGTGCAACGCAATGACTGATTCTCCTGTTTTATACAAGCTACACTCCACAAATATACGGTAGGCTCCATCGGGTGTTAAAAATACAACTTTTCCCAGAACACCATGGCCACGGATGCATTTAAACAGTTGCTGTTATTAAACTTTCCATTTTACACTCATCTGAAAATATGTGCACTCTGTGGGTGTAATGGAGATGACTGGAATGAGAGAGAGATAACTAAATATAAAAACTTTAGATCCAGACATCAGTGATTATCAGAGAGGAATGGATTCTAGACCAAAGTATTTATAAACCATTCAATTAGGGAACTTGGTAGGTCTTATGCATGTGCATTTACGGTAGAGATCTTTGATTTACTGTGAGGCAGATTCACCACTATTGACTGCTGTTAACAGATACACCTGTGAGCCTGGATGCTTGTGATCCTCCATACTGGCTTACCGCTAACCATTCAAAAAGGCCTTTTTTTATCACTTTGTTTACTCAAGAATGACAAAACAAAATTTTCTGGGCTTCCACAGGGCTGATTTTATTTATGCTGACCAATCTCTGCTAGAACCTGGCTAATCAATCCAAGGTGGACAGACAAAAAGTAACCTGTTGTCCTATTTCAACAAGATGGAAAGTACTTCGGTAGATGATGTAGCCACAAACCAATCAGACATTTACATAATTCATAATGACAGTACAGCATAATTGCTATGACGCTGATTTCAGGCAAAAGGCTAAGTAATGAACTTTACCAAATGTAATGTTTTAAATTGGTTTGATTGGCAAATTACGTTTATGAATTAGATTTATACATCTACAAGGGAGCACTAATTTTAGTTTTAGCGTAAGAGAAGGGATTTCACGGAATAATGGAGCCAAAATTCTTCAGTTTAGTTATTCCATCCATCCGTTTTCCAAACCACTTACCCTACTGGGTTGCGGGGGGAAACCTATCCCAGAAGCAATGGGCATGAGGCAGGGAACAACACAGGATGGGGGGCCAGCCCATCGCAAGGCACACTCACACATCATTCACCCACACATGCACTCCTACGGGAAGTTTAGCAACTCCAATTAGCCTCAGCATGTTTTTGGACTGTGGGGGGAAACCGGAGAACCCGGAGGATACCCCACGACGAAATGGGGAGAACATGCAACCTCCACACACAGGTGACCCAGGCAGAGACTCGAACCCGGGTCCCAGAGGTGTGAGGCAACAGTTCTAACCACTGCACCACCATGCCGCCCCAGTTTAGTTATCTTTTATTACATAAATCGTGTTAAGTTAGACTTTTCCCATATAATTTAAATGCAAGATCTTCACCGAGTATCTTAATCTTACAGTGAGAATGCCAAATTGCACCTACATTTGTCACTGAGGCTTTCACGAACAGATTACAGAGGATCCACAGTTTCTGCAGTAAGTCTAATTAACTAATTTTTGGTTTGCAAATATATTCCAACCGCAATTATGCGACCGTTTTGCACCACGTTTACGGAGCGAAACATGCGCTCCGTGCAAATTAATAACCGCGAGAGCCTGAATTAAAATGATATAAAGTGCATGTAAAGCAATCCACACTGAAATGACTGCAAATGAGCTTAAAGGCATCGTATTTGTCAAACGTGGGTGAATCAGTTTCTGCAGCCGGGATATGCCGATCGCCAACGCCGAAATCATAGGTCCGTGGGAAATGCGTGGAGAACCATTTTAAGCGTGAAAACAGTCCGCAACTCCGTTACCTCGATTTACCTCCGCATTTTCCTTTGGTTGCATGTGTGGAAAAAAAAGCGAAGTTCACGTGACTGACGGTAACACCTCTGCTTATTTTAATATGTACATAAGTAGGAGTGGCTGATGTGGGGAGGGGGCGATGGAAGCTCCGGGAGTGCCAGGGATACCTAGGGGAGGCAGACGGATCACGGCGACCGCGTCCGCGTCCGGCAGGAGAAACTAACAAGGATGCGGCTTAAAATAGAAATATACACCCAACACCAGTCCGAATGACCTCTCTTGCAACTGACAACCGTTTAACGAAGATACACTGCAGTGGTTTTAAATGGCCAGTTAAAGAACACAAACGCGGTACCTGGACTATTACGTATTTTTTTTCTAAGTGCCTCGGAAAAAAGTAACATTATTCCAGAATTTGAGGGCATCACTATCAACAGCAGAGAAACAAAGCCTTCCCTGTGTAGTTATGGTATTAGGGCGTATTCTTTTCCCAAACTAAAATCCGTATAAAAGCCTGACTAGACACTGTTGAATGCAACCAACGGGAGCCTGTATGAGAAATGCCGTGGAGTCTATGAAGTCTCCGTTTCAGTCTTGTTTTGTGCATTTTTCCAGGTTTGTTGGAGTCCAGCTGGTCTTTGCACGCCGTTACATGGACCTTGGGTACAGCGAATATCTGAAGGACGTCAAGGCGGTCCGCTGAAAGGCAAATGATTGACTTGCAATGGGGCTTCTTTAAAATGTTCACATCCGCGTCACTCCGTCCTGTATTTTATTTAATCTATATTTTCGAGGCAGGCGACCTTTAGGTAAGAATTGAAAACGAACGACGGGATATTTTATCAATGTATCTGTTGCCTGATTCCCTGATTCCAGTTTAACTGTGTTTGATCAGTTAAGCCCCACAGCGACTATCTAGAAAATCGCACAATTCACGCCTGGTTTTCCTGCGCGACGCTCCTTAACTCACTGTATCACTTTGAGAATAAGTATATACTTTTCCAGATCAGCGGCATATGGAGACTGTCGTGCCTGTTTGTTATAAATGAAGTTCATTTAACTTATCCAAAAACGAAAAGACATTAAAAAAAACAGGAAAAGCCCGCGTCAATGCAAATGCAATAAACAGGTTGCTGTTTAAAACTGGAACTTCGGAAAAATGTGCAAAGGTGCCCTTTCTGTCGAGCCTTCTTACGCCGTTAATACATCTCACATTATCAGGATGGCGCTGGAAAAATCTGAAAAAACTCGTTTAAAGATGAGAGTCAATACATAATTATAATATAAAAGACCAAGTTGCCATAATTATTTGTTTCAGCCCTTTATTAGTTCTCGGCATTTCTCTTGCACTCGGACAACCCAGGAAATCTCGTCGCTGCTCGTTAATGGCACTACGCACCGGGAGGACTTGCTTTGGGCAGATCTTGCGCAGAGTCTCTCGGCTGCAGGGTACCTGGTCCCGGAGATCGAGCAGTCTCTTGTGTCTCTCTTCCAACCAGGAACAGGATCCGGGAGGCTGTAACAGGGACCCCAAGCGTTGCTCCGGCGTCCATCACACCCACCACCATCAGCACCATACTCTCTGTCAAACCGCTTCAGATCGCTGTCAGAGCTTTCCCAAGTGCTGCGCCTTCCTGGAGGATCCGAGGGGACATGAACCCCTCACTCACCGGTTCCTGGTGGCCATGAAGCGGCAGAACGTGCGGACCTTGTCTCTGATTGTATGCACGTTCACCTACCTGCTGGTCGGGGCTGCGGTCTTTGATGCCCTAGAGTCGGATTTTGAAATGAGGGAGAAAGAGCAGCTGGAGGCCGAGGAGAAACGTCTCCAAGGGAAATATAACATAAGCGAGGACGATTATCGGAAACTGGAGACGATCATCATGGAGGCCGAACCCCACAGAGCAGGGGTCCAGTGGAAATTTGCTGGCTCGTTTTATTTTGCAATTACGGTCATTACAACTATCGGTAAGTTTGCACTTAAAGTTTTCCAGCTCATAGTAACTTGTGCTTTGCTTGAATACTTTTGTATTAAATTACTAAAGTTCTTTTGACACATATACAGTAGTCAAAGACACACGAGACAAACAATAGCCAAAGAAGACCTACAATTTTGTATAAACAGTTGTAATTCAACGTCCAGCAACATGTTGATTGAACAAGTGCCTTTACATCTTCCGAAAGCAACACGTATGTAGCTTGCAGCCTTCTGTTCATGTTTTCCAATCCGCAATCTCACATATAGTAATCACTTATTAAATATATATTCTAGATTGATATGGGAAATGTAATGGAAAAGCTGACAGAATGAGTCGTATATAGCTTTTTGTCACGTGTCGGACAGCCTACATATTTTAGGTCTTCTATCATCTATAAGCACAAAGGCATCCAAGAGAGAAAGAAAAACGCGCGCTTTCGATATTGGTTTTCTGCATTGGATGCATAATTTGTAAAGCTTGAGCCGAAGTTTAATGCTGGATAAATGCTTGGCACATCTGACTCACTTGAACAGCTTTACTGAGGATGGAGACGTATACATAAGGTTTATTACGCAGTCACATCAAGCGCTCCTTTGTCCGCTTCTCGCAGCCTCTGCTCGTGAATGCAAAATGTACAAAAAGCATAAGCATACAGTGTGAATCTTTTCATATAATCATAAATGTTCGTAATCTGTTTTCCCGTCACTCGTGCCAGCACCCCAGATTATTTTACATCTACCGGTTATTTATTGGTGTTAATTTCTATTTTGAACCTAAGTGCTAATCTCTTTTAATTTTTGTACAATACGTTTTACCGTAAATCCCAGTGATTCGCTTTATCGCGCGTTAATCGTGGAGTGTAACATGTAAGGTGCGGACGGGTTATTAGAGGCCAAAGCCAGCGCACCCAGCTCAGCGCAAACGCGTGGTGCTGAAGAACAGCTCCAACACCAAAAAACCTGCGAGGGAAAGCCGTACAGATTTAGACCAACTGCTGAAATATCACTCAGCCCGTGCGGAGAAAATGCAGAAGCTAAGTTAAAAGCAACAGCGCTAGTAGTTCAAACAATTAAGGACGTGTTATGTACTCATTGCATTGCATTACTAATAAACATCAATAGTACGCTTTTCGTTTTTCTAACCACACTCCATGACGTATGCTGGGTTTGTTAATGTAAATCATTCCCGAAAAAAAAGTACAAATTATCTATAACTTGTTGATTTATTTCACCTTAGTAAGTTTTTAGAAGCGCGGTTGCGTTTTACCTATACAAGAAGCATATTCACAGGGTGTTAGTCATCTGCTAATTCATGAAAAACACTGTACATTAAGAAGTATATATCAGACC
The DNA here is from genome assembly GCA_026776945.1 of Isichthys henryi. Classification (NCBI taxonomy): domain Eukaryota; kingdom Metazoa; phylum Chordata; class Actinopteri; order Osteoglossiformes; family Mormyridae; genus Isichthys; species Isichthys henryi. The sequence continues at coordinate 19,700,865 of JAODJX010000049.1, forward strand.
TGACTGAGTTTTACCTATAGTTATCGTGTTTCTCTCTCTCTTTTTGTAATATTTCTCTACTCAGCCTTTCTTATGACATTTCGACTTGCAAAGTGAATTCCGTCCCCCCTTGGTCTACCAGAAAGACTGACAGATAGTTAATTGACAGTTAACACACCATCTATTTTTTTCTCTTCTTCAAAGGCAAATAGTAATATGTGGATTTCGGGATTTCTTTTAGATGGTTGCTGGAAAATGTGACTATATTGTGATGAAGACCTTTAGATTGTGACGTGTTTCTCGGCACACGCCTTTTTCTAAAGACTGATGTTGTGATAGATACGTGACTGCAATGTCATTCCAGATTCACACTCGCTATCCATCGGTGCTTGAGACAGGATTACTGGGGCCAAAAGGAGGAAATGGGCCGAGATACTTCAGTGAAGCGCTTTTATACACAGAATGTCTCATATCTTTAGCGATCGTAATTGGAGCATAAATTCCTGTTGCTATTTCCTAATACTTACAGGCTGCTGCTCTGAAGAGATAAAGGGGCTCAAGAGCGTTAAACACTTTCAAAGTAATCAAAAAATTAAAGAATCTGTAATATAGGGTGATCTTTTCTGTTAACATTATTGGTAACATTGTCATATTAAAGTACAAATTATCCGCACAATTACGCACTTTTGAATTTTAGGAAGGAACTACAGTAAAATCAATAAGGAATGAAGAATTCAAAATGCAACGCTAAGTTAATCAGTTAATGAATATTGTGTCTAAGTAATACGAGAAATAATTATGTACGTTATATTCAGTTAACGAATATAAACCCAAACTGAAAATATAATTATTCATAGATTCAGTTAGTTCAGATCATTTGGGACATCATTTTACTCTAAATAGGCTGATTTTTACTATATGTAGGAAACAGTAAATCCGCATAGGATATCAGGTATGATATTAATAAAGCATGTCAGTTTCACTTTGCTTCTGGCGTAGTGCTGTGGTGTAAATTTGCATCTTTATTCAGTACTAGCGGGGGGGGGGGTCGGCATAAGAGTCTGCGCGTCAGTTATACTGTGGGTGGCTCGGTTGCTTGGTCTCTCCCCGACGCCCAGTGTTGACACCCCTGCATTACACGGGGGAAGTTATTTAAAAATGGTATCATAAATAAACCTTAACAAAATTCAGTGGGGATGTTTAGCAGAGACCTCGTGTTCCTGATACTGAACCTTTGGTTTAACAGATAAGTTCCGCTTATAAGCAAAATGTTTGTCACAGAGCAGGTGTGCTGTGACTTTGCGTACTGTGGTTTTAAGATGGAAGTATATTTTGCACTGTTATCTGATTGTTTTCTGTGTCAGAATGATGTAGCAAAACAAGTATCTCAAAGACGCCGCGCTCATTGTCAGCATCTGTCTGGATCTGAAGAGATGGATGTTTTCGGCTTTGCTCTCAGGTGAATCTCACTCAGGTGAGCGGGACTGCAGGTGAAAAGGGTGACACTCCGTGCTTTTTCAGTCTATTTGACAGAGGATTCTGGTGTAATTTCCCGTATTGAAATTACACACCAACACAGTTCAGTCACAACTGAGGTTTCAGTCAAAAGTGCATAAGCGAACGCCATCTGCATCTTTATATTCTTTCATTGTAAAGGGCTTTGTTTCAATTTGTGTACCTGGCGGTGCGATGGTCTTTTTTTGTTATCGCTACTATTGCTTGCATTTTTCAACTTTCAATTGCACTTTCCAAAACTAGACGTGCGAAATGCTAGCTTTCAACGAACAATAAATAACAACAACAACAATTGCGCTTAGCAATTAAGAGACTCCTTTTCAACATATGAGGAATTTTTTATGTACATATCTATACAGTAATTAGCATATTAACATACTGTTCGCATGTACATGACATGCTTTGTTCAGCCTGGAAAACTGCGCAGCCGGAGATGAATTTATTCAGCTGCACGCTGGACCTCTGTTTTATGCAGTTATCGCACTGTTGCTTTTTAATGAACTGAGCGCGTCTCTGAATAGCATTGCATCAGCTTGCTATTAAAGTAACGTTTTGGTAGAAATGGATGGATTTTCATCTTTATTTTCCAGCAGAGGACGTAGCGCTCCTGTTTCTCAACACGGCCAATTGTTTAATTTCCTCACTCTCCCTATGGTCCTGTTCTTAGGGTCTGGAGAACTCGCCCCAAGCTAAATTCAAATACTGTCCTTACTGGGAGCCAGGATTGTTTTTCATCATTTATTCCTCAGTATTTCTTGAGTGTTGTTGAAATATTTTTTACCATTCAGTGATGCTAAATTGACCCCTTTTGGGTGAATGTGTTGCATACCATACTATGATGCGGATGTGACGTCATGTGGTCATGTGAAAGCCAATGTGCAGTACTGTGTAAACAGTCGTCCTATTGTTGGCCGAACGAATCAGCAAGGGCTCACTGCTTTGAGAGCAGACTAGCCATCCCCTCCACATTGTTTTTCAGAAGAGGGGGGTAACTGGGACAGTTGGGCTAATGTTCAAAGGGAGGGGCTGTATGTACAAGCTCGTTGGTCCAACATGAGACCTTTGTTCCACTGGCTATACAAAAACAATTTGGATCAGGTTTAAAGCGTTCAGCATTTAATGGTTTTAATGAACACAGCATTTATAAGCTCAGTGAATATTTCCCCTTAAAATATACATTCAAAAATCATGTTTCTGAGACAAATAGATTGGTTTTAATCGAATGGTAATACTTTTAGACGGAAATGATCTGAAACATAATTAAAACCTATTAAAGCCTATTAAAACTTCTAACACATTCATATCAGACAAGTTGTTAGTGTATGAACCTTGGTAATGTGTAATAACTGAGCATTATTACCAAACAAGAAAAAAACAATAGCTGTTATTTAGTACTAGGATTGAATAAGCTTTGCCAAATATGTGAAACTGAATTTTGCAAGAAGAATTCAGCTGTGAAGACAAAGCCTAAAATAATTCCCGTTATTATAATTTCAAAGTAATTCAATAATTCCAGTTATTATAATTTCCGGATGACATACAAAAGCTCTCACAATAATTACAGCAACGTGCAGTGTCGAGAATGTTTGTTTCTTGTGTTCAGGACTGAAATACAAACAAAATGACACGTGAAGAACGGTTTTATGAAAATCCACGACAGTTTAAAGAACTGCAGCAGGCCGCTTTCAAACTGAGATTTAGTAATGCAGAAGAGATGCCCTGAAACACCGTACAGCGGAGGGAAATAAGTACAACAGCTGTGTGAGACCCTGCAGCCTGTGATTCATCTTGGTCTGTTTGAGGTTGCACATTTTCTAAAGACTGACATTTCATATTGTAATCAGGCCATTTATTACTGCTGACTCACACTAGACTGGGGTTGTAAATGTTAATTTGTGGTAGTTGGCGTGTATAAAAGGTGACACAGGGATGAGGATACTGATATAAAGGGGGAGAGAGAGGGAAGGAGGGATGCTACAGCGGCTTGTCGCTTTGTTATCGTCTGGAAAAAGATCCACTGAGAGTGACAGGCTGCCAAATAAAAGGCAACCCTTAAGGTTCTTGGAAGAGAGGAACATAACAGGAGTCAGGTGCTGGAAGGTGCCACACTGCCGCGCAGCATCTGCATGCGCCGAGAGGTGCCCGCCTCACCCGCCACGCCAACTTGGCCTCTACCTGTAGCTTCGACAGCCGAGCGTGTCCAGGTCCCGTCGTCTTGGCGATGAATCCCTTCCACTGCTCAGGCCTGGGTCGGCTCCATGGGGACAGTTTTCTGAAGATCACTTTTTTCCGGCCTGTTGTCCCTGGTGTGTCGGTCCGCTCCGTGCTGGAGGGCCTCAGATTCCGGCCGGGGGATGGGGAGGGGGTGAGTGGGGCGGCTGAATACGGAGCTCGGGATGGATCTGGACCGGTGCTGAAGATGGCTTGGATTTCCGGCACACTCCGTATGTACCACTAGCAGATTCTCCTGTGGATTCCTTCATACCTGCACTGTTTTGCCACATAGGCAAAATATTTGTTAGGAATATTTCCAGCTGCAAGACATACATGTACATTGAGATTCAGGGTTGAGCCTTGGAGTGTGTGTATATATATATATATGGTGCACCATTTCAGACTGGAGCAGGGAGAGATTCCTGTTGTTTTTCTGTTAAATTCTTCATGCTGGTGAGTAGATACAGAAGCTTACATAAATAGACGTCATACTCAAAAACCCCTCAAACTCTTACATGTAGAAAATATGAAGCATGAAATTTTTCTTGCGCCAGAAAGCTCCGATCGAACGTGCCTGCCGCAGGTGGACAGCCGCCGCTGTCTGAGCCAGATCTGCGAGCTGCTCGGCGCTGGGTGCCATAAACCTCTGTGACCAAAGGTTGACCTGTTTGTGGACGGTGTGCACGTCTCGCCAGTGAAGCACCACCTACCCCGTTGTGTGTATTTTTTTTCCCTCGTGATTTTGCCATCTGTCACGCACTGTGTTGGAGCTTCGTCATTTACTTAATGCATTCTTCTGTTACTTGTTTACTCTTCCTTTCCCTTGGAAGGAGGACCTCATTTTCTGGAATTTTCCCCAGCACCGGTTCAGAGACACCATTCATTCACTGTGTCAATACCCTTCTTTATATGCCTATAGATCTCTACATCAGTTTTATTACCATATTCCTCGACAATGGTATATTATTTGACATTATGTAAAAAACTTTGTCTTTCTGTTAAGTGTACTATATAATTAATGAGTCAGGGTTTATGAATCCACTGCCCAAATTGCATTATACTGCTGCTGGCCATCCATCTATCCATCCATCCATCCATCCATCCATACATCCATCCATTGTCCATAGCCGCTCATCCAGCATAGGGTCACGGTAGAGCTGCTGATAGCACAGGGTATAATTCAGGAAGTCCCACAGACAGGATGCCAAATCCATCACGCGTATAAACACACACAATCCCATGCCTTGTTACTCACTGAACCAACGTGTCATATAAAATGCTTTGTAGTTTATCGATAGCCTGAACTGGCTGTTGTGCGGTCAGTCTTTGCCGAGTCTTGTGTATCAGACAGGTGTTAGACAGGTAATACAAGCAAAATACCTGTAGCACTCATCTAGATCATTATCGGAACTAATAATGTACACCATGTCTCCCTAGTCGAAGTCGTGGACCTTTCTGTGTGAAGCCTTCACTTACTAGGATATCAGCTTTATCAACAAGTCTTTTTTGATGCCAATTTTACAGCTCACCATGTTCCCAGCTGCAGAATAAACCTACCGTGTTGAAAAGTTTAAATAATTTGAGTATGATTTTAGAGTTATCGTTTTATCTTTTAAGTCTCAGTAAGTCTCAGACATTTCTTTTAAAAGAGAGCAAACAACAATGCTTTATACTTACATGTAGACCAGGCCGTGTTAAAATGTATGGTGTCTCTTTGGCCACTCTACTGTCGCCGTCTGGAAGAGCGTATGTTCATTTCGTGTATTGTTCCAATTGCAGCAAATCAGGAGAACAAAACAGTTCAGTAGCTGGAGATCAAAACAGACGAGTAGGTCTTCTGCTTCAGAGCCTGACCATTTTCATTCTGCTTCTCCACGTAGTTTGAGAGCTCACACGAGCATCGACCATGATGATAAAAACTCTGGCTGGGCTGAGAATGTGCCAAACTCCACAGCAACACAGAAGCATAAAATAGGTCAGCATGCATTTCCTCAGGTCCTGGGCTGGCAATTTCTAAAGCCCAGAGATATGGGGTAATGATTGACAATAATCTACTCGGAAGGGAACCTAATCCTCTGTCCTCTGTTCAGTAAGACTGCAGTGTTTGTCTGTGATTGACGCCTGTCTGTGTTTGAAGCAGTTTATAGCTGTGTCCCCTTTCATCTTGTCTTATGACAGAAGTGTGACTCTGACGACTTCTATTTGGAAAGAGTTTACTACCCATTTTGGGTGCTAATGTATTTTTTTGGTAACTCTTTCTATGAATGCCATGTCTGAAAGAATCTCTAAACACATTACTCTGCATTCATAAGGCATTATATACATGGTTATATTATAGAAAGGTATAACACATTATAGCCATGTTTATTATGCATTATGAATGATCTATGAAGCTCACATCTATAATGTACTATAGATAACTTCATAATGCAGTACCTTATACTGACCATTATAATGCATTATGAAGGTATCTATAGCGCATTATAGATTATAGCTTCATCGGAGCTTATGAAGTATTATAATCAGCACTACAATGCCTTATGACTGTCAACAGAAGATGCTGTACTGTTTCTTTAATTCTTATACTGACCATTATAATGCATTATGAAGGTATCTATAGTGGATTGTAGCTTTAAGTAATGTCACCTTTTTTCTGTCCATTGTGAAGCCTGCAGCACACTATGTTTATATGTCTGATAAATACCAAACCCTCCTCAGAAATACAAATCCTAGGTAGTTATAGGCTTTTCTTGAGCCAGACCAAGGCTGTCAGATGTGCTGCAGGTGTGGAGTGAGGTTGAACTGGTGACTCACAGTGGTGTGAGACATACGCACTGAAGAAGGTCAATAGTCTTTAGAGATCCTGAAGTCTGCTGCGCTGATCTTTTTTGGCACTCAGTTTACAACAATTTACTAAGTGGGATAAGACCTGCGACGCTCTGTCCAAATTCATTTAGGTAATGACATGTTTTTCTTTCCAGTACATTTATATCGTACGTCATGTGGGATGATTACTGTGAAATCACTTTCTCCAGATTTATTTAGTGTTTCCCAAACAATATATATTCTGATGCATACTCAACATTTTCTCACACTCTCATACATAATTTTGAGGTATGAATTAAACAAGCGCCTCGTTTGCACTGAAAAGCCAGCATGTGAAAAGTACCACGCAGACTCCTTAATATAGTGCCGAGTTGTGGACTTGGCAAAAGCATTAGAACCATGTGATGAATTGTATCGATGGTGGTTATTATTTGACTACACACTCAACACGCAGCCTTACAGCCAAATGCAGTCTTCGATGGGGTTAAGTGTTGTAACAAAAAGCCGGGTCCTTAGAGACGTATACTTACAAAGTAACTGTATATCCTGGAGTCTAGATGGAATATTTTCCGAGACTATAAATTATATTTCCGTACTGCAGATTCCAATATAAGTGGGACCTGAACCAGAACTTTCCATCTTGATATATACGCAACAATCTGCATAAAATGAAATTAATTAATGAGGCAATTGGGATAGACCATAAACTAGGGAAATGTCTGGGACCTGCTGTACGGAATTATTATTATTATTATTATTATTATTATTGTGTATTACTTCAAGGGCAGCTCCATGTCCATTCGATTTCACATACATATCCCTTATAATATGTGATGTATTTCTAACATGTGAAGTATTTTTGAGGATTTGCCTGTATTCAACGCAGGAAGTTACATCAAAAGATATGCAAACTGACTCATTGATACTAAGCTCGTCCACACTGAGGCATTTTGCTTGCCAGTATGAGTCTAAATGTCGCATCCATCATGCTGGAGTTTCCTTTACACATTTGTTTAAGTCCTAGAAATTAAGTAGAAGACTAATAAAAGTTTAATTCTTCACGCACACAGACACATTTAAACATGCCACTTAAATATCGGATCTGTGTGTATACACACACACACACACACACACGTCGGGTATACCTATCCTTATGGGGCCCGCTCATTCACTTCTATGGGAAAAATGCTAACGCTAACTATGACAACCTTAAC
>JAODJX010000049.1:19709848-19735201 GCA_026776945.1 Isichthys henryi
GTGTTCTGCTATCGACTACTTCCTCCTGTTTGTGCCCAGCACCATCCAGAGAATCACAGTAGCTGCATTCTGCTATCAACTACTTCTTCCAGCGTGTGCCCAGCACCATCCAGAGAATCACAGTAGCTGCGTTCTGCTATCGACTACTTCCTCCTGCGTGTCCCCAGCACCATCCAGAGAATCACAGTAGCTGCGTTCTGCTATCGACTACTTCCTCCTGTGTGTGCCCAGCACCATCAGGAGAATCACAGTAGCTGCGTTCTGCTATCGGCTACTTCGTCTTTCGTGTCCCCAGCACCATCAGGAGAATCACAGTAGCTGTGTTCTGCTATCAACTACTTTCTCCTGCGTGTGCCCAGCACCATCAGGAGAATCACAGTAGCTACACTCTGCTACCGTCTACTCCGTCTTGCGTGTCCCCAGAACCATCCAGAGAATCACAGTAGCTGTGCTGTGCTATCGACTGCTTCCTCCTGGGTGTCCCCAGAACCATCCGGAAAATCGCAGCAGCTGCGTTCTGCTATCATGTACTTCATACTGCGTGTGCCCAGCACCATCCAGAGAATCACAGTAGCTGTGTTCTGCTATCGACTACTTCCTCCTGTTTGTGCCCAGCACGATCCAGAGAATCACAGTAGCTGTGTTCTGCTATCGACTACTTCCTCCTGCGTGTGCCCAGCACGATCCAGAGAATCACAGTAGCTGTGTTCTGCTATCGACTACTTCCTCCTGCGTGTGCCCAGCACCATCAGGAGAATCACAGTAGCTGAGTTCTGCTATCGGCTACTTCCTCCTGCGTGTCCCCAGCACCATCCAGCGAATCACAGTAGCTGTGTTCTGCTATCGTCTACTTCCTCCTGCGTGTCCCCAGCACCATCCAGAGAATCACAGTAGCTGCGTTCTGCTGTCGACTACTTCCTCTTGCGTGTCCCCAGCACCATCCAGACAATAACAGTAGCTGCGTTCTGCTATCGACTACTTCGTCCTTCGTGTCCCCAGCACCATCAGGAGAATCACAGTAGCTGTGTTCTGCTATCGTCTACTTCGTCCTGCGTGTACCCAGCACCATCCGGAGAATCACAGTAGCTGCGCTCTGCTATCGTCTACTTCGTCCTGCGTGTGTCCAGCAGCACCCTGCTTCCCCCGTTACCCAGGTATCACTGGGCTTTGGCCTTGTTGCTTTCTGCCAACCTGCCTCTCGATATTCCCAGATGCCTCCTGGCGAATAACTGTGTCCGTTTGCACTTTCGTTTGGGCAGTGATGGGGAGTTGTGGAAAGCATCAGAGGTTAGCGAGCCATGGAGACCCAGAGTTTCCTGATGAGGTAAAGTGGAACAGGCCAAAATCTAAGACGACAGATGAGTGACGTGGGCAAGTCGCATGGCAGATGAAGACGAGGAGAGCGAGGAAACAGAATAGTTTACCGTGGAGCTCTTCAAAAAGAGAGTCGATGCCGTCAGAGTAAGGTGGTGGCTGTGTACCTATGACTCTCAGCCTCTCCATGAAGGTGCCTCCACAGAGGGTAATGTCTCAGAGTTTCAAGAGCTCCTTCACTATCGACTTCATGCAGAATGCAATTGAAACGCTAGCTGTGAAACTCGTTCAGAGCAATATGGTAGGCTTGATTTGTGGAGAATTATGCTTTTCTCTGTCTGTTCACCTCATTTTATATCCTGGCTCAAATATTCCTCTTGCATATAAAACATGCTTGGGATGAAATGAAAATTTGCAGTTTTATTTAAAGAAACCACCCTTGTTGAAAAGTAATGGGACACCAATGGGTTAAAGGTCATGTAATTATAGCAGTTCTGTCTGATTTTGAGTATTCATGATTTCCCTGCTGTAACACAGTCGATTTTTGCCAGTCTGAAGATGAATAGCACTCTGTAATGTATGTTGCTTTTCTTCAGTTTCATTATAGCAGTTTCTGCAGAGGACCTTGCAGTTTCAGGGAGAAAGGAAATGGTATAAGAAATGCTATATTGCCATGGAGCACAAGGAAAGGAAACAGGAGGCATATCTGTTGAAGCCTCAACTGAGGGTTGAGTCCCTACTTTTGTATCATTAAGAAAGGTTCTTAACCTGAATACATCACACTAAAAAAATACACTGGTGTGAAACAAGCGCATGTCGCAAGGTGGAGAGAGTCTCGGTTAATAAACTAGATGCAAATGAATATTGCTTGAAAGCGAAAAACTCGGTTGCTCACTTCCTGAGCACAGTGCAAGCCTTTGAGATGGGCAGCTGGGCTTCAACGCTGCCTCGGCTGGGCAGTGAGGGGGTTAAAACGGGGCCGTGTGGTACACTGGAGCTAAAGCTGGGGTGCCTGTAGCCTGTAATCAGATATGCGCTCATAGCCAGACCACTGCACAGAAAAATTAGCCTTTGAGGTTACCTTATTTATTTTCCAAGAGAGATGTCCTGGAGGCTTGTTGCGTGTCCTTGAGGCCTGTAAAGTTATAAAAAAAAACTGAGGTGAAGCTCTACGAAGGCGATGTTTTGCACAATGGGCACAAACTGTCTGTAGGGCGCAGTTCAGAGAACATTGGACTTACAGTGCCATCTGCTGTTGGTTTCTGGTTGTGGAAAGAAATGTATACATTATCAAATTGTTTTTTTTTTTAAGTTTCTTTTGTTTAGTGTTGCCTGCATCGTACTGTTATGCCCTTGGGACATCCTTGTTATTGGTCAATTTCCTCCAGGTACAAGCCCCAGAAACTTTGTATTGATTATGTTGCTTGAAAATGGATGGATGGATGGATGGATGGATGGATGGATGGACAATATTTAGCAGTAAGACGCACCTACAGAGCAGCGCAGTTACATAGATTTTTTTCCTCCAAAGCTTAATCCAAGTGACTTGCTCTAGTGTAAATATTTTACTTTTGTACTCGTTCTTACTAAAAACTTAAAATATGCTTCCACTGACCTGGAAATGCATGCAAAATTACGCTGTGAAGAGAAGTAGAGGATTGCACTAGACTCCCTTATAAGGTCAAATCAAAGCTGATTAGGCCAGGAGACTCAAGTGCAATAGGAAGGAAGATTGGCCAAAGCTAAAAATCTCCGTGATGTTTATTGGCGTCAGGGTGAGCGGGACAGGACTGAGTCCTGAGCCATGAATAGACCTGTCAAGTTCCCGGCTTGATTTCTGTCTAGGTGTTAAGCGAGAAAGGAACACTTAACAATGTGACATTATTTTACACTGATTTATAATGAATGAAGTAATGGAAGCAATCAGCTTCATCACGGTGAACGTCATCCTGACTACAGTCTAGAAGCCAGTCACTGGGCGGAATGACAGCGTAGAAGACAGATGGATGGAAGATAACCACGGCCTTTTCAGTTAGCAAAATGCAAGTGACTTAGGGGTTCGGGGAGGGGGGAGAGAGACATGATTATTGGGGGAGATTATACAACCCCCTCATCCCCCATCCCGTGATTTATACCCATGGATCATGGTACATTCATGGGAATCTACCCAAGCAGGGCAAATTCTTAAATTCTGAAATAAACGAGATATTCTACATATTCTACAGCTCGTCTGTTAACAGTGCACAGCAAAGGGGATTATCGTAGGCAATATGTGGGGTCCAAATGGCTGCAACTTTTGCACAGGTACCCATACGAAGAACGACGCTTGACCCGTGGTAGCTTAATTAAACTTGAAATTGCTTCCAGCATTTAGACAGATCCTCAGAGCTTTAGACGATAACCTCTGTACTAATATCTTCAGCAATCATACTGGATAAAACACTGTTGATGTTGAAAAGACGGTGTATAACCCAATGGTAACCTAAGGGGGTTGGTGCTCTCCTATGTGCGCACGGATACAGGTTGTTTGACTCCCTGCCTTTCAGGGTTTGTCGCCAGCAGAGGTTCCCCATTGCTCAATTCAGCCTAAGAGCCTTAGAGCAGAATGGCAGGGGGCAACTGTGGGGCAACGAAGATAAATGAGCAGAGCGGCAGAGACCAAAGGGCTCCTGTGCCCGGGAGAGTGTGTGATAGCGCCCAGCTAAATCACCTGACCCGTAGGACCCGTGGGCGGCATCACACAGCTTACATCATCAGTTTGGCGCGGCTGTAGTCTCCGGGACAGACCCGTGTAATGTTTAACGCGCCATGCGGAGTTAAGAGCGCAACGTAATCGACGGTTACCAGGAGTCGTGCCGCTAATCTGCGCTGGCCTCCTCTGGAAGGTGGGGTAACCTGAGAGAAAGCAAAGCTCGCATTACTCCTCAATACGGAAAAAAAACTGCGGGGAGGGGAAAAAAAAAAGCACTGACATGGAGCTAGTTGTAGCGTCTCGGAGGAGGTGGTGCGCTAATTCTGGTTGCTTAGCAGCACTCGGTACATAGTGAGGCAGGGAATGTTATTAGGTACAAGAGCTGCCTCGCGCTCACTTGAGGAAAGTGAAGGAACAAAACGATCGCTACAAAAGGAAAAATAAATTAAACGGCTCTGATAGGCGCAGCAAGTCGTACCCGGGCACAATAAATGTTGCTCATTTCAAGTATTCTGCTCTACAAATGGAAGCTAATTAACGTGCGGATTGCCCAGTAGAGAAACTACCTACACAATGACAGAGAGGCTCAACGTGGCTGAGAATCGGAGTTTCATTTTCTACTTTGGTTAATTACGTCTTTGGACCCTACAATATAAGACAGCTAACTGTCAGTGTCTCTTGCCAAACTGGGCCCACCAAGGAGAGTAGCCTCAACCATCGTGTGGTTCTGCAATGTCTTGGGGCATTACAGGTGAGGGCCGTTATTGATGTGTGTACACAACCCCTGTGCACACAATTATCCCCTAGGAACCAGGGAGTGTGGAAGTGGTTTTCGTACCACGGACAGATTGCCAAGTCCTCTCTTTCTTTGTTCGCACCTACAGGCCATTTCATGTTGGTTTGTAAGTCAGCCGTCTTAACAGAGGCAAAACTTCCTCCTAGCTACACTATCAAATTAGGGAATCCCCTTTCCTGCGCCAGATTAGCTTCTCGTTAGGGTTACACGTCATTGATTGTTGGGTTGAGTTTCGTTCCTTTGATTACACTCAATGAGCCAGGGCCATTTAAAGCCTTTTAATAGCACTAATTCAATATAATGACTCACAAATTAATCATAAATTGCAGAGACTGAACAAGATAAAATGGAAAGATTAAGAGGTATAGTAGATCATTCATCCTGCAAGATCTCCTTCTGTACGCACTGACCATTTCAGAGACAGACTCCCAAATCACATGATCATATATGATCATGTATAGGTTTCCGCAGTATTTTTATAATTCTGTGAGGTTTCTTTTTATCACACAACACAGTCCCTTAAACAGGTGAAAAAAAACCCCAGGACAGAAATCCGTCTCTATTTAATCACATTGGCTGACTTGACACGACTTGTATTTCATCAGCGCCTTTATTAAAGAATCACATTAACATCTGTTATGTGGATACAACGTTCATTCTGGGTGAAAAAGTAGCGTAGTTGGTTTGCATGATGTCAAAATACACGGTAAAGTACTGTTTAGCAGTTGTGTTGATAGTTAAATAAACACAGACATTGATATTTGCTGATAAGCCCGCTATCACCTACGTACGTTAAATAAGAGAAATGTAGAGTAAGATGGGGCAGGTGAAACGGGAATTTCCCTGTGAGGGGTCGACAAAGTGTCATCATTATTATTATTATGATTATTCGTTAAAAATACATAGAAATTCCATAAAATAACACCATAAATAAAACCAGCAGTGTTTCCCACCTGTACTTCACTGTGATGTTTTGGTTAAGTGAGCCACAAGACAGCAGTATGGCTTTTGTAGAAGCAGAATGACTTCAGAACGATACAGAGAGTGTGCTGATCCCTTCTCTGAAGCCCACCAGGGGGATTTTGCACTGGCTGCTCTGACAGACAATTCAGTAATTCTGTCAGTAATTCAGACAGTGAAGTCACAGAGCAGCACACGGCCTACTCGCACTTAGCTTTCATCCCAAGCTCCTGTCCCTACAGTAAAATGCCAGGTCATGTTGCAGTCAGTGTCCGTTAGTGTCATTAATGCTCTTCCGAAAATTACAGCCGGCTTGACCCTTGAAATAGTCGTACCAAAAAGCCCTTCTGCTGGCTGTGCCTGGCTCCACCTTGGAGCAATTAACCATGCTGCGTACATGAATAAAGAAGTACACCAGAAGGGGGAAAGTGAATTAACCCAGGTGCTTGTGCAAATATAGCCAGGGGGCACAGGGTCACAGACATATAAGAATATTCTTTTCTGCTAATAACGTAAAGGAGTGCCTGAGTTTAACCTGAAGATGTGCATAATCTTGACTATCATCTGTCCATCCATCGATCATAGCTGCTTACCCAGTACTGGGTGGCCGTGAGCTCAGGGCCCACCCCACGAAACGCAGGGCAGGGATCACCGCAGGCGGGCTGCTCTATGGACAGGATCGGGAAATATGGATGTTACTTTGTTCTTACTTAACCAGCGCACCATAATATCCTGTATTTTTCTGGTTTTAAGAGTCCAGTTCAATAGGGACAATTTTGTTGAAAGATGAATCAATTTTTTTCCTGCATCTCTATTCCAGGTCTCATTTAACAAAAATGGAATGACAATCTACTGATTTCTCCTTCCTACTAATGAAATCCTGTAATGTTTTTATTGATGCAGTCAATAATGGCCCTGAATATAATCTAGCAAATACTCAATTTAGGCATCTAACTTTCTACAAATGATATTATGTACTGCATTGTGTTCCTTTGTTATTTTTAACTTTGTCATGTTTTAGCTACAGTCGCAAAATGATAATCTAAAGCCTTTAGCAATCAGAACTAAACAGGAGAGAAATGTGAATTGGAGCTGAACAGTAACGTAAATGGGACCCTTTATATTTAGAGAAAACGTTTTTGACGCATTTTTAAATTAAACGACATACTTTAGAATTATAATAACATGCATATAGTGATATATAAACTACTTTAACTTTCAGCACTGTTACTCAATAGGATTATTTTTACATAAACAACTAATGAATAGTATGATTACTATGTAATCATTGTCAGCGTGCCTAAAAGCTTTTCGAAATATGCAGAGGAGACTGCTTGTATGACAAACACTTCAGCACTCTGAAAACGCGAGCGTCTGTGGGCTCCTCGCATGCGATTACATTTTAGACATTATTAATTTCCCCTCGCACGCAGACACACCTGAGGAGTGCGCGATGGTCGGTTCCCTTGACAACCGCAGAATGGGATTATGATATCTGGACGCACACAATAAGGGAACCAGAGACAAGGCCTGCGATGGAAACTTCAGTGTTGATCCGCAAGATCAAACACGCTGTGGAGGACAGGAAATAGAAACAGACCTAAATGGGACCATAATTACTCCACCCGCTGAGCACATTTGGACCACAGAAATTGTAAATCGAGTTACCTACCATTACTTAAATTCAGCTTTCATGTATCATTGTGAGATTATACCTCTACATACACTAAACATTCCACCTCTAAAATTACGCAAATATCGAAATAATTATATATATTTTTTTCTTTGAACAAATATAGTTGTAGACATTCAGTGCCATTATATATTTATATTATGCAGCTACACCTATTACGCCTGTTACGCTGATACCTACCGTATGTGAGGCCTATGGGCATGAATCAGGAAGCAGGATTTCGGGGTTACCAAGATAACTTGTTGGATTAAAGTAGTCCGGTCTAAAAGTAAGTGTTTGAAGATAACGTCAGTTTAAACTGGGATACTTTAAATCCAACAAGTTATCTAGCTAACCAACAAATCTCGCTTTGTGATACAGGCCACTGGTTAATGTGATACATTGCATTGCATTGTTAATAAGCAATGCAAAAGTTCTTCGGGATTTTTTTAATATTTAAGTTGCCACCTGTCCCGGAAAAATAATATTCTTTCTCGGGACACAAACTGTCCCGGTTTTTTTTTGTGAAAATGAACGTCTAATTTAGAACTTCATAGTTTCAAATAAAACTTATTTTCCTTCTACCGCTGTTTGTTTTCTTCTTGGTCATGCTTATGTATCAAATCCTGTATCTGTAAATTGTTTAAAACTGGTATAAAAACAGCGACTATTGGATTGTCTGTACTTTTGTTTGATTGGTAGCAGAAATACTTAGCTTAACTTGTTACCTAGCAACTGTACGGACTGTCAGTCTGCAGCGCGCATCTACGTCCACGTCAAAGAAAACGCGATTTTATTGTACAACTCAGATGGGGCGAAACGAGAAAACTTTTCTGAATAGATAAAGCACAACCAAAGACACTTGGGGGGATATTGCACGAAGCAGAATTTCCCATTTAGCTGGATAACTTAAGCGAAACGTGAAAACTGACCAATAGGAGGAGAGATAAGCGACCTTCTTATTGGACAATCCATATATTTGGCTTAGGATATCTGGCGAATGAAAAAGACTGCTTTGTGGAATACCCCCTCCCCGTTCTCCGCCACACGTGGTTCGTATCCATCCAGATTTTCAGTTAAATATGAAGGAAAAGCAGGTTCATTGATCATGCTTTGAGTATAAAGCATTCATAGGGGGACAACAAAAAGGGATGAGAGACACATGGAAATGAGGTGAGAAATGTCAGTGTTAGGTTGTCCAAATTCATTAAGTAAAAAGGTTGTTTATAATTTATTATGATGCGTATAATAATACGAGTATACCCTCGGACATATAAGGTAGACAATGTGTATTTACTCATTAAAGCACAAAAATCTAATGTCGAAAGGGACAACAGCTGACCAAAGAGCCCAGAAGGAGTGCAACTGTGTCTGCGTCAGGACAAATAATGTATAAGCAAGCATGTTGCTGAGGCTGGTTCGCCGCCCATGCGGAGCGGCAGGACGAAGCACATACCTAATGGAGATTGTAGTTATGTATGCCAGAATCATTTTATCATATGGGTCAGTTATTTTTATATGTTTGTGTGAAACTGTACCGTAAACAGTGTTAGTCTTTAAAATCTTTCTAAATCACGTCCTTTCACAATGTGTCCACCCCCACCGCCGGTGTAATGAGAAACTCCTTCCGACACCACTACTTACAGTATATGTCAGATAGCAGGGGTTTGTTAATAACGCGCTGTGTCTGAGCCGTCATGCGCTGACGCCTGGTTTGGCCGTGGGTGCACGGTCCCCTCGCTGGGCTCCCGAGAGGAGCAGGCAAGTCTTCACCATGAAATGGCAGCTCAGCCAGTAGGAAATGCAGACACTGACCAATATTCTTATACGAGAGCTACACGAACTGAGCAAATGCAGCTGCAGTATAGCCTCCTGGACGAACAGCATTAGTTACCGAGCCTCAGTATGACACCCTGTCGTCTGAGCCTCGCTCAGTCAAGACGGGGCTGCTAATGAAATACAACTTTTCGCTTAATTACCGATGTCAAAATAATTAATTAAATTATAATTACTCGGCAGGAATCATATAAATTCTACAGGAACCAGAAACCATAATAATCAATAATAATTATCCTGCTTAATGAGTCTGCGACGAAATTGTCTAGAGATTTTTGTTAATTGTAAAAAAAAAAATTACTTTATCAGGGAAGTGCGGGGGCTTAACGGGGGGCGTCGAAGTGTCTCACACAGGAAATCTGTGCAAAGTGTGTTTTGTATTCCTGAAGAAAAATCTTCCATAACACTTATTCAGTACACGGTCGCAGTTTAAAATAACCTGAAAAGTAGACTGAGGATGAAACATCGGTGAGCCACAGAAGGGATAATTAAGATCTTAGATAGAAAAACATCATTAACATAATCAATGGAGATGAGGAGAAAATAAAACAGAAAATTGTTGTCTTTTAAGTTGAAATGATCCTGCTTTAATTCAGGGGAAATGTAATTAAAATCCGACTATGGATTTATTTATTTTTTTCCGGGATGGTACCGTGAACAACAAATAAATAATGTTTAGTATTAATATTCACTGACAAAAATACCAAAAAATACTTCCGTGTGATGAGGTTTCCAGTAGCCTATAAATTAAATTTAAATTCTGTTTTTTATGTATTTCCGGATGAACTAAAGAATGAATTCATAAGACGGTTAGATCAATTGCAGCGCAGTGTGTACCGTAACACTGGGGGTCCCGTCGGGGTGCTGATTCCGCCTTCCACGACCCCCGGCTGCTGCCCCATGGCTCACAGTGCCACCCTGACGCCATGGCATGAACTCAACCGTGCAACCGAAGGATGTGACTATAGAGCAAAACATGATCCGAATCTGAGTTCCACTGCCCATGCCTTTCACCCAGTTTCCCACAGATCATTTATTGCAAATGCGTATGGCAAGCTTTGAGTTTGGCCAAACCTTTGGATTGTATAATGACTGACACACATAAACAAAATCAGTGTAAATATTAAGTGATTTCTCCTTGGGGATCGTTTTGCTGTTAAACAATTTATTTATCAAGCAGAGCAATTATACGGCAAACAAGCCATCGAATGTGGATAGGGGAAGCGACCCCTCACAGGCCCTCTGGGTATCTCCTCTCATCAGCCAGTCACGGCGTCAGGAAGCTGATTTCCCCGGGGAGCGGGGCGTCGCGAATTTCTTAGGCGGTAGAAAATGAAATTAATAACGGCGCACGCAGAAGCCACCGGCGCATAACTCAGATCGCTGGCAGCCCGTGAGCTTTATCTACGGTGGGGAGATTCGCCGCCTTCAATTAGCGCGTGAAGGAAGGGGGCGGTGACGCAACGGCGACCCCGAAAGGGCCCGGTAAACACTGCGCTGGAACCCGTCACAGAAATAATTCTTCTGGAAGCCTGTTTTCTTTGTGTTGGTTCTGACTGTATTAAAACATCCCTTTACCAAAATGATCAGAGTCTGATATTTCAATTCTTTACTGGAATACCTTAAACGCCAGAGACAAAGAAATAGACAAAGGCCTCATGATTCTGTACCTGATAAATAATTGTAAGATGGATGGGTGGAAAATAAAAGGCGACAGGGGTTGGATTCCAACCCACAGCCTTGCAGGTGAGATAACGTGCTCAGCTTCCATAGAAACATATGTATTCAATCTGGTTTTAAGTAAACTGCTAGTTTCCTATCAGCTTGAAGCTTATTTTTCTTTGTACTATTTAAGTTAATCAAAGTCCAGCGTTTTGATGTGTGCCTTTTGAACAAAGAGCAGCCTACGGATGTACCTATCCTGAATGGTATGGAAATCAGTAAGTGCTTCTAAAAACATGACTTCAGACTGTTCCATTTGACATGGTGTCTGAATTTATGCTAGAATATGAACGAAACAACAAACCTCGGTTGTACAAAGATGTGTGACAGGCAAATTAAAAGTATGCATCTGCATGCCTAGCTAGATGGCATGAGGCTCACTAAGTGCAAATATGGAGCGGAAATCTGCCACATACTGGATTAATAATACATCTCACTTTATTAGCACCGAAGGGCTGAGAAAGATTGGGAAATGAAATATGAGTTAATAAATATATCATGAATTGAAGGAATGTGCTATATAAAATTCTTCTTGAAGCTGAAGTTTTGTGATTTTTAAAAATGATTTAATTATTATTATTTTTTTTTTACTTTCTCACTTTTAATTTGTGGAAAGTGAAAATATGTGGTATTTTGTCAAGATGGCATCCTGATATGCAGTGTGGTCTGCATACACTCAAGCAAACATATATTGGCTATGCAGTGGTGACTCAGTGAATAGTGTTGTGTATTCATTCCACTCAGGGCGAGCTTTTGGATTTTACCTCTGCTGTGTGAGTGTGTGTGTGTGTGTGTGTGTGTGTGTGTGTGGTGGAGGGGGCATGTACACTTATATGGATAAAAGTATTGGGACACCAGGACCAAGAACTTTAATAACATCTCATTCTAAATCCATTAATATGGAGTTGGCCTCCCTTAGCAGCTATAACAGCTTCCACTCTTCTGGGAAGCCTTTCCACAAGACTTTGGATTGTATCTGTAGGAATTTCTGGCCATTCATCCAGAAGAGGATTTGTGAGGTCAGGCACTGTTTAACATGAAGGCCTGGCTCACAATCTCCATTCGAGTTCATCCCAAAGGTGTTTGATGGAGCTGAGGTCAGGGCTCTGTGTTGGCCAGTCAAGTTCTTCCACACCAAACTCACCCAACCATGTCATTATGGACCTTGCTTTGTGCACTGGGGCACAGTCGTGCTGGAACAGGAAAGGCCCTTCCTTCCCCAAACTGTTCCCACAAAGTTAGAAACATAGAATTGTCCAAAATGACTTGATATGCTGAAGCATTAAGAATTCCCTTCACTGGAACTAAGGGGCCAAGCCCAACCCCTGAAAAACAACCCCATACCATTATCTCTCCTCCACCAAACTTTATACTCAGCACAATTCAGTCAGGCAGGTAACGTTCGTCTGGCAGCCGCCAAACCCAAACCCAGAGTCATCCGTCTGACTGCCAGACAGAGAAGAGCAATTCATCACTCCACAGAACAGGTTTCCACTGCTCCAAAGTTCAGTGGCGGCGTGCTTTACACCACTCCATCCAACGATTGGCATTGTGCTTGGTGATGTGAGGCTTGCATGCAGCTTCTCAGCGATAGAAGCCCATTCCATGAAGCTCTCGGTGCAGTTTCTGTGCTGGAGGAAGTTTGGAACTTGTTGTTATTGAGTCAACAGAGCGCTGGCGACTTTACATACTATTACATACTCTGCGGCTCAGCACTCGGCACCCCAGCTCTGGTCCTGTATGTGGCTTTACCACTTCGTGGCTGAGTTGCTGTTGTTCCCAATTGCTTCAACTTCACAATAATACCACTTACAGTCGACCATGGAATATCTAGCAGGGAAGACATTTCACGTAATTCACCGAGCTCTTCAGAATTACCCATTCTTTTACCAATGTTTGTAAATCTGACTGCATGGCTAGGTGCTTCATTTTCTATACTTGTGGCAATGGGTCTGAATGAAACTCCCGAATTCAGTGATTAAGAGATGTGTCCCAATACTTTTGTCTATTATTCCATTGTGTGAACCATATGTTCGTACAATGTGATAAAAAAAACAAAAAACCTGGCATTTTGACCTTGTGGGTGACATTTTTCCATTCCCCACACAGGGAAACTCAGTTTTGTAAAATTTTGTGAATGCAATCAAAAACTAAAAATGCCAAAAGTCTTGTATTTTGTTTCGTTACTTATGGTTAAGGTTAAGTGTGGGTAGGGGTTAAGGTCGTCATTGTTGGGATTGTAGTTATGCCCATATGAATGGAAAATTCCCAGAATGATATGATTACCAACATGTGTGTCTGTCTATGTGTGTGTGTGTGTAGAGTGTGTATGTTCTTTCCTGCCTCACGTGGGGTTTCTACCTACAATCCAATGACATACAGGCGAATTGGCATCTCTAATTTGCCTGCGGCGTTCCAGCGATGGACCGATATCCTGTCCAAGGTGTACCCCTACCGTGCACTCACGCTGCCTGGATTAGGGTCCAGACCCCTCTGTGATGCTGTCCAGGATAAATGGTTGCAAGATGGATAGATAAATGTATGTCTTGTGCCAACCAGGAACCAGCCACTCTTCCATTCCTCAAAGACTCCTTCTTTTCTATAAATGTCCTTCCACTTTTCTTAAATATGAGGCCCAGTTTCATTATATAACCGTGTTGATGTCTAAATGAGTCAGCAGTTTGGTCTTGGATCTGAAGTCCAATTAGGCTAAAAGCTTTACTGGCTACTTTTAAACTTTCTTTTATCAATAACATCCATGATTCCAACCCCTCTAATACTCAACAAGGGAAGAAACTTCTAGCTAATTAAACATGTCCCTAATCTTTGAACCCTGATAAGATAAATGGGTCATTTCAGTCCCTTGTCAGAATCTTATTTCACACCTTTTGTAGCAACAAAGAAGGATTAATTTCACATACTTTGTAAACAAGGCCAAGTGGACATTTGTTTCCTTGGGAATGGAGCGGAAGAGTGCAATTAGAGCTGGCCGTTCAAGGTATTCAGTAGGTGTCTCTTTGCATAGACAGACCCTAATTACCATTTGCTGCTTGTGTCCCCCATAGGCTATGGGCATGCAGCCCCAGGCACGGACGCTGGGAAGGCTTTCTGCATGTTCTACGCCGTCCTGGGCATCCCACTCACGCTGGTGATGTTCCAGAGCCTGGGTGAGCGCATGAACACCTTCGTCAAGTACCTCCTGAAGCGTATCAAGAAATGCTGCGGCATGCGGATCACGGACGTTTCCATGGAGAACATGGTGACAGTGGGCTTCTTCTCCTGCATGGGCACGCTGTGCATTGGGGCCGCCGCCTTCTCCCATTATGAGGACTGGAGCTTCTTCCAGTCGTATTACTACTGTTTTATCACATTGACTACCATAGGATTTGGGGACTTTGTGGCTCTTCAGAAGAACCGGGCCCTGCAGAGGAAGCCCCTATATGTGGCCTTCAGCTTCATGTACATCCTTGTGGGCCTGACGGTCATCGGGGCCTTCTTGAACCTGGTGGTCCTTCGCTTCCTGACCATGAATAGTGAGGACGAGCGGCGGGACGCGGAGGAGCGAGCCTCGCTGGCGGGCAACCGTAACAGCATGATCATTCACATCCAGGAGGACCCCCAGCATGGAAGGCAGCGCTACAAGGGCGACGTGACGGACCTGCAGTCCGTCTGCTCGTGCATGTGCTACCGCTCGCACGAGTTCACCAGCCGCGTCGTCTCCCAGCAGAACTCCTTCAGCTCCCAGCTGAACCCCCAATACTTTCACTCGGTCTCCTACAAGATCGAGGAGATCTCCCCCAGCACCCTGAAGAACAGCTTCTTCCCATCTCCCGTCAGCTCGGTCTCTCCTGGCCTCCATAGCTTCACAGACAATCACCGGCTAATGAAAAGGCGGAAATCGATTTGAGCTTACAATAACGTTTAGCTTTTCGATTTATAACTTAGATTCCAAATGCTGCTCCCACCAAATGTCGTTTTAGCACTTTTTTTTTGGGGTTCAAATACTCACACACATTAATGCGCACACGGGAAAAAGGACACACCGACACACGTTTGGTTTGCGTCACTCACGACTGAGGGGTGCAAAGCATGACGCATGGATATATAAATGTCTTTTTCGTTTTATTTTCCTTCCAGACGATTAAAAAAAAAAATATCATACCTTATTATCTTACACATACAACACATTAACCCTCCCACTTTGGACGGGTTCGAGTAATACCGTGTCATACCCACTCCTACATCCTAAAGCTTCAGTTAAGGGATGGGTGGAGAGAATTATTTTCGAAGTGCATATGTCTGTCTTACCAAGACTTGAATTGATCGCAGCTGTGCGATGCCAGTGCCACAGTAGAGACAGAGATAATTTTAAAATGACTTTAAAGCATCGAGTATTATTTTCTATAAGCAATTATATTTAGAAAAAGGAGACTGGATTCTTTTACATCGATGTAATCATGCCAAAATACTAGCCAACCAGAGCATGTGCATTAAATGTCAAAAAAAATGGGTGTGCGATGGATATTAGAATTTATTTCAATTGTTTTTCCATTTTTTAAAAGGAGATTTAATATATGGTATATGTATCTGTACATATGGTTTTTCCAGATCGTGTAAAAAGGGCGAAGCGTAAGCTTTTTTAAAGCTGGCCAGTTATTGGATGCATGTACTTTATAAAATTGATTTGCTTACTGAGAAAGAGGGAAAAAAAGAATAGAAATCTAGCAGTTGAATTAAAAGTTAAAAGCAAATAACCTTGGAATGTTTTTTTAGAGAAATATCTTGTTTGTTCTCTTTTTATTTCCCACTTTATATAATTTCGATAACTAAGGCTAGACGAAACTGTATCGCATCTTTGCTTTCTGGCTGTTGATTAAAATATCTTATTTGTTCAAGAGACGAATGACGTGAAATGGGTTATTGTAATATTTGCTCTCAGGTTTAGGATGGATGGAACTCTTTTTGCTTTCTAACACTGGAGCGACGGTATCTGGCGTTTTTGAATATTAATGCTGAGCTCTCCCGTCTGCATGACATAGACATATCAATCTTTTTGTTTCTTTAAAAGGCAAATGTAAACATTTTCTCAGGAAAAGCTCATTTGAGATGCATCATCTTGTTATGCGAGGTTTCCTGCCAGATCGAGTGCGTTTTGGCTAGTTGTATGCCACAGTGCTGCCCTCGGTGCGAGCGACTGCAGAGCTGCCGAGGGCTGGAACACTTTATGAGCAATTCTGTAAGAGGGTTGGTGGCAAAGGCAGGAATCCATGCATTAAATGGCCACGCCTACTATTCAGCCTGATGTCAAGGACGGCAAGATAAAAACAATGGTGTGTCAAGGAACGATCGAGGGAAAGAGTCATTTCTAAAACCACAAATCACAGACCTTCTTCCCCTCCTCCATTCCTTGGGCTGTTAAGGCTGCCGTTGTAAATAATAACACTGTAATTACTGTGTGATACCTTAATACTCTCCGGAAAAGCAGAACGGTGCTAAGCCAAATGGATGATGTCATTCTCATAGCGTTTCTGAGCCCTCATAGGTTCATTTGACACACTAGTTGTTTTCTTTGCGCTCACCGAGTTCACGTCAGGGTAGCACTGTTTAGTGTCATTGTTTTTCTCTCACCATGTGGATCGTTATTTAAGGGAGACCCATCCTGTATTTTCCACTGTATGTAAAAAACTTGACTGCTTCTCTGTGACCATTCTGGTTCTCTGGAGTCTAACCCCTGTGTCTGACCAGCTACATATGAACTTTGGCCACAAGGGTTCAAACACAATTGTCCTCAGTGGAATGACTCTTCCAACTGGCTATTGGTTATGATATGTTTTATGATGTGATTTTCTATGAAAGGCTTGGATGTGCACGGGATACATTCCAGAGATGACAAAATGCTGTGGGAAACTTATGAAATAAACGTAGATATTTATTTTGGGCTTGTAACATGTACGTTAATTTCTGAATGATTCTGACTCACAGTTTGAAAATGATACTCATTGAAGTCTTACTTTACAACTGAGCAATTCCACCCCCTCAAATTATTGAACAAGCTTATATTTTATTAAGGTAGAGGTAAATGTAATATACTGATCTAAATAAAATATTTTATAAATAATATATAGTATTGTAGGACATTATCCACTGTAATTTAGAAAGTGCACAATGAATTTGCTTTTTCATTTTTTTATTTCCTTTCATGTATAATTTACACACCTGCCGTCATCTATTCTGGTGCCATTCAGTTTATCAGGTCATATATTTTGATACTGTGTCTAGAAATGGTGTTATATTTATCTCAAAGAGCAAAACTGTAGTTAAAATTAGCTAAACTCAGAGCCCATGCGCCAACACCAGCACCGTCCCATGTGCAGTCCAGGCTAATTTATATAATTCCTCTCTATATTTTATAACCAATCAGGACTCAGAATAATTGATAGAAATTCCAGTTCATGGGAAAACCTTTTTTAAACTCTTTTTGATGCAATCTCTGCAACGTTCTAATAGCAAAAATTAATGTGTCTTTATTTTCCATTTAAACCTTCACTGTATGAATAACGCACATAGTGACTGTAGTTACAGTGACTACAGAATTGCTCATAAACTTTGGATCCTTGATAAACATTCAGCAATGCAGAGTTTTTTTTTTCCTGGGAATTTGGGTTATATCCGATTAATTTTATGCTGTCTGCGCAATTTGTTAAGCAATGTGAATGCATTCAAAAAGAAAATATGTGTGCATCTTTCAGCTGGTCCATGTGGAAAGAGGATGCCGTGGCCTTGAAGGGCGTTGATCTGTAGCTGCGGACTGGGACCTCCACTCCCTCAGCGTCACAGGAAGGAGGGAGGTGGCTCCGTGCCAGCAGACGGGCGCCTATGGGATGTTTGGTTGTGACTCTGTGATGTGGGCCAACAGCATTCATCAAACGTGACAACAGAAATTCACTCGGATTTTCGTCATCCAAAATCAGAATTTTAAGAATTACCACTGTGGTCCAAGCTTGATTCTTGTATGTGGAGTGTTTCACCTCCTTCAGTTCTTCTTTAGTCCTATTTATTTGTTTTTCTTAATGTGCTACAAAGCAGCTATGTGCATGAACTGAAAACTGTTCTTTTTTTTTCTTTTGGAATGCTTGGATAACGAGGGATATGAATATTTCAATATGAACATTTCAGTTTCCCCTGTCTTTGTTCTGCCTCTGAGCAAATGTAAACGAGACAGGATCTGCAGGTGTACGTTAGTTTTTATAACCAGTAGCTTTGAGAAATTCCGTCGATAAAGTGCGACTCCTGGGACACAAACTGCGGTGGGGAAAACTGCGTCACTTCTTGTTTGTTCAAATTAAAACTCAAATTGTACTTAAAAACAGGTAACTGACCTTTGGATTTTTTTCGTTATTAATTTTCCTGCCTGTATTGCTTTATACAATGTCTCAGTATCACCCCAAAATCTTTGATCTTTGAGGCAAATGCTAATTTATTTATATTAGCACCACAAAGAACGTTAAATTATGTTATCCCTAACTATACGTAATATCACATATATTCATAGATAATACACATATATAATTGTATATCATTAGCAAAAAGTAAAATAGAGAAAACTGAGGAAAAGAAATACAATGTTACGATACAACATATGAAAACTGATCGAGTTCATACCTTACGACTTATTTGCATTATAGTTAAAAAATGATGTTCGTATTCTAGAAAATCTATGCATTCCATTAAATATTACTATACGGTGTTTGAAAAGAAGACTCACTGTTAAGGGTTAAACCTTTCTCATTATATCAACGAAGAATCAGTCATTGTGGATTTTTATTTTCAAAGGAGGGAGTTCATGCCGGGACATTTAAGAACTTAATGACATGGTCACTCAGGTAAATTGTAATTGGTTCATTCATATAACTGATGTGCTGAAAAGATGCAAAAGTTATTATTACCGAAGTTGCTGTAGTGTGTGATGCTGGTGCTGAGGGATGAAATTAGAGAGTAAAGAAGGTTAATTATGAATGTGACTGACCTGATTTTCTCAAGACAGTAAAAACAGAGCTGTTGTTATCGTAGCCCTTGTGTGGAGGAGGTGCTGAGGAGTTAACTCCTCGGGTGACTCCTCAGGTGACTCTTCGAGTGACTCATCGAGTGACTCCTCAGGTGACTCTTCGAGTGACTCCTCGGGTGATTCCTCAGGTGACTCCTCAGGTGACTCCTCGGGTGACTCCTCGAGTGACTCCTCAGGTGACTCCTCGAGTGACTCCTCAGGTGACTCCTCGGGTGAGCGCATACCACCAAACCTGAGGTTTTTGTTAACTCTCAGTTTTGACCTGTTGCCACAAAATGGACTGTCAACAGGATGCAACAAGTGCTGAATAGTTTGGGGGCTTTAAATAGAGGATGTCTGCCTTCTGCTCATGTGCTCTGCTGTAATAACATCTGCCAGAAACCACAGCTTAATAGGTTTAAGCTTGATAATATAATTTGTTCATTTAAAATGGCAATAATTGTAATTATTTTTTAAGTATTTGATTAAAAACAGTTTTGCTTCTTTTAACTTACACTGCTAATATAGACTTTTATTAATAATAGTACTTTATAAAACTCAGACTCATTTGCATTCTTTTATTGACCAGGTGCTTTTATCAAAAGTGACCTACAACTAAGAAAGCAGGGGGCAGCTGGTTCCTGGAGCAGTTGGGGGTTAAGGGCCTCGTTCAGGGACCCAATGGGTGAAATCGCACTGCTGACCATAGGCCATGAGCTGGTGACCTCATATTCATGAACACTGCTTCCTAATCTGCTCATCGGCACACCCCCCCAGGACTGAAGCCTTCTCCAAATATCCAAGCTTCCAATGTACTGGGAAGTTTTTTTTATGAAAACAGATTTCTCGCAGCGAAGTGCTTTGACGGCTCCTGCTTAGTGTATTACTGGCTACAAAAATAACGTATTTTTATGAAGTGTCCACCACTGCTAAGCTAATGCGCAAACACAGACTTCTGGGTTTAAGGAATCCTCCACCCTAATTAACCTCAATAAGAACATGCGCGAAGCGGGGACTTTGCCCTAAAAAATAAACAGTTGATCCTGGCATGTCAGCACCGAAGAAATCGATTCATGTGTATCAATCAATTGACCTATAGGGGAGGTTCATATTCAAAAAGGTGCTGTGGGAGAGGGCAATATGGCTGAACAACCGAGGCCTACTCCACGTTTTACACAAAATATACATAAAAGACCTGCCCTGTACAGGTCTGAGAGCTGCCAGTCTCATTGAACATTTACTGGAGACTGACAAACCGAAATCGACGCGTACATACGGTGAGAGTATCTTCCGGGCTACTGCACAGTATGTGGGGATGAAAGAAAAAAAACGCCACGACAAGGTTTGTTAAAGTCTCTTTTTGTGTCTAAAAAGATAACTGATCCTCCCCCCCCCCCGATCGTCTTTGCGCCGCAAAGAGACGAAGGAGGCTCCACATAGCCATGGGGGGGGGCGTGAGGCACAGCCGCAGGCTACAAGGTGGAAGGCAGAGCGCGGGGAGCGGGACAACAGCAGCGCGGCTTTTTACTGCCGCGGCACGTCTGCGTTTCACAAGCCCCCAGGAAAAAAAGCAGAAAACCTTTGAAGTGATGTGTGCATTCGGAGCATTCAGAACTACAACCTGATGCGTGGGGGGTGGGAGGATGGGAGGTAGGTACATGCCTCTCAGCATGCTAATAAGTAATTATGGTACATGCAAAATGATCTCCAAATGATCGAGGACACCAGCGCCCAGGGATTGCACAGTAGTAATTAAGTGTAATTACTGCTAGCCTAAAATGTATATGAGATAAAATGGTCCCAGCACACTTTCTGGGCCTTGTAAATATCATTTTTGAGCATGTAATGCATTTATTACTGTTCACTAATGAAGCGTGCAGCTGTGGTGGGAAGAGGAGTTTGCACGATCCAAACCCAGTTCAAGCTCCTTAAAGTGAAGGATTATGGGTTTTATGGTGTGAATATTTAGAGCCTCTGGCTGTATTGTCAGTATTTCCAATTTAGCCCCGTAACAGGTACCACCAGCAAACAGTAGTGAGTAAATATATCTAAATATATTTGTATTCTGAAAAGGAAAAAAATAAGTTTTTTTTTTCATATGAATGATAGCTGGATGTAAATTAATGCTTGGCATCCCAACGAAATAATTTGGCTCTGTATTCAGCGGGGAAAGTATTGAAGCTTACTTATTACCACATCCGCTGCTAACGTTTTCGCTGGATTGTACCTTCTTCGTTTTTTTGCTGCAAAGAGAGAGAAACGTGGGATTGGAACCTCATGCAGGAATGTAAAAGGTCTGAATTATACAAATGACTTTTTCATTCCTTGATGAGACAAAAACTGCAGAAATATAGCAGAAAAGCATTTTAATCGTACAAAAATCAACACTTTATTTTTGATTATTAAAACACTTTTTCTTTGGTAATAGCCCTGACCAGTTGTTTGCATAATGGATTCCATAATCAATAAATGTAATAATCGATTGACTTAAATTTTTGTCTTCAAACCCTAAGATGGTAATGGCTCATGTTCTCGGCTTGAGCTAGAAGATGAAAGCTCTGCTTGGGACCCATTTGTTTCCATTAGGGCTGAGTCTGTGTTTCGAGTGTTGGCTTTGATCTTTCTGCATGAGGCACTGGTGAATGGATAGAATCTCATTACTGTACATTTGTCAGTACCATCCACGCCGAAAACCATTTTTTGTTGCTAAGAAGAGAGATTTCTGCTTTTCACCCCCCCCCCCCTTGCAAATTGAGGGAACAGTTATTAATACATGTCGTGTGCCAGACTGGCTTAACTTTTAAATGCAAAAATCAAATCAGCTATGATAAAAATAATTGTTTACACTGATGGCAGCTCGTGTGTCTGGCAGTCTTGGCTAATCTCAACTCATATCAAACCATAATTGCAGGAGAACTTCTGCCAGATGGTGCATAAATGAACAGTAGTGAAGATGATGAAATCCTCTCTACATTTAATTAATGCAGAAAGGTTGCGATGGCACATGCACGCCACGCTCTACGCGGTGAAGCCACTTAGCGTAAAATTGGTAAACAGTAGTCAACAATGGCAACGATGTGAGTGTGCAGGGTATCTATATGTGTATTACAGTGACAGTCAAATGGCTCTGTCAAGTTAGGCTGTAAAGGTTCTTATAAAATGCCAATGAAAATGTCTCAGTGAAAAAAAAACACACAACTGTCCCAGGCCCATGTAACAGCAGGACCTTCCTGGTTTATTATGGAACATCTAACCTTTCCTGATAGCAGTCCACACCTCAGATCCTAGTTTCCCATGGGTCAAATGCCAAGGGCCAAAGCAACTGGTGCAAGGAATGGCTGACTGTAGGCAGGGATTTGCAGCACAGTAGCGGAACACAGCTGACTCTTGAGGGTTGTAAAGGATGACTCACTGACATATAACCACTATACTGGACTCTTGGTTGATTTAGCAGTTAAATTAGTAATGGCTACGGAAATTATTGTACATTAGACAATGAACCTATGGTACCACCCAACCAGACCCAGGAAAGACCTCATTTACTGTCAGTGGTGCCCCCACCTGTACGCCAAATACTCTAATAATAGTACGAGATGCGGAGCGCGGCTGCTTTTTAAGGGTTACATTGGGCATGTTTTCCTGGAGAATCGCTGCAGGATAACGGCAAACGTGGCCCACAGACATCCTACACCCAGCCAAAATCATGGACCAAAACCATCTATTCTTGAATGATTTTGAGTTTAAATTCTGAAATTTTTCTACATTAGGCAATATCCAAAATATTAAGACATTATTCTCAAAATCCATTACCATTAAAACCTTCGGTGACGACCTGTTGGATCTTTAAGACACTCCGGTACACACAGCGAACACTCTTCTTTCATACCAGGTCTTCTGGTACCTCCAGCTTATACAGTACCTTCCTTGAGACCAGAGGCTTATTCTGCCCTTGGTGGTGGGCCATCCCACTTGTGAAAGGCTTACTAACTTCCAACACTCCCGAACTGCACAATTCGACTGTGCAGGACCTTAATAGTAACACAAATATCACTGTAATACACAAATAATATGATCCCATCAAACAAGCCGGACAGCTTTGGGTTCTATTACCAAGCTTCCCCTCTCTTCCCTCTTACTCTCTAAAAAGGAGCCTGTTATTTTTTTCCTCAATTGCTGACTGCATCCCAGCTGCATTGAAGATGCTGGTGATTCTTGCACTATTGCTTACAGACCAGGTTTGCTTATACTCCCTGTGGTATAATTTTGTTACCTAATACCTATATGTGACGTTTCATCTACTGCTCTTGACTGTATCGTGCTGGTACAGTAATTGTGAGATTGCCACACGCTGTCTTTAATGGCTGTTTTACTCCTAAATGCGAACTGGCTGTAGTTAAGAGGATTTCTTTAGTTCTGATGGGTTCTCAGTGAGAGTTATGTACCCTGTCTGGTGTGAATGCTAAGTGAGAATGGCCTCCGTCCTTCCCATCCTACACTGACTGCTTGTCGTAACAGCACGGGTAACGCAGATCAGTAAACAGTGATCATCTGTAATTAATGGTCCTTCTTTCACCTGAGGAAGGGTGGGCCCTCACAGGTCTCTGTGTCCCGGGGAGTGGCCCCAGAAGGACAGAGCAGCGTTCCTCCTGGGTTTAAATGCGGCGGGCTGTGCACTTGCAGATGGCCACTGCGTACGGTGTGGCGTGCGAGATCAATGGCTCCTGCTGTCGCCATTATGGTTCCTAATGCTAATGGTTATCGGGCTGATGGGTAGAACTGGGGGCTGATGGCTGCAAACCAGGCTCGGGGCTTAAAGACAGCTTTCAGTGTGAGGAGGACGTGGTCTGTGCTGACAGCCACACGAAGGATGAGTGGGGGAAAATTGAGCAAAGAAAAGCAAGGGAGAGGAGCCACTTTGCAGCTGTTGCCTCCCAACGAGGATTCAGTGGGTGTGAAACAGTCCCTGCTCATCCCTCCACACACCCCAGTAATTATGCTGTCAGGCCTGGACGTCAGGGTTCTGCAGAGGGGACACCATAAGAACAGTGGTGGAGGTAACGCTGACTATTCTCAGCATTAAGCCTGTAATTTTTTCGCATCGCGAATGATCACGTAGGCCGAGTCAGTTGATGGAGAGGATTGGTTCTTTGCTGTATGAAAAGGCCTTTTAATAAACAGGTGCTGGGACGGACCCCGTTCTGCGAAACGCCGCCAAGCTTGTTGAAATCACTGCCATTGTATTCGCATCTAGAGTATTACGTGTGAAGTTTAAATCCATCATTGTCTCAGCGGGGCTAGCATGATTGTTGCTATGGTATCGGAGATTGAGTGGGGATGTGGGTCAAGCCGACATCGAAGTAAAATTTGCAAGGAGCACAGTCAATGTATTTATAATCGCGTTAAAAACCTGGAAAATGTGATGTGCAATACAATTTGAGAAACTTTAGACATTTTTTTTGCAAGCACTCTATGGCCTGCAAATGTCATATAACAGAGCAGCTTTGGGACAGTTGGCATTGTTGCCGTGCATCTATGCCAACAGCCCGTATCGAAGATGGTGTTGGGCACTGTCAACATCTGTTAGAGCTCAGCAAAAGGTGCCTTAATTCTGCTAACCTGGTTGTATGGTTGATGTCATGCCAGGTTCTGCTGCAATCCTGGTGGGCCGGATCTTGTGACTTCTGTCAGGTCTCGTGAGTGTCGCTGTTCTGTTCCTCATCCCATTGGGCTGCAGAACCACAGTCATTATTTAAGTGACAGACCAGAGGCAATGGACCGTGGAGAAGCATAACAAAGTCCCAATTTTTCACGCACCGTTTGACTGTGCCTCTGCCGGCAAAGGGGAGATTTCACACAAGTATTCATTCTTTGTTGTGATATGACTACATATGCTAAGATTTCGGACCTATATCTGTAGAAGTGTTTTCTTGATTCCCAGAAGAATGATGGAAATACTACTCTTAGCTCTGAAGTACAGTGTACTTATGCACATGAATAATTTGTGCATTGCCCCTGGCTACGACTAAATGGGAACAATTCCATAAATAAATATGTATAAAAGGCCAAATGACATTGGCGTGTGGAAGAATCTGTAACCTGGATGCCCTGAAAATAAAGACATTTCTGAGAACAGGTTTATGTGAGGCATGTTGGTGCAGTGGTTAGCACTGTTGCCTCACACCTCTGGGACCCGGGTTCGAGTCCCTGCCTGGGTCACATGTATGCGGAGTCTGCATGTTTTCCCCATGTCGTCGTGGGGTTTCCTCCGGGTACTCCGATTTCCCCCCACAGTCCAAAAACATGCTGAGGCTAATTGG
>JAODJX010000049.1:19739696-19750767 GCA_026776945.1 Isichthys henryi
CCCCATCCTGGGTTGTTCTCTGCCCTGCGGTGGGTTGCCGCCCCATCCTGGGTTGTTCTCTGCCCTGCGGTGGGTTGCCGCCCCATCCTGGGTTGTTCTCTGCCCTGCGGTGGGTTGGTGCCCCATCCTGGGTTGTTCTCTGCCATGTGGTGGGTTGGCGCCCCATCCTGGGTTGTTCTCTGCCCTGTGGTGGGTTGGCGCCCCATCCTGGGTTGTTCTCTGCCTTGTGCCCATAACCTCTGGCATAGACTCCGACCCCCCACGACCCTGAATAGAACAAGTGGTTTCAAAAGATGGATGGATGGATATAAACCTGGCTTGGGCTAAAACACTTTTACTGGGCTGCCATTTACTGGCTGCTGACTGGTACAGCACCAACCTAGTGTCTCCTGTATCAGAAGCCTCTGAGACACATTTGGCAGATGTCTCACCACACCCAGTCTGTCACTGAAAGCGCAGATCTACCGGGAGACATCGGCGCTGCTCCCCACGCTGCCCGCTGCGGCTATAGTTAGACGGGACAACGGCGGCTGCACCCCACCCTCACTGACGGACATTCACCTCTCTGTCTCTGTTCCCTGTAAGCAGCGCAGAACAGAAGCCTTGTGATGCAAACCAGCACATTTTTGTGGCTTTTTTTATTGCCTTGACTTCTGATTCCTCATGTTTTGCATCAGTAAATATCTATCTTTCCTTGTGGCGTGTTGCAGTTGTTTTTAAATTCTCATCCTCACTTCACAATGCCCTACAAGCTGTCCACCGGTCATAATAGATGGTATCAAAATGGATTGATTTAATGTTCAGCTTTCAGATCCTTTTCGAGAGTATGAAGTTGTCGTTGCAAACTTTTTGCAGAAGGGGGCGCTTGAGAGCCTCAGGAGCTATCTTACTGGTGGTAAGACTCCTCCAGTGAAGGATCTGAAGTGGAGATGCTCATGTCTAAGGACCCATTCTCCAAAGCATTCCTTTGCGATAGTACACCTAGCCTATAGCTCCCAACGAAGGAACAGAAATGAATTATATCGCAATCCACACTTTGTGTTGCAAATATTTGATTAACGTCACCATTTTCCTTTAATTAAAATAGACTAATTGCTAGTGTTATTATAGTTTTAGAGTGGAATAGAGTGGAATCATGTTAATCCTTTGGAAGCACAGAATATCATTATGAGTCTGGCAGTCCACAACTTATAACTAAGACAAAGAATGAAAATGAATGAAAAAGGGAAGTTGATTGTCCTCCCACATCCATTAAAGCACTTCCCCCATTGGTGTGGAGGTCCATGTGTGGGGACAGATGGACACGCCGGTCAACGTGCCGATGTAGTGTGGGTTTCCGAAGTACCACGCTGACTGCCTGGCTCTCCAGGCGGCACTTCTGCTCGGTGCCATAAAAAGACAAAAATACACAGAAAGTTAGTCTATAATTGGACTGAGCCGCCGTCTTTTTTTATGCCGGAGAGCCACCCAGTGAAACCCTACACTTTGACTGTGGTTCCTCCCATCTGAACCGGCCGTCCAGAGGATGGCGCAGAACCTCACCTCACTTCTAACAAGGCTGTACACTGGATCCTGACCCTGGATTAATCACCTGTAGGTCTTTCCGTCTGATAGAAGTGATCAGCAGTTTGGGCTCCCTGGGTGTGTATCTACTGAAGATGCTGTGACCCCACTTTTCTGGAAGCAAGTGTTCATGTAGGAGCGGAGGAGATTCGCAAAGCCCTCCAGTGAAAGAGGAGGGTGGTTTACAATCCAGGTAAGAAGCATTGTTCAGGTTTTTTTTTTATTATCGCTCTACTTAGAAGCATTTTCTTGAATCGCTGTGATCGATTGTCAACGCTGAATGCTGTTGCACTTAATTAAAGGGGGTCACTCTGATACATGTGGAGAAATCTGCGCATTGGTCAGGTGCACTGGGGATTGGGGGCAGTTCTGGCTGCAGTGGGGAAGAGGGATGTTATTTGCATTTTCGTCTGATCCTTGATGGAGAGGCGTGCTCTGGAATAGGCATTCGCAGGCCAGTCCCAGGTGTGTCTTTGCATGTAGGAATGTCCATCTTGCCAAATGATCAGGGAGGAAGGCTCAGCAGTGGGAGTCAAACATGCCCTGTGAATATCTGATTCAACTCTAAGTCGTTTTTTAAAACCGTCCAAAACGCAGCATAAAATTAGCCGCTCGTTTGCCTCCAACACACTGCATCCTAATGGCCGCAAATGTCAATCAAAGATTGCGTGTCTGTGGTCTTCATAGGGACAGTGATGGAATGGGGTCATGTGATATCTCAGCTTTATAATCTCCTAGCAAAGATCACATCTCTCATTATTTTTTAATGTTTGAAAATGAGTGTGTAGTTACTTCATTTTCGCAATCTTCACATCTCCCGAGAAAGAAGAGGGTAATAGTGTTTTTTCCAAAGAGAGCTGGGGAGGGTGGGTGTTTCTGGAAAATGGGCCTTTACTGTTAAACAAATTTATGTTTTTTTGTTGTTGATGATGCCGTTTTAAGAGTTTAAACTTTTTCTTTGTATATACAATATGTACATTCTCAATTTACTATTCAAGGACATGGTACTATCAATAAATCACCTAGACAGTTACCACTGAGAAAATTACAGCCTTGTTTGAAACACTGATGAAAAACTGAAAACCACCTTTGCGTATCGGTCTGTGAAATATGTTATTACTTCTCCTTCTTACATATTTACAGGGCAGGCACACGCAGCACAGCTTGCATGCTGAACCTGCGATCCGGCGTCACCCAGCTACCGTCGGCACGCATGTTAAGCTCATTAAGCTTGGCAAGCGCATGTTTTTAAGAAGCTACAATATTTCTTGCAGAATATTCTGTAGACATACATTTTCCAAAGGCCCAAAGCTTCCTTGAGTGAAAAAATGTGTTGGGGTCATTAAAACTCAGAGCTTTGATTTTCAGAAAGATTTTGCTGAGTGTGGGTTATAAACAAAAACTTAACTTCAGAAGCAAATGGAATCAATGTCAATACATGTCAGTTAAATTGCATTGTTCTACAAACTCAATTCACATTCCTGATTTAAATTTTGCTGTTCTGTACATTTTCTTTCAATGTTCCATTCAGAATGCATACATGTTATACATGTTTTACAGTTATATAAGTCACAAACCGTGATTGCCCTCTAAATAATCTTGACCTTTTACTGCATAGTGAG
The DNA here is from genome assembly GCA_026776945.1 of Isichthys henryi. Lineage (NCBI taxonomy): Eukaryota > Metazoa > Chordata > Actinopteri > Osteoglossiformes > Mormyridae > Isichthys > Isichthys henryi. The sequence continues at coordinate 19,742,882 of JAODJX010000049.1, forward strand.
CTAGTTAAAGCTAGGGGCTCTTAGCCTAGTTTTATGTATCACTTTCATAATATTGGCTTTACATTCTATATTGACGGATTTGCCTGCCTGCTAATCCTAGTTAATCCTAGCTTTATTGCTGATCTAGATAGCAAATACAGTATTAAACACTGTCGTCAGTGTTCGATACAGATATTTCATGAAAACGGAAACGCAGATTATGTCGGCTTTCTGGAAAAGATGGCTGTTTGGTAGCTGTTCAGCCCTTGCATGGTAATACATTGCTGCTCTAGGTGGCACATTCTCTCCAGTTCTGCGGCGTGATTTTGGGGAGTGTCCACTCTTCCTGCTTCCTAGTACAAATAGCTGGGCTTAACAGATAACTGCATTGTGGGAAGGCATGAATAATTATCGTGATAATGAGTGTGAATAATGATTGTGATAATGAGCGTAAATTGCTTGATGACTTCAAAATGCGCTCACAAAAAGTCTTGGGAGGCTTCCTTAATTCAGTATAAATATTGCAAATGTATCGATTTCATGACAAAAGTCCATTCGCAAGCAATTTTTAACATATTGGCACAGATCTTTCACACAGATGTTTTTTTATATTGTGTCATAATTTTTTGACTGACTCAGTCAGGTCTGTTCTTCTCATTTTGCTATTAATTGCAATTGTAGTCATTGGCTCCCAAAGGGACACTAAACACAGATGTTTGGTGTTTTATGTTATTACAAAGGTGTCACTAATTAAACAGCATCCAATGATACTGATCTTCAACGGACTTTTAAACTCAGAATAGCTCTTTTTGTCCTATATTTTGGGTTTCAATTTCTTAATACTTGAAACGTTTGACTTGTTAAAAATGCTGCTCAAGATGAATTAGTTGTAATGTGATATATCTTTTTTTGTAAACACAGGAACAAAGTAATGATTTTGTTACAAATGATAAATTTACAGTGTTTTTCCTGAATTAAGCAACCGTCCCAAGACTCTGTATTTACCCGTTTACTAATTACAGTTTCTGGTTATTAGCCTCCAGACATGAGCCAGACACCAAAGGCACTCAGAAAGATAACTGACTGAATATATTTACTTAAGCTATTCTTTATGCGTTCCTCACATCAAAGCAAACATTGTTGCTCTTTTTATTGACACCCATCACGTGTCATTAGTTTCGTTTCCCTCTTTTTAAATCATGGTGGATGTAGGAGAGATTTGAGTGAAAATATCTGAAGCTCTTTCCAGAACATCTCCCCATCTCCTCTGTGTTGGGGGGGGGGGGTGATTTCTCTGAGGGCCAGCTTTTCCTTCCAGTGTGTGCAACTCAAGCTCTTTTACAGTTCAAAATCCCCCCAAAATGTGCACTTTTGACCCTCAGAGCTACTTCCACTGCATTCAGCACACATACTGTGTTGTAAATGCATTTCTCGGCGGTGGTCTGTGATCGCCATTCAGTGTTATTTTCTTAGTTTATATAGCATGGGAGTGGCCAAACCACATAATCATAGGTTATATACCCCAAAGCCACACATAAATCTCACAAACGACAGCTATCATAACCTTCTGATGACAGATATTTCATATATTCTTCATCTGATAGCCGCACATCTCTGAAAAATTTAATTTATATACAAGATGATGTGGTAATAGGCATAGTCGCAATGGTCATTTTCAAATTTGCTGGTTATTTGAGAGGAGATTAATACAGGCAGATTATTTTTTATGCTGTTTCTAAATGTGATTAAGAAACACGTCTCTGTCTTTGAGATCAGTTTTGGTTTATTATGCATATTTTCCTATAGTTAAGTGTCATAATATAACTCATTTTGATATAACTCAAACACTGTGGACACTGGCTACATCTGGATTCAGTTGTCTTAATATGTGACTATTCTTATCCACCCATGAAAATGTACTCACTTGTTCTGCTAGTTTGGTAAAGAATATATGTATTTGGTTTATATTTTCCCACGGAGACAGTAGTGCTGTAATATTTCCTGTAGCGTAGACTTCCTACAGATTATTAAAATCTGGAAATGCACTACCATCCAAATATTGTCAGGTTAACAGCTTGATTAGATATGTATTCCAATTCCATCGATGTTTCTGTAGGAGGGGTTGGGGATAGTCACCGCAGCTTCTGACAGGAAAAGCTTTGAAGAAACCCAAGATGGTATTTCGACTGGGACTTAAGATTTCTCAGGTCCTAATCATCCTTGCACTGACAGTTTCAGCAGCAGATACCCAGAGGGCAGGTAAGACTGATACAAACGTCTGTCGCAATGAACTGACGACTTAATTCATGAATATTTACTCTGCCCCAGCTCCTACTGGGGAGCCTCAGTCTAGGAACACCAACCCCTTTGAAGCTTTTCCCAGTTGTGGAAAAGAACACAGGCCTGTTTACTGGTCATAATTAAGGCCAGCACTTAAAAGATGATTAAGTTTATTAATGTGTGAACTTTTCAGTTGTTCTGATGTCACTAAATGGGGAATCCCGGGATTCTCTTTGTGGAAGGAGTAAGCGGTGAAAATGAAAATCACAGATTGTTGGATTTTTGAGAATTAATTTCAAATGAATTGTAACTCATTATAATTACAACTATCAGGAATTATTATAAAAAAAATCCATGTCAGGGGAGACCCTATGAGCCACTTCAGGTTTTACAAACTACTTTAAAACCAAAGGGCCCCTGTGTTTGGCTAAATAGTTCAGTTCTTCTTGTGCTTTGACAGGTTTAATTGTTTTGTTGATTGAAAGACTCATCCAACTGTTTCACATTAACATTAGTGACACAGGCATGTTTACATGTTTATCAGCATGAAGCAAGAGCCCTGTGCTAAAGTGAAATTCAGCTCTTTTTAATTGAAGTGGTTAGTTTACAAACCCTGTCGTAACTCATAGTGTCCTCCCTGACATGGATTAAGTGGTCAATCTAATTATAATCATTAATAAAGTAATGGTTTCTACAAAACAATGTAATTCAGAGTTAATAAAAGACCCACATATGATAACATGTGTATACTGTTATTACTTTTCTCCCCAGGCTGTAAAAATGTCCATTATGACTTGGTGTTCATCTTGGATACGTCATCGAGTGTTGGCAAGGAGAACTTTGAGAAAGTCAGACAGTGGGTAGCTAACCTCGCGGAATCCTTCGACATCGGGCCGGATAAAACACGGGTGGCCGTGGTCCGTTACAGCGACCGACCCACCACTGAATTCAACCTTGGGAGGTACAAAACCCTGGAGGAGGTCAGGAGGGCCGCAAGGAGTATAAAGTATATCGGAGGCAATACTATGACCGGAGACGCCATCAGCTACATAACCACCAACATCTTCATGGAGCGCGAGGGAGCCAGGCCTGTGGTCCTGGGCGTCCAGAGAGTAGCCATCCTCATGACGGACGGCCGGAGCCAGGACTATGTGCTGGAGCCGTCCAAAGCCGCCCACGAGGCAGGGGTCAGGATGTTCGCCGTGGGCGTCGGGGAGGCACTCAAGGTGGAGCTGGAGGAGATCGCCTCCGAGCCCAAGAACGCCCACGTCTTCCACGTTTCTGACTTCAACGCCATCGATAAGATACGAGGGAGGCTCAGAAGGAGGCTGTGTGAGAGTAAGTACCGTACGCCAGCCCTGCTTGAAACTACGATGGATGTCTCCACAAACAATGTGTGCTGTGGCGATAGAGAACAAGACAGTCAGATCTACCATTCCCTTTAAACAATCACATTACCTTGCCGCATGTTTCTATAAGAATCAGTAATCAAGACAGAGTAGATCAGCGTTTCCCAACCCGGTGCATGTTTCTGCTCCCTCCCAGCCCCCTGCATGATGGTCCATAACATACAGACACGAATATAGGTGGGAGCAAGTTTGGGGATCACTGCATAGGGTCGGTCAGCACCCCTGGAGGGATTGGCTTTACGGGCCCTTGCTCAAAGGCCCAATGGAGGCATTGAAATCATGGGCGCAGTGTCCTAAACCAATGAGCTGCGCACCAATGCCCCATGTAAACTTATCTGGTGCTGTGATTACATTTTTAATAAAAATTACATTTGTCATTTTATGGGTGATTTAAATATAATGTGATTTAGCTGTCAGCATTATCTCCAGACAGGCGTTAAACATGAGTTTTTTCTATAGATTTTGCCCATCAGTGTCACCTGCCTTCAGCTCTAATATATTTTTTTTAATTCTAATAAACAGCATTTCACTTCAGATATGTAAAATTGCAAATTAGTATTTGGTTTGTAAGTACTGCCTCCGGTGTGCAGTGTGTGTGGTCAGAACGCTGTCCCTGCTATGTCTCAGTGCTCAGTGCAGAGTTTTTCATGTTCCTCTATATTTATTATGAGTAGCATTATACTGCCAGTTTCTGGCTCTTCAGTAGTTAAAGGTTGCCTTTCCAGGGCCTGTGACATTGATTTTTAACAGTTTGCATTGAACACTGCACACTTACACTTAATAATTTAACAAGAGCGTCTCCTGGTAACTGAATAAACCATCCACCAATAGAGATTTAAATGGAAAGAAAAACTTCCTTCCCACTTTGCCTTCTATTCCTGATCTGACATGTCAAGCATGCAACTTCAGTCAGGAGCATATGTGTTCGTGGGCAGAGTAAGATGGTTAAAGCTCTGACCTGCGTCTGATCACCTCTGACCGCGATATTTTTGTGTAGTGGTGTGAGGGGCCATCTTATTTTCATCCCAAAACCATTCCATGTCAGCGCCTGTACTTTTGCAGGAATAATGAGGGCATGATGACTGAAATTAGTCACTACACTAATGAACCATAAACGAACAGTAAATGCCTGTAACCAAAATCCAAGAAAAAAATAATTGCACATTGAGAAAGATGTAGCTGGGGCCAAGTTTAGGTGGCGCAGATAGTTTAGGGTTAAACCGTGTCAGTGGCCTGACGTGGGTTACGCATTCCTGGCTAAAGTTAGCTAGCTTGGAAAGGAAATGTCCTTGAGGTTTTATTCAAAACAATACAGTAACCCTAAAAACCGCATAGCTGTTGCGTACCGGATTTTACAGTAAATTATAATCAATGCAAGAAACAGTCCATCGTCCCCTTAGTAATGAACGTTTGAACTGTAGAGACGAACTCAGACTGTATTATGGAGATTCCTTATTGCAGGTAGATCCTTCGTACTTTATTTAAATAAGGATTGATAGGGAAGGGTTTGAGCTTGGCAAAGGCTGCTATATTTAAGCCTCCCCACCCTTGTTGGACTGTGCTTTGAAGAGGCCGACACCCTCCTCAAATCTTTGCCTCCTTGGAAAAAAAATCAAACTCGTCAACATTATGAAAAATCCAGTGTAAATGTTTGCATTCAGCTAGTGTGGTTAGCAGCTTATGGTCAAAGGGTACCGTCAACTCTAGGGAGAGTGTGTTATTCTGCGTTCATGCCATCTCCCCTTTCCAGTCTGTAATCTCTCGGACACTCTACACTTAAAGATGCACATCTAAGAATATCGGTGGCACAGAGAGGAACTCGAATGACCAAGTTATTTCTGCTTGGAAAATTACAGTTCTAATGTTACAAGTATGTCTTGTTTCGCTTGCATTTTGCACGTATGAGTTTTTTGCCTCGTAAAACCACGGCCACCTCACAGCATGAGCATCACGGACAATCTCTGGATTGCTGACATTGCTGAGTTCGCGTCTCATCAGTTTACCTTCTCACTTTCCCGAAAAGCGGATTTGTGTTAGACCTGCTTGCAAATAAAGAATGATCGGGATAATGCAAATACATCAAACGGATTTTTTGGCTGTTTTAATTAAGTCATTGTAATTTTAATTCTGTGAGATCCATACTTCAGGGCGCCTTTGTTTTTAACTTATTCTTATGGGTTGTTAGATAAATAAATGTAATATTGTCAGATCTGTGTGGATTTCATATAAAAATACATTCCTGCTAATGGTGATTAGTAACATTAATATTAAATATATATTAATTTAAGCAGTTTGGGTGTCTTGACCCCTGTAAATCAGCTCTAGGCTGATAAATCTTGCTCTGTTTTTCATTACTCTGCAGGAGTTGCTTGTTATAACTGTGTTATAAGATAAGGAGAAAATAACTTGTAAATAACTTTTCTCAAAGTGTAGTATTTTGGCAAAGTAAAATGAACCAGATTGGGATACAAACTGAATTCCTTCCAGAATGTAAGAAAGAGAGATTGACTTGGATTTGAAGAGGACAGAAAATGGGAAAATCTACCGAACATTGTACCAGTCAAAGCTTCAACTCAGTAAATCAGCAGTGGGGTTGTGGCCAAGTATTTGCTTTTTGTTTTGACTGGCTGGTTCTGCATCAGAGTCTCGGCGTTTTTAGCATGAGCAGATCTATGCCAGAGGGTCACCTGAGAGACAGAAATACATGAGCAGAGGAGAGGTGGCCGTCCGCCAGGCTTCCCTTGTTTTTAATGAAGGCATGGCTGGTTTAGACTGAATATGCGAAATGCAAAAGCAAGCTAAGAAGTGGGATAATTACCAAACACACACAGTAGAGAACTGAATGGAAAGTACCCTGATATTTATGAGCTCTTACTCTTTAAATACATTGTATGTCATTTACCATTATTAGGAGGTGATTTATTTTTCCGCAATAAACATTTTCAGGGACACGAGAATTTAAGAGAAACAAAAAAATCTTTATAAAAACAAAATCACAGTGAAGTGAAGTCTCTTGAACCCAACAAAGCCCTTTTTATAGCTGTGATTAAAGAAAATTACAGACTCTGATTGTATATGATTGTCAGATAGAGGCAGCCAGTGTGGTTTGAGAGTCTGCCTGGTTATTTTCTCCACTGCACACATTGAGGAATGAGGAAAAGGGACTTAAGTGAAGTGCACTTGTGCGAGTGAGTGGAAGCAAAGGCTCTGTCAGACAGCTGAGAGCCCCGTATTTGGGAGGACGGGGAGGGGGGAGTAACAGAGACACTCTTGTCCAATAAGGTCACTTCCTTTCAGACAGTCGTTCATTACCGGCCAAAAAGATCTCATTGCCGGCAGATAGCATCAGCTGTATGTCAGTCAGCTAGTTCCTATTAAGAAAAAATATATATTAATGAACCGTATTTAAGGTCAGAGTGAACCTGGTCCACAGAGAATCACAGTTTAAAAGGGTGGGGAGACTGTGGTGAAAGACAGGTATTTATAGAAAGCACAGTTTGAGACGTTCATTTAGCCAAAGCGCTGCATTTCACTGATGGAGCTTCAGATTTATTCTGCCACTGAAAGCACTCTGTCCCAGGTTAAGGTGACACCTGATCACCCCACTGTGACCGTAATCGCCGTCACTCTGCCAGGAAAACGAAAGGCTTGAGGCATATGAGTTATCACTGTCCACTGCATAGACACTTCCTACAAACGTTTTGGGGCTACCAGTAGCCAGCCCGGTGGGATGTTGGCGCTCCGGCTGACACCGGCCGTCCCGCCCGAGACCGTGAGGCTCCCAGTGAGAAGGAGGAAGCCAGCTGGCAAAGGTGTGACAGGCGCCTCTCCGCTTGAAGTCAACCTCACTGAGTAGCGGTTGACAGCTAAGTGTGGTGCAGAAAATCAAATGACATTTGTTATAGAATTCATGAACAATACGACATCATCATTATTATTGTTGTTGTTGTAAAATAATGCACAAACTACAATTAAACAAGTCCGGTGAAGAGGTTATTGCGTACGGAGCTTGGATGTGTTGGGAATCCGTGTCCTCGTTTGCCCTGGTCCTCATATCATTACGATTCACCTGCAAGGCGATAAAAATCAGCGCTAATAAAACATTACAGGCATATTAATTTTTTAAAAATGGAAATTCAGGTCACCAACCTTGGGGAGCATTGGTTCTATTAATGTTCGAGGTGGGTGTGATTACTATATTTAGATCTTTAGACCTCC